>JARBWK010000023.1:820510-1168131 GCA_030556195.1 Anolis apletophallus
TGCCTGCCTCCTTTCGATGGCAGAATGGGGCCTTAAGGGCATCGCCGCGGACACTTCCCTATTTCCTCCCTCCCTCCCCACCCTTTTGTTCTTCCCTCTGTGTTTTTTGTTTATGTTGTTGTTCTGTTGCTGTAAATCGCCCGGAGCATCTATGATGGAGGGCGATTAACAAATATTAAATTCTATTCTATTCTCTATTCTATCCACATCCAAACTGGGTTAACCATGCATGTCCAAATTAACAAAGTCATTCCAAAATCTGATTCGAGGCGCCAGCGCCCCCTACATCCGAAACAAGTTTTGAACCTTTTTTGTGTGTGGATCAACTAGGCCTAATATGGTCGCAGTTGGCGCACGGGTTTTAACTGTGCGAAGGCCCTCCTGGCCACCGTCGGCACTTTAGCATCAAGTGTCAGCACTGAATCCAGGAGGACCCCCAAACTGCGGACCTGTGACTAAATGGAAGTTGGATGGCTATCTTTCAGAAATACTGCAGTTGTGTATTCCTGCATGACAGTTGATTGGACTAGATGGCCCTTCTAGCTTTAAAATTCGGTGACGGCCTTAAAGTCGAGAGCAGCACATTTTCGGGCGAATCAAACCCTTGAAACCCCCTCCCCCCTCTTTGTCCGTGGCCTCAAGGATTCAAGGCATGTTTATTCCAGAGCAGTCCATCTGACCTCAATGGTAACAAAGAATACTATTGAAGTCTTTCATCCTAACCTGGTATTAACAGTTTCTGGAAGGTAGAATTTGGTGAGATTGAGAAGTCTTTCTTTTTCTTGCGGCAAATCGGAGCTGTTTCCTTTCTAAGTGACTGAAATTAACACCCTTTCCCAAACATGCCAAGAGCTGCAGATCGGTGACTTCCCTCCCCTTCCTTTTTCCCAAGCTATCTCTCTGAACTTGATTTGAAACATGCCCAAAATATCTCTCCTTGTGATCTATTGAAACTTTCCATTATTGACGGGTGGAAAGATTTGCTGCCTGTACCTCACCCTTTTTGGTATGGCTTGTGGGCAAAAGATAATTGTGAAAAGTCCCGTGTTTATCTCAAGAGAGCAGTGCGGTCAAAGCAGCACAGGGAGGCCGTTGCCTGGGGGCAGCCGTGATTGATGGCTTGAAAACTTTCTTTGCAAGTGTACACGACCGTTTCTACATCCGCCATCTTGAGGGAGAAGCATCTTGATTTCTTTGGACATTTGAAGGGGCCTTAGCCGGTTCCCAAAGAGACAAGATCGCCGAGATAGCAAGGACATCTGGGCTCTATCTCTTCCGATTTGAACTCTCTCTCTGTCTGGTCGCTTCTGGTGAATCCTTTCTTCGTAATCTCTTCACTTGTCTGTCTTTCTGTTTAGCTGATGGAGAAACCTGGAGATCATTGTGTAGTCGAGCCAGGAAACCCCAAATCTAGAAGGTCAAACCGCAGAGAGTCCCCAGTATTCCTTTTGGCCCATGGCCTAAGTTGCACCAGTACCAGACCCTTTGTTTTTCCCCTTCCCTTCTGCCTCACTCAATCCCATACATCACACTGCACCAACTTCGTCCCTCCCAGTACACCCAACCACCGTTGCCTCCCATTGCCCCATCTACACAACGATTGCACAGCCAATAGCACATGAAAGACACCTCAGCAAACATCAAACAGCACTTTAGCAATAAACCAAACACTCTGCCATTTCTCCCACCGTTCCCCTCTCCTTCCTTCCTCTCTTCCTATCTTTTTCCAGCCTGAGGGAAGCATGTCCCAGCACAAAAGCGCCAGCTTTTGGGGCAGTTTTGGCCCGAAGAGATCTCTTCAGGGGGGGTGGGTGAGGGCCTCAGACCGATGCTACGGAAGATCTAGTTCTCTCAAGTACTGTGACCCCATTTGCCCCTTTCTGATCGTTTTTTCCTCCTGGACTGTTCCTGGACTGCCCTTTATCAGCGGATTCCAGCATGTGCCCTTGATGGACAACAAAGGGACTCTCTGTCTGGGCAAACCGTGTCCGATGCTTTCCCGGAGGGGTTTTGCCCAGATTGCAAGGGGACTGGAAGAGAACCCAGGCCCTTTGGGCTTTGGGAGAAGCAGTTCACCAAGGGCACTTCCCAGTTGGATAAACCAGCCTTTCCCCCTCTCGGCCACATGGACTTTGTGACTCTCTGCCACTCTATTTGCATTCCAGAAGCAATTCTGCCCCTCAGGGCTCTATAGTTTCCAAGGACAGTAATTACATCAAGGAGAACTACAACTCCCAGAAGGAAGGCAGCCCTGCGTTGTCTGTTTTAAAGATCATAACTCTGGGAGCAAGAACTGTATGGGAATGCACTGGGAAATTGCTGGGGATCTCCCTGTATGTACAGTGTGGCTTCATAAGTTTTCCTTTGACCCCTTGTAACCTTTCCCCTTCCCCCTCTTTCCCATGTAAAGAAAGGTTGCCTGTATTTTTGCTATTGTGTCAGCTAAGAGGAAGTAACTGGATTCCCATCCTAAGCCTTTTATGGATCACCCGTGCCCTAGCCGCGGGCCCACATTCTGCCAGCCTAAAGAGAGTATTAATTATCGGAGTTTAGACCAATTAATCCTGTCTTTGGAATCGGACATCAAATATTTGTCTTCACAGCGGAATGTGGCTAGCCTCGAACCTAGTCAACATCTCACACAGGCCCCTGTCACACAAAAGCTTGAGTGAGTTTCTGTCATCAAGTTTTCTTCCTCCCTTTCCCATTCATCCTCAAATCCATTAATCCCATCACTTCCAGGATGTCATTTCAGGTCGTTTACCTGGCTAGGATTCTTTTGTTTAATTCATATGCTATATTGACAGTGATTCCTGTCCAAGCCTTCCTTCCTGGAACTCCATATATGGCCACAGGCCTCTGATTGGCCGAAGCCGGCAAGTGGGAATGAGCGCTGATAGGCTCCCTGGAACTGACCGGCTTCCCACCCATCAGCTGGTCCGACCAATCATCAGCCGATCAGCCAGGAGGAAGTGGGCGGGAAATTCAATTGTTTTGACAGTTCTGTAACCTTTAAAAACCAATGTTTTGAATGTATATGCATGCGTTCCTTGCGGGAATCAGGGTATTGCGGTTCGCATCCTCTCAGCTGAGCAGGAATCAGGGTATTGCGGTTCGCATCCTCTCAGCTGAGCAGAATAAACAATTTCGTGGCATCTACCTTGCAGATTGGTGAGCATAATTGGATCAAGGGAGGCGGGTAGACTACGAGGGCCTAACCGCTCCTGGCTCGCCAGGTTAACTGAACCCTCGCGGGCTCTGCTCCGTGGTCGGTCCACGGGGCTTGTCCGGTTGTCAGACAGCCGGCCTGGGGGATTGGCAGCTGTTCGATAACAATTGGTCCCTCTAATATATTTATGTATTGTGTCAGAAGCAAATTGAGAATACAGTGTATACAAGGGTTGAATGAAAAGTAATGCCTCCACCTTCGTTACTTGGGTTTGGATGGGAATATTTTAATAAATCAAATGCAGAAATAAGCCTTAGGATGTGCTCTTTAACTACCAATTCTGGGCACCACAATTTATTTATTTATTTATTTATTGTTCATTTATTTATATACGGCTCCTCCCTGCAGGTTCGGGGCGGTTAACATAAAATATTAAAATACAGATAAAACACTTTGTTATATAAAACACAAGGACATGGTCAGAGTTGTCCGGGGCAACTTAGATCAAAGGCCTGCTTGAAAAGGGTCGTCTTGCAGGCCCTCTGGAAGGGGCTAACTCCGTGATAGCCCGGACGTCGTCTGGTAATGTGTTCCATAGCGTGGGTGCCACCACGGAGAAGGCTCGTTGTCTTGTCGCTAAGAGGCGACAGGAACGAACTGATGGAATCATCAGAAGGTTTTGTTCTTCTGAGCGCAGAGATCTCGGGGGAACGTGTGGGGTGAGGCGGTCCCTCAGGGACACTGGCCCTAGACCATACAAGGCCTTAAAGGTCAAAACCAGCACCTTGAAAACAATCTGGTACTCTATTGGCAGCCAGTGCAATTGCTGTAGGATTGGTGTGATGTGCTTTCTCGCAGGTGCTCCCACCAGCAATCGAGCGGCAGCATTTTGCACCAGCTTGAGTTTCTGGATTGTCGACAAGGGAAGGCCAATGTAGAGGGCCTTACAGTAGTCTAACCTCGAGATGACCGTTGCCTGGATCACCGTAGCTAAGTCATTCCTGGATAGGTAAGGAGCCAGTCGCCTAGCCTGTCGGAGATGGAGAAATGCTGTCCTGCTAACCATGGAGATCTGAGTCTCCATCGATAGCAGTGGGTCCAATTGGACCCCCAGGCTTTTTACCAAAGACGACGGGCTTAGCCACTCGCCATCCAGGGTATTCAACCAGCACTCACCGACACCAGGACGACCTAGCCATAGGATCTCCGTCTTCGATGGATTCACCTTCAACAGGCTGTTGCGCAGCCACCCAGTCACGGCTTCAAGGCATTGATGGAAACAATCGGGTAGGGTGTCCGGCCTGCCATCCATTCTCAGCACCAGCTGGGTGTCATCAGCGTACTGATGGCACTCCAGACCAAAATCGCGAACCAGTCGGGCAAGTGGACGCATATAGATATTAAACAATAAAGGGGAGAGGATAGCTCCCTGGGGAACCCCACAACTTAATGTGAGTCTCCCAGAGGCCGTCCCTCCCCTCTCCATTCATTGAGAATACAGTGTATACAAGGGTTGAATGAAAAGTAATGCCTCCACCTTCGTTACTTGGGTTTGGATGGGGATATTTTAATAAATCAAACGCAGAAATAAGCCTTTGAATATGCTCTTTAACTGCCAATTCTGGGCACCACAATTAAAGGGAGATGCAGCCGCTTGCACAGCTGGTGCGGAGTTATGGGCTGGTTTGTCACCAGTACGCTGACGACACCCAGCTCATTCTGAGGATGGAGGGCAGGCCGGAATCCTGATAATTTCCAGCATTGCCTCGAGGCCGTCATTGGATGGCTGCGAGCCAGTAGGTTGAGGGTGAATCCGGCGAAGACGGAGATCTTGTGGCTGGGTCGCCCGGGCGGGGTGGGTGCCCGGCTTCCGACCCTGGACGGTGCGGCGCTGTGTCCAGCGCCGTCTGTGAAGAGCCTGGGGGTCCATCTGGACTCCCAGCTGACCATGGAGGCCCAGGTCTCCAGGGTCAGCAAGGCTGCTTTTTACCACCTCCGCCAGGCAAGGAAGCTGGCCCCCTACCTCTCCCGGAGCGACCTAGCCACGGTGATCCAAGCCACGGTCATCTCAAGGCTAGACTACTGTAACGCGCTCTACGTTGGCCTTCCTCTGTCGGCGATCCGGAAGCTCAAGCTGGTGCAGAACACTGCCGCCTGGCTCCTGTCTGGCATGCCAGCAGGTTGCCGCATAACACCTGTCTTGCAGGATCTGCAGTGGCTACCTATTGAGCACCGGATCGCCTTCAAAGTGTTGGTTCTTACCTTCAAGGCCTTGTACGGCCTGGGGCCAGCGTATCTGAGGGACCGCCTCACTCCTTATTGCCCAGCGAGATCACTACGGTCTGAGGATGCCAACCTCCTGGAAATACCATCAGCAAAGTCGGCACACCTGACATCCACCCGCCGGAGGGCGTTCTCCGTCATAGCCCCCATGCTGTGGAACGCCCTCCCGGCTGAAACCAGGGCCCTGAGGGATCTACTCCCATTTAGGCGGGCCTGCAAAACCCATCTGTACAGGCAGGCCTTTGGAGAGTAGGCCCGTGTGCTCTGGGTACTGTGCTGCGGCACCTGTTGCTGCTTCGTTTGTTTTACTGCCTATTCTGCTATTGTTTTAATTGTTCAATTGCTTTGTGTTTTTAATTCTGTTTTATGCCTCTGGCTCTTGTGAGGCATAAAACAAGCCCCCGGGAGTCAGCGGCATAGAAGCCTCAATAATAAATAAATAAATAAATAAGCTGAAATGTGTCCAGAGGAGGGCGACTAAAATGATCAAGGGAGAACAAGCCCTACGAGGAGCAGCTTAAAGAGCTGGGCATGTTTAGCCTGAAGAAGAGAAGGCTTGTAAGGGTTTAGGTAGCAGAGCCCATTAAGTGGAAGAATCCAGAAAAGACCGATAAATCCATTTAACAAGACCTTTATTTCAATGTGATCACCATTGAGATGGATAGCCCCTTTGGCCATGCAGGTCAAGGAACAAACGGTAGTTAGAAAGTATTATATTCTTTCTTATCAGCAGGTAACATTCTTCACATTAACCCTTAGTATGGCTCTTTCTTTGTTCTACTGTCTCTAGGCAGATTATTGCTGACATACAGGCACTTGGAGTGTCTCTTCCCCTTTTGGGGGGGAGCACTTTTTACTTTTTACCTCCTTCAGGCTGAGAGGAGACATGAGGGAGCCCATGTATAAAGATGTGAGAGGAAGTCATTGGGAGGGGGGAGCAAGCTTGTTTTCAGCCGGAGGTTTAGCACAGCTGTTAAATCAGCAGCAGCTAAAAGATCTATCTACCGAAAGGTTGCAAGTTCGAACCCCGGGTTGGCGTGGGCAGCCAACCGTCAGCCCTGCCCACTGTTTACCTAAGCAGTTCGTAATTTAGCTGTAATTAGAAAAATTAGATACCGCTAAAAAAGAAAGGGAGGTTTTTACAATGCCATAAAGAAAAAAAAAGTCAGCAAATGCCGGAATGAGGAAGTCCTGACAGCTCTTCGTCATAGAGGATGGAGCAACAGCACCCCTGTGGCACGACACAAAAACCTTCTGTTCTGTCTGTGTACTGTGTACGTCTATACAAACGGCATTGAATGTTTGCCGTGTATGTGTACTTGTGACCCGCTCTGAGTCCCCTTTGGGCAGAGAAGGGCGGAATATAAATAAAGTGTGTTGTTGTTATTGGAAGCAGCCCAATGCCGGGGCTGCCAGTAACAGGCCCTGACCAACCGGACCTATTGACGGTAGAATACTTGATGGAAGAATATAAAAGGCTTATGGAACGTTTTACAAACTTTGGTGACCTTCTGAAGAGAATGGGCATCCTTACTTCTCAGGATCCCCACATAGATCTCGGAACTGCTAACACAGATAACCCCCAACAAGATCCCCCTGAGTTAGACTGGGATCAGTCCTGGGATTTCCCAACTGGGGACCTTGGGGCCAACATGGAGAGCTCAGAGGCCGGAGAAGAGATCGGATTGGCCGTTGCTCATGGCAGCACTGAGGGGATGGCTGAGGGAGACAGCTCCAAGCAGAGATCTACTCAGAGTACGGGAAGGATCGGTGAGTCACTACCCGAATATCTACCTGTGGTAGTTGGACCATGTCTGGGCCCAGGCTCTGGCCCATCGCCCGGATGCCTGCCACCGGGAGATGACTCCGACCAGCCCGACCTCCATGGCTCTATGCTACCATTGAACATCACGGAGAATTTGTCCTCTGCTCGAGAGCCTCCCCCCCACTGCCGATGCCTTGTGTGGGAGGCGGGATGGTTGGGCGAGGGTCGACTGAAAATGGCGGTCGACCTTGAAGACGCCAGAGTTAACTGGATGTCTTCACCCTCTGAAGACCGGAAGTCCACAAAGAATCCACAGCGGAAGCCATGTGTGCGACCCACGAGGCGGAAACGACGCTGGAAGAAGAGGAGCCGTCAAGACCTAACTTCCGGCCCCTTCGAGGAACATCCAGCATCGGAGCAGGCCAGCGACCCTTCGTGTCTACAAAGCCCCAGGGACTGTCGAGACCGCCGCCGGACGTCTAGAGTGGAAGAAGCCTAGAGTATTCACAGCAAGGATGTGGAGGAGGTTCCATTCTAGGGCTTTTTGGAACACAAATTCCAGGTGCTGGGCAGGGGCGGTCTAAGGTAATTTTAAATGGTAGGCGAACTTTATTTTGGTGCCCCCCCCAAAAACATTATTTTGCCGCCCCCCATGTAAAACAAATATACAATTATACTATCACAATACCATTAGTAGTATTATATTGTATCAATGTACGGTATATACAATATATTATACCATACTCATACTATATTATATCATAATTATATTATACTACATTAGAATATAATTATATTATAATATATTGGCATTATCTGATTAAGTCCTGTGCGGGGAGCCTCCTGGCCACTCTGACAGGGTTGATAAATCACTCATTGGAGCTGGGAGTCTTTCCCGATGCGCTGAAGGAGGCTAGAGTCCGCCCGCTGCTGAAGAAGGCGAATTTGGATCCAGCGGTGCCGGCAAACTACCGTCCGGTCTCAAACCTACCCTTCCTCGGGAAACTGATTGAACGGGCAGTAGCGATCCAATTACAGGAATTCCTGGAAACCTCAGGAAGCCTGGACCCCTGCCAATCGGGTTTCCGCGCCGGACACGGGACCGAGACCGTCCTGGTGGCCATTACGGACGACATCCGCCGCCAATTGGAGAAGGGAGGTTCGGCTATCCTGGTGCTGCTTGACCTCACCGCGGCGTTCGACACGGTGGACCATGACTTGCTGTTGCGGCGACTATCAGCCATTGGGATTCAAGGCACAGCTTTGGCCTGGTTCGATTCCTTCCTGCGGGGCCGTTCGCAGCGTGTTGAGTGGCGAGGCCAAGCGTCCAAGAAATCCACCCTGGACTGTGGAGTCCCCCAGGGCGCCATTTTGTCACCAACGCTTTTTAACATCTACGTCCAACCCTTGGCAAGCATAGCCAGAAGTTTTGGATTGGGGTGCTACCAATATGCAGATGACACCCAGCTTCTGCTGAAGCTTGAGCCAGGTGTAACATCGGTGCCTGAGAACTTCAGACAAGGACTAGAGGCAGTGACCAGATGGCTCCGCTCATACAAACTCAAGATCAATCCATCAAAGACTGAGATTCTATGGCCGGGACGCCCAGAGCCACCCATTCCGCTGCCTCTCTTTGAGGAGAGCCGCTGATCCCGGCCCCGTCGGTGAAGAGTCTCGGTGTGATACTAGACTCGAGACTCTCACTGGAGGCCCAGGTTGCTGCGACAAGTAAAGGAGCTTTTTCCACCTACGCCAGGCACGTCAACTGGCACCTTACCTTCCATCAGATGCGCTGGCTACTGTGGTCCATGCCACAGTGACATCACGGCTGGACTACTGTAATGCCTTGTACGTGGGGTTGCCGCAGTCAACCACTCGTAAAAAATCCAGCTGGTGCAGAATGCAGCCGCCAGACTCCTCACCGGGACACCACTGAGATGCCATATCGCGCCATCTCTGCAGCGCCTGCACTGGCTGCCAGTCGAGCTCAGAGCCATCCACAAGATCCTGTCGCTTACCTTTAAGGCCCTCCATGGTGCCGGCCCAGCTTATTTAAAAGACCGCTTGTCCGAACCAGCTCATTTAAGGTCGCCGCGCCAGGAAACAGGGACCTTCTCCGCATCCCAGGTGTGAGTGAGGCCCGCCTCGACACCACGAGACGGAGAGCTTTTTCCATCGCGGCCCCTGTCCTTTGGAACTTGATGCCGGCGGATCAGAGAGCTATCCGGGACATGCCCCAGTTCCTGACCGCACTGAAGACCTGGCTCTTCCGAAAGGCTTATGGCTAAGGACACCTCCCAGACTTAGCCTGAGCTACTGGAACTATTTTAATTAATCTTTTATTCTTTTAGCTTTTAACTATTGAATTCTTTTATGTGTTTTTGTGTGTAAGTCGCCCGGAGCACTGACGTGGAGGGCGACTCATAAATAATAAAATCAATCAATCAATCAATCAATCAATTATAATATAATGTAACATTCTATTATATTATTATTATAAAATAATAAAATTATTTATTTAAATAAAATTATCCTCTACTAAATATTTTCATTACTCCTATAAAACTCAAATAACCCAAAAATAAAGTAAAATAAAATACTATATATTACTATTTTGTACAATACCACTATACTGCAATATTGTTTGTAATATTACATGTAATATAAAATATATCATCATTCTATTGTTATATTGTATTTGTATTATATTGTATGACAATATTAAGCAGAACTGTATAATAATCAACAAGAAATGCAATGTAAATGCATCAAAATCAGAATCTATTACCTACCACCCGTCTCATAATTCATAGGAGTCTCCCATAAGTCCAAAATTAGGATCCCAATGTAAATGTAAATAGAAAAACAGCCAAAATGTTCAAATGAGGCCCGCCCACCCTCCCTCGAGGTGTTTTGGCCTCCAACTCCCCACAACTCCTCATAGCCTCAGGCCCCTCAGGTCTAGACAGAAATAGAGCCGAAGAAAGGAAGGAGGGAGAGAAGAGGTCGCAGAGGAGGAGGAGGAGGAAAGCCCTTCATTCATTCCTTCACTTACACTTCCTTCACTGATTCTTTTCTCCTTCCCTGCAAAGCCTTGTGCGGAGACAAGGGAGAGGGGAAGCACTCCCTGCCTGCCCGATAGGGAGTGCTTTGCTTACAGGCTTCTGCGCAAGGGAGCTACTGGGCATGCGCAGAAGTTTCGTGCATGTGCAGTTGCTCCTGCGCTCAACTTCAGCTCCAGAGCAACTGCGCCTGCGTGAAAACCTCCGCGTGTGCCCAGAAGCGGCGCCGGAGCGCACAAGGCCGGGTCAAAAGCAGGCAGCTGCAGCACTGTCTGAGGAACATCGGCAGGGCCAGGATGGCGCCCCATGCGGCTAGGATGGCGCCCCCTTCCCAGATGGTGCCCTAGGCGGCCGCCTACTTGGCCTATCTTGTAGGACCGCCCCTGGTGCTGGGAGCACTCCTCGGTGAGTTCTCAGCCCTGGAAACAGGACACCCCAATAGACAATAGACTTACCTTTGAGTCACTGGGACCATAGAGTAGAGATGATCGCTCTCCCTCTAGGCTAATGATTCACCATGACTCTCTGGGAACCCCACAACTACCTTGTTTTGACAGCAGGACAGATGGCAGCATGTCAGCCTTTGCGGGTTCTGAGCCTACCCGGACCCTTGTCCTGCCACTGTCCTCTAATTGTCATGTAATTAATCTTGTTATTTTCTTGCTGTTTTGTTATGTGTCAAACTATGTAAACCGCTCCGAGCCCTCGGGGAGTGGCGGTATAAAAGTTTGAAGTATAAATGAATAAAAAAATAAATATTTTCTGCTGCCCTGGAACTAGGACGCAATGAAACAATGGCTACAACCTACAAGAAAGGAGATTCCATCTGAATATTAGGACTCCGTACCCTCTTGTTTCCATCAGTGCCTCAAGGCCGTCACTGGATGGCTGCGTGCCAGCAGATTGAGGATGAATCCAGCAAAGACGGAGATACTGTGGCTGGGTCAACCGGACAGTGGGGTGGTTCGGCTACTTGCTCTGGATGGCGAGGCACTCCGCCCGTCATCGTCAGTAAAAACCCTTGGGGTCATTTTAGACCCCTTGCTGACAATGGAGACCCAGGCCTCCACTGTCAGGAAAAACCGCCTTTTTCCATCTGCGGCAGGCCAGGCGGCTGGCCCGCTACTTGTCCAGAGATAACTTGGCCATGGTGATCCAAGCCATGGTCATCTCAAGATTAGACTACTGTAACGCCCTTTACAATGGCCTACCCTTGTTCTTCATCCGGAAGTTTAAGCTCATCCAGAATGCCGCTGCTCGACTCCTTGCTGGAGTGCCAACGAGGAGTCACATAACTCCCATCTTACAGCAGCTCCATTGGCTTCCGGTTGAGCACCGGATCACTTTCAAGGTGATGGTGTTAACCTTCAAGGCCTTGCATGTCTTGGGGCCGATGTATCTGAGAGACCGTCTTACCCCCTATCAACCCTGTTCCGAAGATCTAAACCTCCTCGAAGTGCCCAGTTTCGAAACCATTCGTCTGGCATCTACCCGGCGTAGGGCCTTCTCTGTGGCAGCACCAAGTATCTGGAACACTTTGCCAGCTGAAGTGCGTGCCCTGCAGGACCTGTCCTCCTTTCGCAGGCCATGCAAAATCCATCTCTTCAAGCAGGCATTTGACTGTTGATTCTGTAATTCTGCTTTAGTCTAGTTTAGTATAATTTTAGCTAATTTACTTGTTGTTTTATCTGTTTTATGCTGTCTCTGTAAGCTGCTCCGAGCCCTCGGGGAGAGGCGGCATACAAGAACGAACAATAAATAAATAAATAAAATAAGATCTTCCTGACTGTGAGAGCCGTTCAGCAGTGGAACTCTCTGCCCCGAAGGGAGTGTGGTGGAGGCTCCTTCTTTGGAGGCTTTGAAACAGAGGCTAGATGGCTACCTGTCAAGGGTGCTTTGGGTGCAATTTTCCTGCTTTGTGGCAGAACGGGGTTGGACTGGATGATGGCCCACGAGGTCTCTTCTAACTCTATGATTCTATGATTCTACGAGGGTGGGTCAATAAGTTCGTGACTTTTTGAATTTCCCGCCTCTGAACAGAAAGGGCAACACTGCTCCTGTCAACAGTTGACTCCTGTCAAAATTTGTACAAGCTGCGCCATTTAGTTTGTGTTTGACAGCCATTGATAGCAGACTACCGCGTGATTTGAGGAGAACATGGAAAAAAGTGGATTTCATGTGCTCATTAAGCATTATTTTTTGCAGAAAAAACCATCACTCAAACCAAGGCTAAGCTTGATAAATACTATGGGGACTCTGCACCATCCATTTCAATGGTAAAAAAGTGGTTTACTGAATTTTGTTGTGGCCATACAAGCACGGAAGATGCCGAACGTTCTGGACGCCCAGTTGATGTCTCTACACCCGAAACAATTGAAAAAATTCACGATATGGTGTTGGCCGATTGGAGATTGAAAGTGCGAGAGATTGTGGAAGCCATAGGCATCTCACGTGGCTCAGTGGTTTCAATTTTAAGTGATCACTTGGGTATGAGAAAGCTTTTCGCAAGGTGGGTGCCGCGTTTACTCACAATCGACCACAAATGCAATCGTGTGACAATTTCGCAGGGGTGTTTGGCATTGTTCAACCGCAATATGGACTAGTTTTTGCACCGTTTCGTAACCGTGGACGAAACGTGGCTCCACCACAACACACCAGAGACCAAACAGCAGTCAAAACAGTGGGTTTCTCGGGGTGAATCGGCGCCAAAGAAGGCCAATGTGGGTTTGTCAGCCAATAAAGTCATGGCAACCATTTTTTGGGATGCACGCAGTATAATCCACATTGACTACCTTCAGAAGGGTAAAACAATAAATGGCGAATATTACGCCCACTTAGTGTGTCAATTTAATGAGGATTTGGAAAAAAAAAGACCGCATCTAGCCAAGAAAAAAGTTCTTTTACACCAGGGCAACGCAAGGGTGCACACGTGTGCAGTTGCCATGGCAACAAGAATTGGGATACGAATTACTCCCTCATCCGCCCTATTCTCCGGATTTTGCCCCGAGTAACTATTTCTTGTTTCCAAACCTGAATAAATGACTCGGCAGAAAGAGATTTGACTCCAACAATGAAATCATCTCACAAACAAATACCTATTTTGATGACCTCGACAAATCTTATTTTTTTGGGAAGGGATACAAATATTGGAGAAACGTTGGACAAAGTGTATAGAGCTCAAAGGAGACTACGCTGAAAAATAAAATGATTTTTTTATCCAAAAACCTGTGTTTCATTCAAAAAGTCACAGACTTATTGACCCGCCTTCGTATGTGCTACCCTAAGAGCAATGCAGAAAAAGGGAGTCCAGAAGGACGTCTGAGGCGGGCTGGGGTCCTTACAAAGACTTACTCAGCCTACAAGATAATTGCCTTCCCCAACATTTAAATCTCTCTCTGGAGGCCTGGTGTAAAACATTATGGGCACTTAACAGTCTTAACATATGTAAATAAAGATTGGAAACTAATTGGTATTGGCGGGGAGGGAGGGAGGGGAGGAATCCAGGGCTTGGCAGTGTGGGAAGCCACAGAGAGGGACGGCACCGCAGCCTTGCCCTGAAATGGCCCTCCACCACTGACTTTTATATTCTAAGTCTGTGAGACCAGGAAAGATGATTGACTTCCTCCAGCTCACACAGCAGGGGCTCATTCAAGTTCAGGTTCTTTCAACCCTTCAGATGGCTTTCAAACTCTTTACCACTCCTAAGTAATCGCATTTACTGGTGCTTTCCCTCTCTCACTCTCAACCCCCTCATCTAGACCAGTGTTTTTCAACCTTTTTTGAGCCACCGCACACTTTTTACATTTACAAAATCCCGGGGCACACCACCAACCAAAATGACGCAAAATGACACTCTAACACAGTAACACATATAGTTAATATGTTTTTAAATGTATTTATACACTCAGTGTGAAACCTGGGCCTGTTTCGATGAACACAACATAGATATCCTGGCAGAAAAGGCAGAAAGACACACACAAAGGTCTTGCTCAACAGCGGTCAGTCTCTCTCTAATACTAACCCAAGGAGGGACCATCAGTCAAAAAATTGATTTTGTCATTTGGGAGTTGTAGTTGCTGGGAGTTATAGTTCACCTGCAATCCTTTAAGAGGAAGCTCTTAAAGGATCTGATGACCTACCCCCAACAGCAGCTGCCCTCAAGTTATAGCCACAGCAGGAGCAGGGGGCCACACCCAGTTTATGGCCGCGTCGAGCAGCAGCTCGAAGGTTGAGCTCCGCCGGGCCCTTGGAAACTCTTCCTATGGAACTGGACCATTGGTGAGACTGACTACCCCGGACAAGGGGGGTGCCCCCCAGAACCTCAGGGTACTCCCGTGGTCCTTGGGGGGACCATCGGTGGGTCCCTTGCCCCCGTTAGAAGCCCTGCAACTGGAGGCGGAGGCCATTCTGGAGGTCGGCCTGGAGTCTGCCATATCAGCTAGGCTACGAGCAACCTCTGGAACTGCCGGCCTGTTGGAGAGGACTGCGCACGGGTCTAGCCTTGGGACCTACCCGCCTTGGTCCCCGGTCCCCTGGCCGGGCCTAGGAGTGGACACGGAACCAGGGTGGCCAGCACTGGAGCCAGCACTGGAGCCTCCCACCCCTCCCCCGCCATTCAGTGGGTGGACGCCGTCCTCACACCCAACACCCCACTTGCCATTCAGGGGTGACTGTTGACCCTCACCTGACCCTCTACCTGACAGAGCCGATAGAGCCCGGGATGGGCTACAGGACCTGCAGGACGTCATCCAACAGCTCACCTCCCTCCTTCCCATCCTGGGCCGGCTGCTCGAGCATCTAGCCGCCCGGCTGGAGGTAGGCCCCGAGACAGGCCATGGAGGGCGGTGAGGCGAGCAGCTGAGGAGGCGGCGGAGAGAGTGGAGCGCAGCGAAGAGGGAGAGCAACTGCCAGGAGAGCTGGACCCCCGCGGTCCCATGGTTTTGGGGCCTGCTGGTCGGGTCACCTCTCCTCCGAGTCCCACTGCCGAGCCCGTCGAGGAAAGCCTGCCCATTGAGGAGAGGCCCCTGGCTACAGCTGAGGCGGCGGGTGAGGCTTCGTGGAACACTTGGTGGAGTCCCTGGAGGGCGCTGGGACATGGTCCCCCCCCCAGCTGGAAGGAACGGGCGGTGGCCGGGACCACCAAGATGGCGACCGGCCTAGCTTGCTCGGCGTCCTCCGCCCCGCCCCCACCTCTGCTGGACTCCTCAGCCCCGCCCCTCCTGCTCCAGTACACCCGTCATCATCGGGCGCCTGGCCGGCGACGCCAGAGGCTCCTGACATCTCTCGGGTCCTGGCAAGAGCCCCAGGGGCTCGGCCCCGCCGCCGGGCCCGCCGCCTATCTCCGGTGCCCGGGGACCCCTGCTGGGACCGCCGCCTGCCCGTCACCGACCCGTGGCTGGGATGAGATTGGCGGCACAGCCCATGGGGAGCCAGCCCAGAGGACAGCCAGACCGGAGGATGATACGGTGAGTGGCCATCCGGATCAGAGACCACACCGCCGCCGGAGGAGGCGCCGCCGCCGGCTGAGGACCTTTAGCCCCTCTCCCCTTAAACCCCCTAGAGACCTCCTGCGTCGGGGCGGCCGACCCCCTGGACCCCCCAGATGCCCGGCTGGTCAACAGGAGGGGAAGAGGTCGGTCAGCGAACAGCTGGGGGGGAGGCCTCCCGCACCCGAGCCCAGGCCGAGACGAATCTTTCGCTCAAGGACCTTTTGGGGCCCAGGCGCTAGGCATAACCTCCGGCTATTCCCGAAGCCGCGGAACACTACTGACTCACCATGCTTGTCCCTATCGGCTGGGCCACGGGACGAAGGAGGCCGGCCTACATTCCTTCTCCTTGGCCGGCAGGGGTGCCTCTCTTCGCGCCCCCCCTCCCTCCCTCCCTTTGATGGTCCGATGGGTCCAGTTTAGGCCCCAACCACCTGTTGCCGCCGAACCCTGACTTTGCCCCATTTCCCCCATCCCCTATGTTGTGTCTGTCCAGTTTGTCCTTTAATTGTATTGTGTTTTCTTGACTCTGTAAGCCGCTGCGAGCCGTATGGAGTTGGCGACATATAAGTCTAAGGAAATAATAATAATAATAATAATAATAATAATAATAATAATAAAGAGCATTCTGAACTCCACCAATGATGGAATGGAATCAAACTTCCCACAAAGAATTCCCATAACAAAGAGAAAATACTATAAGAGTTTGGTGGGCATTGACCTTGAATTTTGGAGTTGTAGTTCACCTATATCCAGAGAGCACTGTGACTGAAACAATGTTGGATCAGGACCAAACTTGGCATGAATACTCAATATGCCCAAATGTGAACACAGATGGAGTTTGGGGAAAATAGACCTTGACATTATGGAGGCTTATGAGCATGCTATCAAGGAGGCGAAAAATTCCTACTATGCTTCCTTGATAGCGTCTGCAGATTCACGCCCGGCTCAATTGTTCAGGATAATTCGGCAGCTGACGATGGTCCCTACCATCCCAAATAACGACGATCGGGCCCTCTCCGCCGAGGCTTTCCAGAATCACTTTGCAGACAAGATTGCGACGCTCCGCCGGGACCTCCCTGCCACGGTTGATACAGTACAGGAACTTGAGACTCCGTGGCCCTCCGCCGGATCCACCTTCGACCGGTTTCGGCCACTGGACACAGAGGATGTTGACAAGATTGTCACAGCCCTTCGACCTACCACCTGCTCCCTCGACCCGTACCCCTCCGCGCTGATTCGAGCTTGCGCGGAGGGGTTACGAGGCCCCTCTGTTGAATATAGTCAACTGCTCCCTTGAGCAAGGAGCTTTTCCAGAGGAGTTAAAAGAGGCGGTGGTTAGTCCATTGCTGAAGAAGCCCGGTTTAGACCCCGCGGCTCCCTCCAATTACCGCCCAGTGTCCAATCTTCCGTACCTGGGCAAGGTAATTGAGAGGGCAGCAGTGGACCAGCTGAAGACTTTCTTGGATGATGCAACCTGGCTAGACCCCTTCCAGTCCGGCTTCCGTTTGGGCCATGGGACAGAGACTGTCCTGGTCTCCATCACAGACCTACTCCGTTGCCATTTGGCGGATCGGCACTGCTCATGTTATTGGACCTCACGGCAGCGTTTGATACTGTCAATTACCAACTTTTGACACACCGCCTGGCGGTGGCGGGGGTGAGGGGGACAGCTCTCAACTGGCTGTCCTCCTTCCTCCAAAACCGCCTGCAGCGAGTGAAGTGGGGGGGGTGGTCTCCGAGGGCTCCCCCTTACATTGTGGAGTCCCTCAGGGGGCCATCCTTTCCCCGCTGTTATTTAACATCTACATGCGACCACTCGCCCAACTGGTACGGAGTTTCGGGCTGGAATGTCATCAGTACGCTGATGACACCCAGCTCATTCTGAGGATGGACCCCGGGGCGGACTCTGTACCCGATAATTTCCACCTCTGCCTAGAAGCCGTAACTGGATGGCTGTGAGCCAGTAAGTTGAAGGTGAACCCGGCGAAGACGGAGATCCTGTGGCTGGGCCGCCCGGGAGGGGTAGAGACCCAGTTGCCGACGTTCAACGGCGTGGCTCTTCACCCGCAACCGTCAGTAAAGAGCCTAGGGGTCTGGCTGGACGCCCAGCTATCTATGGAGGAGCGGATTGCCTGTGCCTGCAAGATAGCTTTCTACCACCTACGACAGGCAAAAGTCTGGCTCCTTACCTCTCCCACTGCGACCTGGCCACGGTGATCCAAGCCACGGTCATCTCGAGGCTCGATTACTGTAATGCGCTGTACATTGGCCTACCCTTGTCGGCGATCCGGAAACTCAAGCTGGTGCAGAACGCTGCAGCACGTCTGCTCTCAGGAGCATCAAGATCTGCCCACGTGACTCCACTCTTGCGCGAGCTGCACTGGCTTCCCATTGAATTCCGGGTCACCTTCAAGGTGTTAGTTCTAACTTTCAAGGCCTTATATGGTTTGGGGCCAGTGTACCTGAGGGAGCGGCTTACCCCTTATGTGCCCAGGAGATCACTGCGCTCAGAGGGGCTCAATCTATTGGATGTGCCAGGCATTAAGGTCTATAGACTTGCTAGCACGCGGCAGAGGGCGTTTGCCGTAGCTGCGCCAACCCTGTGGAACACCCTCCCCGAAGAGCTGCGAGCCATCCGGGACTTAATGCCGTTCCGTAGAGCCGTAAAGACCTGGCTATTCAGACAGGCATTTGGACCATAACCAATGCCATGTTATCAGCATCCTGTTGTGTCGCTGTCAGCATATTCTTACTGCCATTGCAGTTCTGCTGGAATTTGATTTTAACTGGGGGTTTTATCTGGTTTTATTGCATTTTATGTGGTTATCTGTTTTTAACTCTGTAAACCGCTCTGGGCTCCAGAGAGAGCGGTATATTAAGTCGAACAAACAAACAAACAAACAAACAAACAAATAAATATGACTTAAAGGGTTAATGGAGATATAATGGAGACCCCCTGTTGTCGATGGAGGCCCACATCTCCAGCGTCAGCAGGGTAGCATTTTTCCATCTTCGCCAGGCGAGGAAGCTGGCCCCCTATTTGTCCCGGCGCGACTTAGCCACAGTGATCCAAGCCACGGTCATCTCGAGGCTGGACTACTGTAACGCTCTTTACATTGGCCTTCCTCTGTCGGTAATCCAGAGACTCAAGCTGGTGCAGAACGCAGCAGCGCGACTCCTGGCAGGGGTCCCGATTGGCCACCACATCACGCCAATCCTGCGCGAACTGCACTGGCTCCCAATTGAATGCCGGATTGCCTTCAAAGTGTTAGTCCTGACTTTTAAGGCCTTACATGGTCTGGGGCCAGTGTACCTGCGGGACCGCCTTGTCCCATACCATCCCACCAGATCACTGCGCTCCGAAGAGCTAAACCTCCTGGTCATCCCAAATGTGAGGACCTACCATCTGTCCGCAACCCGCCGCCGGGCTTTCTCTGTTGCAGCCCCTACCATGTGGAACGCACTGCCCGCCGGCATCCGTGCCACCCAGGGCCTCCTCCCGTTCAGGAGAGCAGTCAAGACATTGCTGTTCCAACAAGCCTTCGGAGTTAGCTAGACTGTAGCTCGCACCGCCTAGCTGTCAGCCCACGGCGACTCCATTTGTTGCTTCAACTGTTCTAATTGTAATTCCATCTTAATGGTATTACTGTGAGTTATTATGAGTTATCTGACAATTGTATTTTACAAACTGTTGTAAGTCGCGAGCCGTTGGGGGGGCACAGACAAATGCGAAATAATAAATAAATAAATAAATAAATTAGCGTGCAGAACCTCCAAGGGGTTTCCGTTACCGCATACCAGTACTGCCATCTGTTACGAAGGTGGAGGCATTACTTTTCATTCAACCCTCGTAGGAATCCTAAGGCTTCCTGCCAAAATGGAACTGTAGAGGAGAGTCTACTGAACAAGCCAGTCCCTGCCGCATACCAGGACTGCCACCTGTGGAGGAGTTACGGAGGAGGAGGCATTACTTTTCATTCAACTCTTGTATATAAGTATGTGTGTGCGTGCGTGTGTGTTTGTGTGTGTGTGAAAAAGAAACCATACCAGCAATGCTAATTTGGTACCTTCTGAAAGAGGAGGACTCAGACACATTGTCAGAAGGTTTCATCTTTATGTGATCCCATTGTGAAAGGGGAAAAGGAGGGGGGCGCGTCTGCCCCATTGGAAGCAAGCCCTCGCTGCCTGTGACAGAAAGGGCCTTTGAACATGATCACAGGGCCTTTTAGTCCTGTCTCTTTTTGATATAGACATAACTTGAGGGTGGAGGCAAGCAAGGGGGGGGGGGGGCAGCAGTGTTCTGAGGAATACATTGATTAGCATTTCTGGTTTTAACGCTGGGGAGGAATCTCTCTGCTACACAGGGAACGAGCGGGAGAAGCGCCTGTTTGATTGTATTTACATCCATTCCTGTTCCCAACAGAGATTGTCACCCAACACAGTTGCCTGAGAGTTCTTGTTTGCTGGAGCAGAGTTCGATGCCATTCATTTCCTGTGCTCTCTGTGATAGCTATTAAGGAACACTGCCTCTGCTTTCCCTCCTTCTTAGGGCTTCAACCAGTTGTTCCTCTTTTAATATGAGGGTTGAGTGAAAAGTAATGCCTCCACCTTCGTTACTTGGGTTTGGATGGGAATATTTGGCTAGGAAAAGCAGCGTCCCTACCCCGGAGGCCTCACGGGGGAGAAACTCCGCTGCATGAACAAGGACCAGTAACGGAGGAGGGAAAACAACTGAGCCAGTGGGTCATCCGCCCGGTGACGGCTGCTACAGCACATATCCTAAGATCATTCAGCAGGAGATGCCCAGTGAGATCAACCCCCATGAAGGGGACAATTCCAACTGACATGGCATCCTACCCGCCTAAGGTCTCCGAGATTCGGAGTAGTAGCCGAAGCAGCAGCCCTTTGCCGAGGCCACAAGGAACGCTGGACCCACGCCTTGACCAATGTGATCCTCTAATGATGGAAGAGTTGATCAGCGAATATGGAATTCTTATGGACCATTTTAATAAGTTCGGGGTCCTCTTAAGCAAAGCGGGCATCCTCCCCCCACAGGACCCTGTAGTCCCAGACCTTGACTGGGATCAATCCTGGGATTTCCCAGCGGGAGACCCCGAGGTGGTGCGCGCGAGACCAGAGCCCACAACAGGAGGTGGACTGGCTGCTACCGAGGATAGTACAAAGAGACTGCCCAGAGGAGCTACCATTGATTGATTGATTGATTGATTTTATTATTTATGAGTCGCCCTCCACGTCAGTGCTCCGGGCGACTTACACACAAAAACACATAAAAGAATTCAATAGTTAAAAGCTAAAAGAATAAAAGATTAATTAAAATAGTTCCAGTAGCTCAGGCTAAGTCTGGGAGGTGTCCTTAGCCATAAGCCTTTCGGAAGAGCCAGGTCTTCAGTGCGGTCAGGAACTGGGGCATGTCCCGGATAGCTCTCTGATCCGCCGGCATCAAGTTCCAAAGGACAGGGGCCGCGATGGAAAAAGCTCTCCGTCTCGTGGTGTCGGCGGGCCTCACTCACACCTGGGATGCGGAGAAGGTCCCTGTTTCCTGAGCGGCGACCTTAAATGAGCTGGTTCGGGACAAGCGGTCTTTTAAATAAGCTGGGCCGGCGCCATGGAGGGCCTTAAAGGTAAGCGACAGGATCTTGTGGATGGCTCTGAGCTCGACTGGCAGCCAGTGCAGGCGCTGCAGAGATGGCGCGATATGGCATCTCAGTGGTGTCCCGGTGAGGAGTCTGGCGGCTGCATTCTGCACCAGCTGGATTTTACGAGTGGTTGACTGCGGCAACCCCACGTACAAGGCATTACAGTAGTCCAGCCGTGATGTCACTGTGGCATGGACCACAGTAGCCAGCGCATCTGATGGAATTTCCCTGCAGAATCTATTGTTGTTGTTTGGACTAAGGATGCATTTACCCTGCAGAAACTGTTGTTATTGTTGCTGTTGTTGTTCGGACTAGGAGTTTATTTACTCTGCAGAAACTTATTATTAGTAGTAGTATTAGGGGTGCATTTATCCTGCAGAATCAGCTGTTGTTGTTGTTGTTGTTGTTGATGTTGTTGTTAGGACTAGGGGTGCATTTACCCTGCAAAATCAATTACTATTATTATTCTATTTATTCGTAAGGTCTAGGGGTGCATTTCCCCTGCAATATCGATGATGATAGTGATGATGATGATGACCATGGAGCTGAACCTGATCCAGAGACCGGATAAAATAGGCGAGCAATGCTCTACTCGCCTACTTTCGCTGGATGGGGTCAGACTGTGCGCCGCCGCTGGGGTATCCACTGCTGAGCGGCGAGCTGAATTCGATCGGCCTCTGCGCCACTGCGACGGGGCTGAACGTCCCGGATGTCTTGTCCTCCGCCCGGGACTGGCCCCCTCACTGCCATGGCGTTGCCAGTGGGGAGGGGGACGAGTGGAGGAGGGTTGGTCAAAGATGGTGACTGACCTTGAGGCCAGATGTCTTCACCCATGGAGGACTGGAGAGCGGTTTGCACCAGAAGTCCCTGCCTGGGTCAACGAAAATCGCGCAGCTGCCCAAGGAAACCCCATAAGCAGCTTTCATTCGCTGATGCATCTCCTTTGGGGTGACACCTTCTGCTGTCAAGAATTCAATGACTGCACGTTGCTTAAGTCAGTGTTTTTCAACCTTTTTTGAGCTGCGGCACATTTTTTGCATTTACCAAATCCTGGGGCACACCACCAACCAAAATGACACTCTAACACAGTAATACATATAGTTAATATGTTTTAAATGTATTTATACACTCAGTGCGAAACCTGGGCCTGTTTCGATGAGCACAACATAGATATCCTGCCTTGTGTGCTTCGGACATAGATATCCCGCCTTGTGTGCTTCGGACTGGGTCGCCTGGGCCGACGCTGCCCTATCATCACCACCCGGTGCTTCAAGGCCGCTGCTCACCTGGGTTTCCCTCAGGTAGGGAGGGAGGGAGGGAGACGCAGGCGCAGGCTGCGAAGAAAGGAAGGAAGAAGACCTGAGAGCAGGAGAGGCCGAGGCAGAGCCCAGGCCAGGAGAGGAAGAAGGGAGGAGGCCCAAGAGCCACCTTGGCCCCAAAGCCCGAAGGAATCTTGAGCCAGAAGGGAAAAACGGGCAGCTGAGAGGAAAACAAAGCCCAACGGAAGTGACCTCACAAGGAAAGGAGCCACCCGGCCCCTCCCCTCCTCAGCCTCTAACCAACCGCTTCTCCAGGAAGCCGAGGCCCCACCCCCTCTCCTCTCTCGGGACTTCTACCCTGAACAAACATGGTGGTGCCAGGCGGGAGACCCTTAGAAAGGCGGGGCTTGCTTCTTGGCTGGCGTTGATTGGCCCTGCTGGCACCCCAGAGAGAGACGGAGAGATGGAGAGCCAGAGCGAGAGGCAGGCTCGCTCTGTCGGGGTGGTCAGATCTTCCATGGCACACCTGATGATTGCTCACGACACACTAGTGCGGTTGGGAAACACTGGCTTAAGTCACATTGACCGACCGTCTGTGCAGGGTTCCACACTTCGCACTTGAGCAACACAACCGTTCAATGCTAAGGCTTCCCGCCGCAGTGGAACTGTAGAACTGTCTACTGAACAAGCCAGTACCTCCCACATACCAGGACTGCCACCTGTTGAGGAGTTACGAAGGTGGAGGCATTACTTTTCATTCAACTCTCCTACCTACTGGGCTTGCCTAAATGGCATTCCTTATCAGTTAAACTCACAGGAGACTTCTCCCCCTCCTTCCCGTTTGACAATCTGACATGGATTTGTAAATGAGTCCTCATGTAATTGCTGTGTCTTCCTTTCTGTATCTTGAGTTCTTATAGATATATGTAAAACATCATTATCTTAGCAAAAATAACCCCCCAGAACCCTCATTTGCCAGTGTTCATGGATAAACCTGAACCGGTTAGCTTTGATATGCGTTTAAATGGCTGATGTTATCCTTCTCTCTTTGCCTGTGGCCTGGAACATTAAAGAAGACCTTGAAAATGTAGTTTTGGATTAGAGTTCCCCTCCTTGTTCCTCAGCAGTTTGGGTTTTTCACTGGAAACATGAATAGAAAACAGTCTGGAATGTACTGTCGGAGGCTTTCATGGCCGGAATTACTGGGTTGTTGTCGGTTTTTCGGGCTGTATGCAGACCCAGATTAACACCTTTTTGTGCCTTAGGTCACACTTTGAAATTATGCCTCCTTTAAGACAACCTCCACACACACACACACACACACCACTCAGACCCACACTTCGCCATGGTGCCTCCGGAGCAGAAGAGAAAGGTGGGTAGGTACCATCCCGCCACCTTCAAGTTCCCCATTCCCACTGGCTGGAAAGCTCCGCTGTGCTCTGAAGGTCTCCTCGCTCCAAAGGTGCGCACGAGAGAGAGAGAGAGAGAGAGAGAGAGAGAGAGATGTCCGCTTGGCGTGTGCTCCCGCAGATTCAGGTTGGGGTTTGTGCGGCTTTTGTTCGGCTGCTCCCGAAGGCAGGAGAGCCAGACCCTGGCCTTGATCCTTCCCTCCCTCCCGCAGCTCCCTTTGGCCAAGCAGCCTGCCCCGGTTTGGTCTGAGAGTGCAGGAGCGGGCCTGGGTTGGTTTGGTCTCGTGCTGGGGACCTGGGAGAGGTGCACCCAAGCAACGCCCTTTCTCTCCCCTCTTCCTCCCTCCCTCTCTTCCATCTTTACTTTCTTTCTTTCCTCCTAGTTGCCTCCTTCTCCTCCTTCTCCCCTCCCTCCCACCTCCCTCTCCCGGACTCTGCCGCTCGGCTCTGGCTGCAGGAATTTACAGTCTATCGCTGGGGGAGCCGGGCGAGTTGCCATGGAGATGGCTTCCCCAGGAGCCAGGAGGTCAGGTCAGGCCAGCCAGAGACCTGCAGGCAGCCCAGAGAACGAGAGACTTTGCCGGGAGAAGGAGTGAGGAGGGGCATGAGAAAGGGGGAAAGAGGGGCGCGGACCAGTTTTTTATTTTTATTTTTTTGGTCCGTGATCTGTGCCCCTCCTCGGCATGCGCCCCTAGGCCATGGCCTATGTTGGCCTTATGGGTAATCCGCCCATGCCTGTATGGCCATGTTCCAGTAGCATTCTCTCCTGATGTTTCGCCTGTATCGATGGCAGGCATCCTCAGAGGTTGTGAGGTCCTCATAGGGGATACCCGGATGTTTTACCCTCCTGTGGGAGACTTCTCTCATGTCCTCGCATGGGAAGCTAGAGCTGACAAACGGGAGCTCACCCCTCTGCCCAGATTTGAACTGCAAACCTCACATCCTCAGAGGTTGTGGGCTCACATCCTCCGAGGATGCCTGCCACAACAATGGGAGAATGCCTGCCACAACAATCACTAGGTTGTTGTAGGTTTTTCGGGCTTTATGGCCGTGTTTCAGAAGCATTATCTCCTGATATTTCGCAGGCATCCATAATGAAGATGTGCTTTGGCTCTGAGAAAACGCAAGTATAGTAAACCAGAAGTTGTAGTCCCAGCAAAACCTTTGACTTGGGGGGGAGGGGAGATTATCTCCCTTGCTCTCACCCCAGGTTAATGTTGGATGTCAGTTTATCTTAACTATTGTGTAGCTGCCGTCTGCCCAGCAATAAAGTTGCTGAGATTATGTTATTTTGCCTGAAGCAAAATCCTGAAGGGAGAGAGTTATTACAGAATCGATGGAATTCTTGTAGCCTAAGGTCAGGTGTGCCTTTTTCATCATTATGATTATTTGCTCCCCTCTGAACCACTGTTTTTATGACGACAGTTTTCCGGGACTGCTCAGTTCTCATCTCCTTACTATTTCCTTATATATTTGCCATACATATTGAGAGGAAGATCAAAAGTCTCATCTGATCTCTTTTTTCGATAGAGTTACAAGTTGGGTAGATGCAGGGAATGCTATGGATGGAGCGTACCTAGTTTTCGGTAATGCTTGCCACAAGGTCCCCCATGACCTTATTTATTTATTTATTTATTTATTTCGATTTGTTCGTCGCCACTCCCGTTTGGCTCGGGGCGACTTACATATGGTAAAATCGCAGCCAAATACAAACACAATAAAACAATTAAAAACAGTTAAAAGCACCAGAATTTGCACCAATATTAAAACATACAATGAGACGTAGCCCTATTAGAAGCCGTGACTGGTTGGCTGCGTGCCAGCCGGCTGAAGGTGAATCCGTCGAAGACGGAGATCCTGTGGCCTGGTCGGCCTGGGCTGGGTGGGTGCCGGTTGCCTACCCTGGATGGCGAGCGGCTTAACGCATCGCCATCGGTTAAGAGCTTGGGGGTTCTGCTGGACTCCTCGCTGACCATGGAGGCTCAGGTCTCCGTGGTCAGCAGGACGTCATTCTTTCACCTCCGACAGGCTAGGCGACTGGCACCCTACCTGTCCAGGGACGACCTGGCCACAGTAATCCAAGCGACGTTCATCTCGAGGCTGGACTACTGTAATGCCCTCTACGTTGGCCTTCCCTTGTCGACAATCCGGAAACTCAAGCTAGTGCAGAACGCCGCTGCTCGCCTGCTGGCGGGATCGCCAGTGAGAGAGCACATTACACCTATCCTCCGGCAACTGCACTGGCTTCCTATTGAGTACCGAATTGCCTTCAAGGTGTTGGTTTTGACCTTTAAGGCCTTATACGGCCTAGGGCCTGCGTACCTGAGGGACCGCCTTACCCCGTACTTTCCCCCGAGATCACTGCGTTCAGATGAACAGAATCTGTTGTTAGTGCCATCAATCCGCTCCTGCCATCTATCCACGACCAGACAGAGAACTTTTTCCGTAGCGGCACTGGTGCTCTGGAACTCTCTCCCGGACAGTACCCGAGCTATCTCGGAATTGGCCCCCTTCCGAAGGGCTTGTAAGACTGCCCTTTTTGGCTTAGCCTTTAATTAGGCACACCGGATTAAGAACTATGTCGTATGTCCTCCCATACTCAGTGTGGTGATGTAATGTGTTTTTAATGTGCTTTTATGTTCTTATGTTTTTATTGTAGGGCCACATGTTGACATCTTGTGACATGTTGCCCGTTTATACTTGCTGTTATCTGCCCCGAGCCTGCTGGGAGGAGCGGAATACAAAAATGAACAATAAATAAATAAATAAATAGATACTCCCGGGACTAAGCTAGTGTTGTTAGCCGAATGCCTGTCCAAATAGAAAGGTTTTGCAGGCCTTCCTGAAGACTAGCAAGTTAGTGAGTGCGCGGACCTCAGGAGGAAGAGCATTCCAAAGAGTTGGAGCTATGGCACTGAAGGCTCTCCTCCGTGTCGAGGTCAGATGGAGGGTTTTGACGCTCGGAACCACAAGTAGGTTGAGGGACTCTGAGCGCAGTGGCCTTGCGGGACAATATAGGGAGAGGCAGTCCTTTAAGTACACTGGCCCCAGACCATTCAAGGCCTTAAAGGTTAAAACCAGCACCTTGAAGGTGATCCGGTGCTCAATCGGAAGCCAGTGCAGTTCGCGCAGAACAGGCGTCACGTGGCAGGAGGATGGTAGACCTGCCAGTAGCCGAGCTGCAGCGTTCTGCACCAGCTTCATCTTCCGGATCACTGACGAAGGAAGGCCAATGTAGAGAGCATTACGGTAGTCCAATCTTGAGATGACCGTGGCTTGGACCACTGTGGCTAGGTCGTGACGGGACAGGTAGGGGCATCCAATGAACACACAAACCAGGTATGTACGGTATAAAAGTATCAATAAGTGTTAATATTCAACATCTTAGAGCGCAACCGTCATATTCCATAAAAGACAAACCATTTCCATGTACATAGATGGATGTTGTGGCGAAACATACAAATAGACAAATAAACCAGATTATATCCAGGGTTGCAATGACACATCAATAGAATTTCACAAATACACAACGCAGGTAGTCCAGAAATCATTAAATCCAGTCTCTAGTGTTGAAAAGTCCAGATACAATAGGATAACAAGGACACAGGAGGCTGCAATATAGCTCCTAAAAGTTCATTCGAAGTCAGGCCGACGGGCTGGCGATGCCTACAATCCTGGGGCCACTGCCCCGTTATGGTCACCTTGCCGTGTTCGGTGAGGTTAAGCCCTGACGCTTCCAACTATTGATATAAGGACAACAGCACCTCTATGAAGGCCTTGAGAAAGCCCCGCCCGGGGGCGAAACGGGGGAGTGGCCCCAGGATTGTAGGCATCGCCAGCCCATCGGCCTGACTTCGAATGAACTTTTAGGAGCTATATTGCAGCCTCCTGTGTCCTTGTTATCCTATTGTGTCTGGACTTTTCAACACTAGAGACTGAATTTAATGATTTCTGGACTACCTGCATTGTGTATTTGCGAAATTCTATTGATGTGTCATTGCGACCCTGGATATAATCCGGTTTATTTGTCTATTTGTATGTTTCGCCACAACATCCATATATGTACATGGAAATGGTTTGTCTTTTATGGAATATGACGGTTGCGCTCTAAGATGTTGAATATTAACACTTATTGATACTTTTATACCGTATTTACCTGGTTTGTGTGTTCATTGGATGTTTCTGGAACCCATACTCTGTATTTCTATGGGACAGGTAGGGGGCCAGCTTCCTCGCCTGCTGAAGATGGTAAAAAGCTACTCCACTGATGATGTAGATGTGTTTCTCCATCGTCAGTTGAGAGTCCAGTGTAACTCGAAGACTTTTAATGGATGACGACAGTCAAAGTGTTGCGCCATCCAGGGTTGGAAGCTGAATCCCACCCGTACCCGGACGACCCAGCCACAGGATCTCCATCTTCAACCTACTGGCTCGCAGCCATCCAGTAACGGCAAGGAAACTAATCCAATGTGGGCGAGGCAAAACTACGGTGAGGTGGATCTGTCATTGGTTAAGCCAGTGTTTCCCAACCAGTGTGCCGTGAACAATCATCAGGTGTGCCGTGGGAGATTGGAGATAGAAGAGAGAGGGGGGGGGGGAGTGGGAGGGAGAGAGAGAGACCGCAAACACAGCCTCCTTTTGGGAAGCCTTGTGCTGCGGGACTCACCACTTGCCTTCTTGGGCTTCCTCCTGCCCTCCGCTCCATCCTCGGCCTCAGAAGGGTTTGAGCCGAAAGGCAGGGACTGCGTCAAGCAGAAAGAGCTGCGTGGAGAGAGAGAAGATCCTGGGATGGGACTTCCCTGGGTCCCCCGGCTGCCTGGGGGCAGATCTACACCGTAGCATTCATGCAGTGAGGCACCCCTTGGTCTTCCAGGGCTCAAGGCTGGGGAATCCCAGGATTTGTAGTTTGGGGAGGCTCAGGATGATGTCAAACTACCACTCCCTCGCAGTCAGCCAAGGCAGGTCAAGGGGCGTTCGGGACATAGGGTTTCACACTGAGTGTATAAATACATTTAAAAACATATTAACTATATGTATTACTGTGTTAGAGTGTCATTTTGTGTCATTTTGGTTGGTGGTGTGCCCCAGGATTTTGGAAATGGAAACAATGTGCCGCGGCTCAAAAAAGGTTGGGAAACACTGGGTTAAGCGGACAAGCCCAGAGGATGATGCTCCCCAAGGCTTCCTCCTCGTCATCCTGGAAAGAAGTGGCGAGTGGAGGGCCATCGGTCCTGTTTTTATTTATTTATTTACTTTGCATCTAGATTGCCTCTCTCATCCCGAAGGCGACTCGAGGCGGTGTACAAATGGCAAAACTGCTCAAGACAAGCATATCAACAATTATCAACACAATTCCATCAAATACAAATTAGCACATAACCTTAAAAACACAATATCAGCATCTCATTATTAAATCGTTTTCCAATTGCATCGTCGTCGTTCCGCAGGTCTCTATTTGATAGTCATACTACATCAGCAAATGCCCGGTCAAACATCCAGGTCTTGACCTTCTTGCGAAATGTCAGGAGGGAGGGGGCTGATCTGATGACATAAGGAAGGTCATTCCAAAGCCAAGGAGCCACCACTGAAAAGGCCCTGTTTCTCGTCCCCACCAATCGCGTCTGCAGGGCCTCTCCGGATGATCTTAAGCATCTTGAAGGTTCATAGGGAGAGATGCATTCGGACATGTAAGTTGGACCAGAACCGTTAAGGGCTTTAAAGGCTAAAGCCAGCACTTTGAATTGTGCCCGGTAGCAAACTGGTAGCCAGTGGAGCTGGCGCAACAGAGGTGTTGTGCGCTCCCTGAGTGCCGCTCCTGTTATTTTATTTATTTTTATTTATTACTCGTGCTTCTATGCCGCCACTCCCGTGGGGGCTCGGGGCGGCTCACAAGAGCCATGTAAGGCACAATAAAAACAACAGATTATCAACCTGGCTGCTGTCCGTTGGACCAGTTGAAGCTTCCGAACAGTCTTCAGAGGCAGTCCCACGTAGAGGGCGTTGCAGTAATCTATACGGGATGTAACCAGAGCATGGACTACCGTGGCCAAGTCAGACTTCCCAAGGTACGGGTGCAGTTGGCGCACAAGTTTTAACTGTACGAATGCTCCCCTGGTCACCGCTGAAACCTGGGGCTCAGCGATGAGGCTCAGCGATGAGGCCAGGATCACACCCAAACTGCGAACCTGCGTCTCCAGGGGGAGTGTAACCCCGTCCAACACAGGCTGTAACCCTATGCCCTGTTTGGCCTTTTGACTGACCAGGAGTGTCTCCGTCTTGTCTGGATTCAGTTTCAATTTGTTCACCCTCATCCAGTCTGACACAGCGGCCAAGCACCGGTTCAGGACCAAGACAGCCTCCTTAGTAGCAGGTAGGAATCACTTAGATCAGCCGGGGCAGACTAGTGTGCCGTGAGCGATCATCGGGTGTGCCATGGGAAATTGGAACCTCCAATACTCTTTCTTCCCCGCTGACCCCCAAGGAGTTGCACAGACGGTGAATGAGGTTCCTGCTCCCCACAACCCCAATTCAAGCCTGGCGGGGAGGGGGGGCAACCTAAGTGAGAGGAGGAGCATGAGTGGTGGACGGGCTTCAGTGGGTGGGGCTCCTCCGTGCAGCTTCAGCAAGCGAGGCAGATTGGAGGCTGGCTGGGGAAACGGCCGAAGGAGGCGGCGCCCCGGCCCCTTCTTCTTTTTCTTCGCCGCCCTTCCTCCTTCTCTCCCAAGCAGCAGGAGTTCGGTAGGAGGAAGGGGGAAGGAAGGGGGGCAGAGAGCTTTTCTCGCGGCCCAGCAGTAGATCCGTCACGGCACAATACTGTGCCGCGTCATAGCGGTTGGGAAACACTGACCTAGAGGACCAAAGCTTGGATACCACTGAATTAGATCATTGCCAGCAAACCTCTCCAGACCCTTTTTGAAGATATCCAGAACAACGTCAACTGACCTGCTCCTACCCACTATGGCAGCAGAGAGCATGTCTCTTGAATCAGCACCCCAAATAACCAAACCAAATCTAAAGTTGACCAAAATCTAATAACCCATAACCCTTTTGGTTATAATGTTGGAGAGTGGTCCCTGGTCAAAAACAGTTGGGAACCACTGGATTAGATAGAACGATGGAGACCAGGGTGACCTTGGGCAAGGGGCAATCTCTCAGCCGCAGAGGAAGACAGTGGCAAGCCTCTTCTGGACAATCTTATCAATGTGATATATATGGCTGAGCGTTGCCTCATGTCAGAACCAACTTGAAGACACACAACAATGCCCAGAAAGATGGTTATATTCTGAGTAGTATCCCTTATCCGGATCTAAAATAGTCTACATCGCGAAAGGAGGCTGGCAGCAGCTGGATCAGAGCCGTTCAGCAAAGGTTGCAGTTGCTCTGACCTCAAAACTCTGCGTGCACGCTTCCTCATTTTTCAAAGTGGCCAAAATACTCTGGATTTTTTTTTCTCTCTCTCTCTCTGATTAAAAGGGCAAATAAATTTCTCCTTCAGCCTCCACTCTGATTCTTCCCTCAATAACCAATCACTTAGGAGTCACCTTGAACACCAAGATTCATCTGTTGAGAAGAATTCCCCTCCCTCCTCTCCCCTCTGCAAACACGTCATTGGTCTCGTACTGTGTCCTAAAGCCCATTGCTGCGCTAGTGGTGGTGAGAAATAATTCCAGAGGCAAGAGCAGGAGAAAGGGGGGGGGGGTCCCAGTGCATTGGACCCTTACAGGATTCATTTTGTGACGAGTCACTGTCCCATTTGATGCAAAGCTGCGTTCTCCCTTCTTCTGCCAGGCACCAGATGACAAGCCTTACTTCTTTCCTTCTTTTCCTTATGTTTCAGCAATCCCCAGAGAGCAAGCTTTCTCCCAACAGGCAGAAGCAATTTTTTTGCATTGTTTAGGCAATTTTACCTGAAGCTCCAATGCTTGATCCGGCTGTGAGGAGCATAATTTGGTGGTTTAACCTTCACGCGGACTTGGGGCAAAAAGTACCTTAAAACCCAGCTCAAAAAACAGAGGAAGTCCAGACAAGACTGGACAAAACATCTATATGCGTCACTAGCCCAACTGGTGTGTAGTTTTGGTCTGGAGTGTCATCAGTACGCTGATGACACCCAGCTGGTGCTGAGGACGGACGGACTCAGTACCCGATTATTTCCATCAGTGCCTGGAAGCCGTGACTGGGTGGCTATGGGCCAGCAGGTTGAAGGTGAGCCCATCGAAGATGGAGGTCCTGTGGCTGGGTCGCCCCGGGGTGTGTGTGGAGCTCTGGCTGCCAACCATGGATGGCGGGGTGGTTACCCCGTCACCTTTGGTTAAAACCCTGGGGGTGACGTGGTAACCACCCTGCCATCCATGATTGGCAGCTCACCCCCCCCCCCTCGGGGCAACCCAGCCACAGGACCTCCGTCTTCGACGGGTTCACCTTCAACCTGCTGGCCCGCAGCCACTGATGGAGGCTCAGGTCTCCGGCGTGAGCAGAGCAGCGTTTTTCCATCTGCGCCAGGCAAGGCAGCTGGCACCCTACCTCTCCGGCGACAACCTGGCCACGGTAATCCAGGCCACGGTCATCTCAAGACTACTGTAACGCCCTTTACATTGGCCTTCCTTTGTCGGTAATCTGGAAACTTACAGCTGGTGCAAAACGCTGCAGCTCGACTGCTGGCTGGAGTGACACTATCGTGCCACATCACGCTAGTCTTGCAGCGTTTGCACTGGCTCCCGATTGAGTATCGGATTGCCTTCAATGTGTTGGTGCTAACCTTCAAAGCCTTGCATGGTCTGGGGCCAGTGTACCTGAAGGACCGCCTTTCCCTGCATGTTCCCCAGAGATCACTACGGTCCATGGATCGGAAGCTATTGGAGGTACCATCACTCAAGGTCTGCCGCTTATCATCGACGCGGCAGCGCACGTTTTCTGTAGTAGCGCCTGTTTCTTGGAACGCCCTTCCTGAGGAGACCCGATCAATAACTGATCTGCAGGCCTTCAGGAGGGCCCGTAAGACCTACCTTTTTTGACAGGCGTAATGTAATGGCTGCATAGTCCACTCTGGTCTAAATCTGCTTCTATGTTTTCTGTTTTACTTGGATTTGGATGAGAATATTTTAATAAATCAAAGGCAAAAATAATCCTCTTTAACTCCCACTATTCACTTTTCCACATAATCACCAGACAATTGGATACATTTCTGCCAAGGATGAACACGTTTTCTGAAGCCGTCATGGAAGAAGTCGACACTCCGATATCCAAGCAAAGCAATAATGTGACCCACACGTTCTTGTGAAATGCCGATTATGCTTGAAATTTCCCTCCGAGTGATACGACGATCGTTCTGAATCAATCTGTCAACCTTTTGCTTGTGAAACTCAGTGGTTGCTGTCACAGGACGTCCAACTCTTTGTCTGTCACGCAAGTCAGATGTTCCCACCTCAACATCTTTAAACTTACTCACCCAACGATGTACAGTACTCACATCAACACAATCACCACAAACAGCTTGCATTCTCTGAGGAATCTCCTTTGGGGTGACACCTTTTGCTGTCAGGAATTCAATGACTGCACATAGCTTAAGTCACACTGACTGTCTGCGCAGGGTTCTATACTTCGTACTGTAACTTCGCTTTGGTTACATCCCGTATAGACTACAGCAACGCTCTCTACGTAGGGTTGGCTATGAAGACTGCCCGAAACCTGCAATTAGCGCAGCGTGCAGCAGCCAGACTACTAACGGGAGCGGGATACAGGGAGCGCACAACTCCCCTGTTGCGCCAGCTCCACTGGCTGCCAATTAGCTTCCGAGCACAATTCAAATTGCTGGTGTTTACCTACAAAACCCTATATGGTTCCGGCCCAGTTTACCTGTCCAAACGTATTCTCCCCTATGAACCATCAAGAGTGCTAAGATCGTCTGGAGAGGCCCTGCTCTCGGTCCCACCACCTTCGCAGGAGCGTCTGGTGGGGATGAAGGACAGGGCCTTTTCTGTGGTGGCCCCCCGGCTGTGAAATTCCCTCCCAAATGAAATTAGCTCCACCCCCCTCCCTCCTGGCTTTTAGGAAGCGGGTGAAAACGTGGCTGTGCAGAAGGCGGAGATCACGAAGAGACTGAAGTCGCCAACCACTTGATATGGACCAAATATATGGATTAAGTTGGACTTGATTTTACTTTGGCGAAAGGCTTTTTAAATGTATTTATTGTATTGTATTTTATTGTAAATTTTATTGTATATTTATTATGTTTTTAGATTTTAGATGTTAGCATTGAATACTTGCTGTTTGCCGGTCTGAGTCCCTCTTCGGAGGTGAGAAGCCCGGGGTACAAAAGTTTTAAATAAACAATAAATAAATAAAAACACAACCATTCAATGCTAAGGCTTCCTGCCAAAATGGAACTGTAGAGGAGAGTCTACTGAACTAACCAACTAACTTTATTTCTTATGAGTCGCCCTCCACCAAAGGTGCTCTGGGCGACTTACACAATTAAAATAAACAGGTTACACAGTCACCACTTGTTACTAACAATCATAGGCTCTTCTGAAAAGCCATGTCTTAACTGCCCCTAAAAATGCATGTAGATCAGGAGTGGCTCTTTGGTCTGGTGGAAGGGAGTTCCACAAGGTTGGGGCTACAATGGAGCACCAACTCTGTCTTGTGGACTCCAAAAGAAGCTCTCTAGGGCCAGGGACATGGAGGAGATTCTCATGAGCTGACTGTGGCAGTCTCTGGTGGTGGAGTGGCATTAAATGGTCTCTTAGGTCAAATGGCCTTGACCTTGAAAGACCTTGAATGCTAGGACCAGGGTCTTATAGAGGACCCTGTGTTCAACCGGCAGCCAGTGCAAGCGCTGCAGAGACTGCATTATATGGCACCTCATTGATGTTTTTGTGAGGAGTCTAGCAGCTGCATTTTGCACAATTTGGATCTTGCGAATTGCTGCTCGAGATAAGCCCACATACAAAGCATTGCAGTAATCCAGTAATCCAGCCAGCGCCTCTGTTGGTAAATAAGGTGCCAACTGCCACGCTTGGCGTAGATGAAAGAAGGCCCTTTGACTCGTGGAGGCAACCTGGGCTTCCATCCTCATTTTCGAGTCCAGGATGACACCGAGACTCTTCACAGTGGGGGGTGGAGCTAACGGTTCCACTTCAAAAGATGGTAATAGACCAACTAATTCTGATGGGCGGCCAGGCCACAAGATTTCAGTTTTTGCTGGATTTACTTTCAATTTATGGGTACGTAGCCATCTTGTCACCGCTCCAAGACACCGGGTGAAGTTATCCGGTACTGAAGTTATTCCTGGTTCTAGTTTTAGGTAGAAGCTGGGTGTCATCAGCGTATTGGAAACATTCTAATCCAAATCTCCGGACTAGCTTGGCGAGAGGTCGAACATAGATGTTAAACAGCATTGGCGATAGAATAGCGCCTTGGGGTACTCCACAGTCGAGAGGGGATTTCTCAGATACTTGGCCCAGCCACTCCACTTGTTGAACAAGCCAGTACCTCCCACATACCAGGACTGCCACCTGTTGAGGAGTTACGAAGGTGGAGGCATTACTTTTCATTCAACCTTCATAGGAATCCTAAGGCTTCTCATCAAAATGGAACTGTAGAGGAGAGTCTCCTGAACAAGCCAGTACCTCCCACATACCAGGACTGCCATCTGTTGAGGAGTTACGAAGGTGGAGGCATTACTTTTCATTCGACCCTCATAGGAATCCTAAGGCTTCCTGCCAAAATGGAACTGTAGAGGAGAGTCTCCTGAACAAGCCAGTACCTCCCACATACCAGGACTGCCATCTGTTGAGGAGTTATGAAGGTGGAGGCATTACTTTTCATTCAACCTTTGTAGGAATCCTAAGGCTTCCTGCCAAAATGGAACTGTAGAGGAGAGTCTCCTGAACAAGCCCGTACCTCCCACATACCAGGACTGCCATCTGTTGAGGAGTTACGAAGGTGGAGGCATTACTTTTCATTTGACCCTCGTCGGAATCCTAAGGCTTCCTGCCAAAATGGAACTGTAGAGGAGAGTCTCCTGAACAAGCCAGTACCTCCCACATACCAGGACTGCCATCTGTTGAGGAGTTACGAAGGTGGAGGCATTACTTTTCATTCGACCCTCGTAGGAATCCTAAGGCTTCCTGCCAAAATGGAACTGTAGAGGAGAGTCTCCTGAACAAGCCAGTACCTCCCACATACCAGGACTGCCATCTGTTGAGGAGTTACGAAGGTGGAGGCATTACTTTTCATTCGACCCTCGTAGGAATCTTAAGGCTTCCTGCCAAAATGGAACTGTAGAGGAGAGTCTCCTGAACAAGCCCGTACCTCCCACATACCAGGACTGCCATCTGTTGAGGAGTTACGAAGGTGGAGGCATTACTTTTCATTCAACCCTCGTATAAACGTTGCTTGCCTAGTTTTCAACAGATCTCACAACCTCTGAGGATGTTTGCTATAGATGCAAGTGAAGCGTCAGGTGAGAATGCTTCTAGAACATGGCCAGACAGCCCGGAAGACTCACAGCAACCCAGAGAGTTTGGATAGGCCGGGCTTGGCAAATGAACAAGAAGTTGCATAAAAACGAAATCAAACCTTAGATTCCAACCTAAATTTGGATTTTCTGCTTCACACTTTCCTTTGGCTGCCTCCGTGTGTCAATTAAAAACAGCGGCAAGAATCCACTGGGAACATCCTCTTCGTGTAACTCAGGGGAAATTTTAATGGGAGTTTCTCCTTTCCTTTGCTCTTCTGGTCCCCCTGGATTTTCCCTTTAGGAATAATTCTACCCTCTCCCAATTAGTGTGTTTGACAAAGTAGAGATTGCCTGCCTTGTGCTGATAACCTCGAGTCTATTGAGACTCATTAGGCGTCGTTATGATGCAAAAATTAGGATTCGCAATATTGTGTGTGAGTTGGGCCTGGAAGAACCTCCAGCGATACTCTCAGGCACCCCATTACCGGGCCGGCGTTTGGAGTAGAAAACTCCTCTCGACAAGGATCTCCTTTGGCAGCCTGTTCGTGGAGCCAATTCTGACATAAGTGGATCCCACGGGCGCACTGTTGTCGTTTCCCCCCACTTCTATTTCGCGTTAAAACGTCGCTATCAACCAGTTGGAATCCAGGCTGTGAGTATCGCAGGGAGTAATCTAATTACTATGAAGTCAATTCACTCTCTCCTTTTGTGTCTCGTGATTAAATAAGTGGGGAAATGGCTTGAAAATTAGGTGCTAGAACGACCCAATTACATTTCTGTAGCTTTTTGTATTCAATTTCATAAACAATTTTGCTCTTCACTGGTTAATCAGTGAATGGCTTTCTTTTTCCCCTCCCTGGTTCAGTTTGAAAAACACTTTTGAAATTATAATGCCATTAAATTGTGTGTAGATGTTCTGGCATAGTGGATGTGAAAGCTGCAGGCCTGGCAGACCGCCATCTTGTACCTTGACAATGGTGAGTTCCCTAGCTTGGGAGCTTGCGAGCGTCACTCTGAATATTGGCCATGCTGGGCTGCTGTAGAGTACAGCTGCTGCAACCAGTTGCCATCCAAAAAGTGCCGTCCTCTATCCCAGTGTTTCCCAACCACTGTGACGTGGCACACTAGTGTGCCGTGACGGCCGTCCTGCTGTGCCTCGAGAAAAGCTCTCTGCCCCCCTTCCTTCCCCTTCCTCTGCCGAACTCCTGCTGGTTGGGGGGGGGGAGGAAAGGCCGGGCAGCGGCAAAGAAAAAGAAGAAGGGGCCGGGGTGCCACCTCCTTCGGCCATTTCCCCAGCCAGCCTCCAATCCGCCATGACTCTCGCCCCTCACTTGCTGAAGCCGCACAGAGGAGGAGCCCCACCTGCTGAAGCCCATCCACCGCTCATGCTCCTCCTCTGTGGGAGAGCTGAAGCCGGGGGGAGGGGGTGGGGCATGGCGCAGCCTGGCTCCGCCTCCTCCCCCAGCTTCGGCACTCCCAGCAGCTGCTCCAGCTTTGAGGGGACAGTGCCAAGCCAGCATTGTGCTGTCTCTGCCACCGCTGGCTTGGCACTGCCCCCTCAAGGCTGGAGCAGCTGCTGGGAGAGCTGAAGCTGGGGGGGGAGGGGTGGGGCATGGCACGGCCTGGCTCCTCCCCCTCCCCTGGCTTGGGCACTCCCAGCAGCTGCTCCCAGCAGGCCACCATCCCCCAACCGTTCTTTACTGTGTTAGAGTGTCATTTTGGTTGGTGGTGTGCCCCCTGATTTTTTTAATGTTAAAAGTGTGCCACGGCTCAAAAACGGTTGGGAGATACTGCTCTATCCCAGTGTTACCCAACCTCTGTGACACGGCACACTAGTGTGCCGTGACGGACCTCCTGCTGTTGACTAGACTGGGGAGTTGCTCCAAACTAACACAAAAGCAAAAGGCGGATCGTTACAATAATAGTATAATCACAATGTATCAATGAATAACAATGAGACAATATGTACTGAACCTTCGACCGGTTCACATAATAAAGAAAATAAATTCAATGTAATGTAAAACATACCAATGGTAAAGAGGTAGGAATCTATCCTCGATGCGTTCCAACTGGCGAAATGCACTGGGATGTATGCTAGCAGGTCTTAAATGAGGTAAGATTGCTCTCTCTCTCACCTGGGATTAATTTACTTCAGTAAATCACCAATTCTAAATCTTTCATTTGATCCAATTGGGCTCTCGGTTTTTAATTTTATTATCCAGAATGTTTCGGCTTTTCTGAGGTATTGTTCTATATTGCGATGTGGAGGTACTTTAACTCTCTCTAATTCAAAAAAACGTAATGAATCCGGACCATGATTGAATTGTTTAAAATGTAAATAAAGCGGGGAGTACTCAGCAAAAGCGCATAATCTGGAACGGTGTTCGCTAATTCGATGTTTCAAAATTCTTTTAGTTTCACCCACGTAAAGTTTCCCACATGGGATTTGTAGTCCATACACCCATGTTTCCATATTGCAGGGGGGAAATCATTGAATTTGTGTTTGTGATATTCCCGGGTTGGAGCAGTTGCGGGGAGAGCTGAAGCCAGGGGGAGGGGGCATGGCATGGCCTGGCTCCGCCCCCTCCCCAGCTTTGGCACTCCCAGCAGCTGCTCCAGCCTTGAGGGGCAGTGCCAAGCCAGCATTGTGCTGGCTCTGCCCCCGCTGGCTTGGCACTGCCCCTCAAGGCTGGAGCAGCTGCTGGGAGAGCTGAAGCCAGGGGAGGGGGCATGGCCTGCCCTGGCTCCACCCCTCCCGGCACTCCCAGCAGCTCCCAGCAGGAAGTGCCCAGCAATGTGGAAGCTCTGAGTGTGCCACTGCCCCAGCTGGAGCAGCTGCTGGGATATTTCCACTTCGTGGCCTGGCTCCTCTTCCCCCCTTTCCTTCCTCCTCCTCCTCCATCATCTTGCCGTTTTTTACTGTGTTGGGAATGTCATTTTGGTTTGGTGTGCCCCAGATTTAACTGTTAAGGGGTGTGCTGGGTTAAATGTTCGGAGACTGACGGAATTTGCGGAGAAGATGGTTTCGGAGAAGGCGGAATGTTGGATAAGACTGATGTGGAAGAGAAGACGAATGTCAAATCCCAATGTCGGAGAAGGCAGAATCCACTTCTGGATAAGGCGGAATGTCTTTCCTCCTCCTCGGAATGTCTTGCCTTTTCCTTTATTGGGAATGGAGGCAGAGTTTGGGGAGGAATCCTTTAACTGAATGTCAGAGAATGCTGGATAAATGTCGGAGGAGGCGGAATGTCGGAGGAGACGGAATGTCGGAGGAGACGGAATGTCGGAGAATACGGAATGTCGGATAATACGGAATGTCGGATAAGACGGAATGTCAGAGAATACGCAATGTCGGAGAAGGCAGAATGTCGGATAAGACGGAATGTCAGAGAATACGGAATGTCAGAGAATACGGAATGTCGGAGGAGGCAGAATGTCGGATAAGACGGAATGTCAGAGAATACGGAATGTCAGAGAATACGGAATGTCGGAGGAGGCGGAATGTCGGAGGAGGCGGAATGTCGGAGGAGACGGAATGTTTTTCCCTATAGTAGGCAGTAAGAGCACCTAGAGCTTCGGAGAGCTTCTGTTCAACCATTTCCAAGCTTCCTGCTTGAGTGGTGATTGCATGATCGTCAGCATAGATGAAACTCTCTATCCTTGTTGGCAGTGGCTGGCCATTTGTGTAGATGTTGAACATGGATGGGGCAAGCACGCTCCCCTGAGGCAGGCCGTTCTTCTTTTTTCGCCATCTGCTTCTCTGGCCCTGGAACTAAACAAAAATGCTCCTGTTTTGTAGCAGATTTCCTATGAGGCTAGTGAGGTGGTAATCCTTTGTGATAGTATACATTTTTCTCAGGAGGAGGTGATGGTTTTCAGTATCATAAGCCACTGGACGGGTCTATGAAGACAGCTCCTGTGATCTGCTTCCTGTCAAAGCCATCTTCTATGTGCTGAGTCAGGTTCAGCACAAAGAGCACTCTGACCTCCACCCACAATGGAATTGAACCAAACTTTGCAGACAGAATTCTCATGACGAACAGAATCCGCTCTGAGTCCCCTTTGGGATGATATAAATACTGTAAATAAATAAATAAATAAAACCCAGTACATCCAAAGAGCAACGAAAATACAAATACATGTTCCTGGTTTATTACATTTTAGGTTTGTAGCTTGACAGATTGAGTGACTGGTTGTTCCAGGTGTGTGTGTGTGTGTGTGTGTGTAGTTCCTATAATACTTTTAAATGTTCCACACAAACATTGCCATTTTATATAAGGGACCCAATTTTGCCGCACCATTTTATGTGAGCAACCACAGTGTGCCCTGGAACCAAATCCCAGCGAATCCCATGGGCTGACTTGTATTCAACTGCAGCATTTGCTGGATTTTCCCCCTTTCTCTCCTTTTTGTGAACTGCTGTCATTTACATCAAGAACAAAGGTGTAGAAACACCATCATTAAAGGCGAAGAAAGTGGTTATAGAAATAATGACTTTGCTTGGCAGCTTTTAACAAGTCGGCTAATAGAATTGGGTGCCCTTGGCTTCGGACTCTAACCTTCTCTAAGTGATCATTACTGGACTAATAAAGACTTCTGGAACTAACCATTACATCTTAATTGAGAGACAGAATCCTGTTGGTTGTGCCCTGTGCCTCCATCTTTCTTGACACCGCATCTGTTGCCGTTCCTTGATACCTTTCAAGGAATGGAGGACAGCTTCAGCAACCCAACCTCGTGCCAAAGTAACCAGAACTGGGCTGTGTGTCTGGTTTTGCAGTGAGAGCATGGCTTAGGGTTTCCACTTGTCTCGTATTATACGGGATGTCCCGTATTTTTGCTCTGAATTTCGTATCCCGTATTTTCAGCTCCTGTCTCGTATTGACAGGACAGAATAGGTGGCAGCAGGAGGCAAGGCCGGGCCAGCAGTGAGGAAGGAAGGGAGGGAGGGAGGAAGGGAGGGAGGGAGAACTCTACGTGAATGCCCGGTAGCTGCCGCTCTCCCCACACAAACACCGAGCCTGGTCTGGCTTACTCACCTGAGCCGACAGTGCCGCCATCTTGGCACCTTCCCTGGCCACTCTAGCCCTCCCTCTTGAGCATAAAGAGAGGCGAGCGCAGAAGGGGAACAGAAGGGCAAGGGGGTGATTTGGTTGCATGCGCCGGGAGTGACGGACCGGAAGAGACGGGCCTTCCTGGAAGGGAGGGCAGAAGAGGTGGCACGGCAGTGGCAGGAGGTGCTCATGGAGAGAGGGAGCCAGAGTACATTTGCGCACATGGCCGCTTGCATCTTGGGCCTGCTGGGGATTCTGGGACTTGCATAACGGTCGCTGTGGCGGCGGCAGCGGAGGAGGCGGTGGCAGCGGAGGAGGCGGTGGCAGCAGCAGCCGCGTGAGAAGGGATGAGGTGCCGGGTCCGCGGAGGCAGCGGTGGGAGGTTTCCCTGGGACCGCGGGAAAAAAAGGAGGTCACGTAAAACATATCCTCAATTATGTTTTATGAAGTGTCCCTTATTTTTGTGAAAAATCCCATATTTTTAGGTAAATGTCCCTTATTTCTTATATCAAAAAGAAATAAGATTGGCAACCCTAGCGTGGCTACTTGTGTTTGTCTTGATTGGAGTTGGAGGTATGATCTGCGTTGGAAGTGAATTGATGGAGAAGGAAGGGCAGCTTGGGACAAGGGGTGGAAACTGGCTTTTCTAGCTTGCTACTAGGCATGGTTATGTACTGTTGGAATCTTTGTAACTCGGATTAAAGTTGGAAATAATTACCTTTTTGAAGCGATTTCGAAATTCTTAAGAAAACCAGAAGTCCTTTTGTCCTTCCAAAGCTTCTCTTGACATTTTTCTTACGACTCATGAAGTGAGTTGGAAGTGAGTCAGCGTTTGGAAGCAAGCAGCTTGCCTCCCAGCCAATGAGGGGAGAAGTTCTGGGGGGGTTTCGGCATGGCAGCCATTGCGCTATATAAAGGGCAGCACATGGCTCCAAGGCTCATTGTGAGCCCAGGAAGGGAAGGGAAGGGAGAAGGGAAAGGAAAAGAGAAAGGGAGGTTGAAGGAAGTTTGGAAGAAGAGTGGTTGGAAGAAGAGCAGGGCAAGCGGAGAAGAGCTGTTGCCTGCCTGGCTGCCTGGAAGGGCGGTCAAAGTGGTTCCTGATCAAGTCCATAGATCAAGTCCAGAATGCCGCTGCACGACTTCTCACTGGGACTCCAGTGAGGTGTCACATAACACCCATCCTCCAGCAGCTTCATTGGCTTCCGGTCGAGCACCGGATCACCTTCAAGGTGATGGTGTTAACCTTCAAGGCCTTGCATGGTCTGGGGCCATTGTATCTGAGGGACTGTCTCCTCCCCTACCAACCCCAGAGGTCACTTCGTTCTGAACAAATGAACCTCCTTGAAGTGCCGTCCTTTAAAGCTGTCCGTCTTACATCGACCCGGCGCAGAGCTTTTTCTGTAGTAGCGCCATCAATCTGGAATACCCTTCCAAGTGTTGTGCGGGCCTTGCAGGATTTGCTATCTTTCCACAAGGCTTGAAAGACCCACCTTTTCCGGCTAGCCTTCGATCGCTAAGCTGGAAAACCTTACTTTGTAGTTTAATTTAACGTGCTGTTTTACTCTTGTTGTGTTTTTATGTGATTGTGAGCCACTCCGAACCCTCGGGGAGTGGCGGCATACAAGCCCAAATAATAAAAATAAATAAATACATACATTCTGGGCAAGGGAAGCAGCACCTCAATTCGGTCTATAGCAGTGTTTCCCAACCTTTTTTGAGCCGCGGCACACTTTTTACATTTGCAAAATCCTGGGGCACACCACCAACCAAAATGACACAAAATGACACTAGAACACAGTAATACATATAGTTAATATGTTTTAAAAATATATTTATACACTCAGTGTGAAAACTGGTCCTGTTTCGATGAACTCAACATAGATATCCTGGCAGGAATGGCAGAAAGGCACAAACTTCCCACACAGAACTCCCATAACTAAGAGAAAATGCTATAAGAGTTTGGTGGGCATCGACCTTGAGTTTTGGAGTTGTAGTTCACCTATATCCAGAGAGCCCCGTGGACTCAAACAATGTTGAATCAGGACCAAACTTGGCATGAATACTCAATATGCCCAAATATGAACGCAGATGGAGTTCAGGTTAAATAGACCTTGACAGTTGGGAGTTGTAGTTGCTGGGATTTATAGTTCCCCTACAATCAAAGAGCATTCTGAACCCAACCAATGATGGAACTGGGCCAAACTTCCCACACAGAACCCCCAGGAGGTATCCACTTGGGGAAAGGAAGGCAGGCCTTCCCAATGCATGGAGAGGGAGAGACCAAGACAACGGGTGGGGAGGGGGGTGTTTGTAATTTTGTGCCTTTATTGAGGTAGGTTTCTTAGAGTTTTTATACTTCAACACACTAGACTCCCCCCCCCCTTCCTGGAGGTTCCAATTTCCCACGGCACACCTGATGATCGCTCACAGCACAGTAGTGTGCCCCAGCACACTGGTTGGGAAACACTGGTCTATAGGGCTCATTTTCCAAAGTAAACAACATGCCGGAGTAGCATAAACACCAGACTTTCTGCTTCAAAATGAGCCCCAGCTTACCGATCCATAGACTGTCTTGGCATAGCAATGTCTCAGGTGGCGATTTGAGAGAAATGAAACACATTATTCTTCCACGGAAATGCAAGGTGAGACCCATGAAGCTATTTTCTTCATTTTCAAGAGACCGGGAGGGAGGGAGGGAGAAAGAGAGAAACAGAAATAGAGAAAATAAATCCTGAAGGAGGACATTTCTGTAACCAAAGGATGGATGATTTACACTTTATCCCGGGGTTTTCGAGTGTCCCCCTTGGTACAATCAAGGCCATTTCATGCTTCTCCTAAGCTTCTTCATTTGCTACAGAGATTTGCCCAGAACAACAGTAAGCCCATTAGATTATGTTACGTTTGGAGGGGAAAACATCGGAAGGAAGAAAAGAAAAACCCTACAGAAATGCTCGTGCTTGATCTGGTGGGCTTTTAATGCGCGTGGCTCAGCATAACTCAAGGTCGTAACCCAGAACATCCCTCAGATAACAAGGAAAAATTGTCATGTTTTGTTCCAACCAGACCTAATATAATATAGAGAAAGTTGTCGGCTGCAGATGGGCAGATATAGAAAGAGGGAAAGCTGATCCAAAAGGTGGCTGATAACAGTAGCCTCGGGACTCTATGCTTCCAGGAGAATTAGTATTCGGAGACATTTTCTCTCTGCAGAGTCAGATTACAAAAAAAAAATTGCCCATTTCTTTTGGGTATATTTATTTATTTATTTATTTATTTATAATTCCCAGTGGCTCATGGTGGTTCACAATACATACATAAACAAATAATAGAATAGCAATTTAAAACACAGTAAAACAGTGTATAACTAATACAAAAGGAGATGAGTAGGCCGGACCGATTACAGACTGAACGCCTGCCGGAAGAGGTTGGTCTTACAACCCCTTCGGAAGGAGGGCAGATCTGTCATAGCTCGGACCTCCTCCGGTAAGGCGTTCTATAGATTGGGTGCTGCCACCGAGAAGGCACGCTGCCTCGTGAATGATAGCCGGCAGGTTCAGATAGATGGAATTTCCAGGAGATTTTGGTCTTCAGACCGTAGTGATCTCTGGGGAACATGCGGGGAAAGGCAGTCCTTCAGGTACGCTGGCCCCAGGCCATGTAAGGCCTTAAAGGTTAACACCAACACCTTGAAGACAATCCGGTACTCGATAGGAAGCCAGTGCAGATGCTGAAGGACTGGTGTGATGTGACACATCGATGCCACTCCAACCAGCAGTCGGGCAACAGCATTCTGCACTAGCTTGAGTTTCCAGATCACCGACTGTAGTAATGGATGAAACTCCACTCCATTTACTTTTCGAACCATGGCAGGGCAGGCTATCCTTCAATCCCACCGCTGCCACCAAATGTAATGAAGTCTGGAACCATGCCGACTACTTCTTGACTTTTTAAAACTGTGTGGCATGGACAGCCACCAATACTCAATGTTTTCCTTGTTTATTATTAATTAACTTGCTGCCACCATTTGTCAATGCTTGACCACTAGATGTGAGGGTCCTGGTTAATAAACGACTTCCACAGATGTAGTGTTGAAAGTGTTTAACAGTTTATTTTACACAAATGGGCTCAAAGCTTAGATGGTTTCAAAATAACTCCGGAGAGGTACAAACTTGGAACTTTAAACAATATAACACCGGGGTTTTAACTTCCCCTTACACAGTTACTGTCACAAGTAACTACTTAATACTGGGTTACTCTCAACCCTAGGACTACACTTGTCCTTAACCTGGGTTTCTCTAAACCCACACACTTGGGTTTCCCTAAACCCACACACAGAACTGAACTGCACACTGCAGTTCCTACAGACAGCTTGCAGCTTCAGCCACTGCCAATTCCTAACCAACTCTACTCACAGCAGCTGGCCAACTGACATTCTCCAACTGTCATATTCAAACTGAACATTCTAAAGCCAGAGTGGCCTCTGTTGTCATGGCAACAGCCTCTGCTTACAGCTTGCTGCTGCGAACATTCCACGGCTCACTCTCTGCAGCTTTAAAAACTGTCCCTTCTAAACATATAAACAAACATGTGATCAACATATAAATAACCACCTCATCACACCGACAAAGGAAGGCCGATGTAGAGGGCGTTACAGTAGTCTAGCCTCGAGATGACCGTGGCCTGAATCACCGTGGCTAGATCATTTTCGGAGAGGTAGGCCGCCAACCGCCTCGCCTGGCGCAGGTGGAAAAATGTCGCTCTGCTCACCGTGGAGACCTGAGTCTCCATTGTGAGCAGAGGGTCCAATTGGACCCCCAGGCTTATTACAAGGGATGACGGGCAAATTGCCTCACCGTCCATCACAGGCAGCTGGAGCTCCCCGGACAACCCAGCGAAAAGATCTCCGTCTTCGACGGGTTCACCTTCAACCTGCTGGCCCGTAGCCCAGTCATGGCTTCAAGGCACCATCCTCAGCACCAGCTGGGTGTCATCAGCATACTAATGGCATTCCAGACCAAAACTACGCACCAGTTGGGCCAGTGGACACATATAGATGTTAAATAATAGAGGGGAAAGGATGGCCTCTTGGGGGACCCCACATTCAAGGGCGACCCTTTCCGAGACCACCCCTCCCCTCTCCACTTGCGGTCCCCAATCTTGAAGAAAGGAGGCCACCCATTTAAGGACAGTCCCCCTGACTCCTGTCACAGCTAAGCGGTGAATCAATAATGCATGATCTACTTAGGACTTAACATAAGGAATGTTGCAAACATTTCCTTAACTTGAAAGAACCATTGTCACATTTCTTATCAGAATTTACTTTTCAGTTCTTATTAGCAACTTTTAATTACAGTCCAGCAAGCAGGTAGTTAGTCATTGCAGGCCTTAATATTTTGATGGTGTTTCCAAAATTATTAACTCCATCCCTACTTCCTTCCATTCTTCCCTTCATACCCACACATAATTTTAAATTCACATTTCTCAAACCTGCATATTAAATTTTTGTGACACCCTCCCCAAATCTCCAACTCTCAGGATCCTATAGGATAATACTGGTATTTTAGGATATTTTGGGTATATTATTTATTTATTTATTTATTGGGCTTCTTAGCCACCACTCCCAATTGGCTCAGGGCGGCTTACAAGTTCGAGAGCAAACAAGCAACAACAATGCATAAAAATAATAAAACCTCAACAATAAAACCTTAAAAATTACACGAAACAACAGTATTTACTTGACTGGCAGTGTGTTTAGACTGACTCAGTTGGAAAAAGCCTGCCGAAATAGCCAGGTTTTACGCGCTTTCAGGAAGGCCAGGAGGTCACAAAGTGACCTGGTCTCTAGTGGCAGGCAATTCCACAGCGTAGGGGCAATGATGGAGAATGCCCTTCTCCTCGTAGCAGTGAGACGATAAGCTTTGGTGCTTGGAACGAGTAGAAGATCTTTATCTTTAGATCTCAGTGATCTCGTAGGACAGTATGGGGTGAGGCGGTCCCTCAGGTACACTGGCCCCAGACCATACAAGGCCTTGAAAGTCAAAACTAACACTTTGAAAGTGATCCGGAATTCAATAGGGAGCCAGTGCAATTTCCGCAACACAGGTGTAATACGGTGGTCCACAGGCGTGCCTGTGAGCAGCCGGGCTGCAGCGTTCTGCACCAGCTTGAGTTTCCGGATCACCGACAGAGGAAGGCCAATGTAAAGAGCATTACAGTAGTCTAATCTTTTTTAAAAAATATATTTTTATTGGTTTTGTCATTTTGAATACAAATATATAGGGAACATTAGGGAGGGAGAGGGGGTGTGTGGGAGAAAGGGAGGTGGGGGGGGGGTCAGGGATAGAGGGGTTCGGGGGTGTGTGTTGTAACATACATCACAAACTAACACGGGTTACATAGAAACAATTGACTTCCATTCGGGTCATAAGTGGATTTGTCTTTTCTCTTTCTTTCCAAGAAAAAGATTCTTTAGTGTGTTCTAACTAGTCCTGTTTTTCCTTCTATGGTTTCTTATTCTGTTAAATACCTTCCTTGGCTATGTTTTAGCCTTTTGGTCTTTTTTGTACATTTCTATTGGACTCCAGTCTGTTTCACTTCTAGGCCGGCCGGTATTTTTACTCAGGAAGAATGTTAGAGTGTCCATGTCTTTGATGTCCATTAGTTTCTGGAGCCAGTCCTCTAGTTGTGGTATCTTGTTTGATTTCCATATCTTTGCAAATGCAACTCTTGCTGCCGTTGTCATGTAGATGAAGAGTTTCTCAGTATTCTTGTCTAGAACCCTGTCTCTGTCTGAGAGTCCGAATATTCCGGATTCATTGGGAATCTTGCTTTCAGGATGTTTTGTACAGTCTTGTGTATCTCTCTCCAGTATTTTGTTGTGACTGGGCAGGACCACCACATGTGGAAGAAACTACCCACTTGTGTCTGACACTTCCAGCAGTTGGGATTGCTGTTTTTGTACATCTTCCCAATTTTTTGGGGCGTGATATGCCAGCGATGAAACATTTTCAGCCAGTTCTCTTTTAGCTCTGTTGCATACGTATACTTTATTTTTTTGTTCCATATGAGCTGCCATTCATGTATTTTTGATTTGTCGTCCGATGTTCCTGGCCCATTGGATCATGCAGTTTTTACTTCTTCCTCCTCCGTGGCCCACTCTAATAATTTGCAGTAGATCTTTGTAATGTTTTTTTTTGTCTGTTTTAATGAGTTTGTCCCAAAAATCTTCTTCCGTGTGGAATCCCTCTTCTTTCAAGATTGGTGAGATGTGGTTTCTCGCCGGTGGCCCAGAGAACGCAGCGGCCAGACTCATCTCTGGGGCACCGGCGAGAAACCACATCTCACCAATCTTGAAAGACCTTCATTGGTTGCCCACAGAGTGCAGAGTGATCTACAAACTCATGGCGCTAACCTTTAAAGCACGGCAAAGAATCGGACCTGCCTATTTGAGCGACCGGCTGATAGACCAACACAGCGAAAGACCTGTGCGTGCTATAAACGGTGATTGTATAGCCATCCCAGGGGTGAGAGAGGCCCGGCTGACAGAGACCCGACGGAGAGCCTTCTCTGTGGTGGCTCCTATGATCTGGAACACGCTCCCACCTGCTCCGGCCGGGCGTTTGGGAATTGACTGGATGGTCTGGAAGCTGAGCCTCTCATGGCTCTCTATATCTATACCTATACCTGTGCTTTTAACTGTTGTACCCGTGGTTTTTAAACAATGTAAGTCGCCCGGAGCACCAGTGGTGGTGGGCGACTCACAAGAAATAAAGTTATTATTATTATTATTATTATTTGTCTATGTTAGATCCCTTCCAATATTTTCTGTAGGTCATGGGAGTCCAGTGTGCCAAGTTGGATTCATTTCCATTGTTGGTGGAGTTCAGAATGCTCTTTGATTGTGAACTATAAATCCCAGCAGCTACAACTCCCAAATGACAGAAGGATTTTTTTAGTGATGGTCACTCCTTGGGTTAGTAGATGTCTTGTGGCCAAATTTGGTGTCAATTCGTCCAACGAATTTTATTATTTATTTATTTATTTATTATTTCGATTTATATACCACCCTTCCTGAAAGGCTCAAGGTGGTTCACAAACATAAAGCAACAGAATCACAGCAGCAATTTTTTTAAAAACATATAAAAACAATTTAGACAGATATGGAATTTGCAGCTTCTAAAGCAGTGTTTCCCAAGCTTTTTTGAGCCGCGGCACACTTTTAACATTAAAAAAAATCCTGGGGCACACCACCAACCAAAATGACACAAAATGACACTCTAACACAGTAATACATATAGTTAATATGTTTTTTAATGTATTTATACACTCAGTGTGAAACCTGGGGCTGTTTCGATGAACACAACATAGATATCCTGGCAGGAATGGCAGAAAGACACACACGGAGGTCTTGCTCAACAGCTGGGAGTTAAGAACGGCTGGGGGATGGTGGCCTGCTGGGAGCAGCTGCTGGGAGTGCTGAAGCTGGGGGAGGGGGGGAGTCAGGCTGCGCCATGCCCCATCTCTCCCCCCAGCTTCAGCTCTCCCACAGCTTCACCAGCCTTGAGGGGGCAGTGCCAAGCCAGCATTGTGCTGGCTCTGCCACCGCTGGCTTAGCACTGCCCCCCTCAAGGGTGGAGAAGCTGTGGGAGAGCTGAAGCCGGGAGAGGGGGCGGAGCCAGGCCATGCCATGCCCCCCCTTCCCCTGGCTTCAGCTCTCCCACAGCTTCTCCAGCCTTGAGGGGGCAGTGCCAAGCCAGTGTTGTGCCACCACTGGCTGGCTGCCAAGGCTGGCTTGGGGGAGGGGGCACTGCCCCTCAGCTCTCCCAGGCTGGCCAGCATTGTGCTGGGAGAGCTCAAGGCTGGAGAAGCTGTGGGAGAGCTGAAGGCGGAGAGGGGGCGGAGCCAGGCTGCACGGAGGAGGAGGAGCATGAGTGGTGGACGGGCTTCAGTGGGCAGGGCTCCTCCTCCGCGTGGCTTCAGCGAGCGAGGGGCCAGAGTCATGGCGGACTGGAGGCTGGCTGGGGAAACGGCCGAAGGAGGTGGCGCCCCGGCCCCTTCTTTTTCTTCGCCGCCGTCCGGCCCTTCCTCCTCCTCCCCCAGGCAGCAGGAGTTCGGCAGGAGGGGGAGAAGGAAGGGGGGCAGAGAGCTTTTCTCACGGCACAGCAGGAAGTCCGTCATGGCACACTACTGTGCCACATCACAGCGGTTGGGAAACACTGTTCTAAAGGAAGTATCTCAAAACCAACAGAGCATTTATATATAGATAGATTCCACTCATTACAAGTACCGTCCGTAATTCTGTGTCTCCAACTTTCGATTTGTAGTAGTGCTTTGGTCTAAAATTCAGGCGGTCCTTGATACAGGCTCAACCTTTTGAGTTGGCAGGCTTTGTACCAACAGTCTGCATCTCCTGCGATCTTTTTGTTCATCAGAGAGATGTTCTGGTGTGTAAACTGTGTGTAGTCTCAGCTGCCTTTCCTTGTGCTTTGCTCGCTCCAAGCCATTCCCCTCTGAAGCCTGCATATTGCTGTTTTACCTCTGGTGCTCCCATTTTGAACATCTTAATAGCTTAGTGTGCTGGTCAGGAGGTCACTCCGCCTGCACACCAATGAGATTAGAGCACGGATTGGATGGCGCCCTACCCTTTGTTTTCGATATTGGGTTTCAGGTGCCAGGTTACAATAGCCGAAAGTCATTAGAAATGTGTTTGTGAGTATGCCTCTGATAAGCCCCTCTTGTCAGCCGAGACACATTTCCCATTTAGACTGAAAGTGAAGTGTCATCTACTTGCAATATTGTTAATCTGTTATTAAGCCACTAAAAGAAAAAGGGGAAAACGGGGGTTGGGGGGGGGGACCAGAAAAGAATCCGAGCCTTGGTGCTTCATTGCCTCTTTGCTTAGCCGTGAATAGAATTATGCATCATGAATAAAAACCGCTGTCAACATACATCGCTTTCAAAACACTGGAGCATATGGTATGTGATTATCTGTATTGTCAAATGCAATGAAGTGAATTCAGCTATAATAAAAAAATGTAATATTTTAGGATTGTGCTAATAAACTGTGGAGGACTTGACAGCAGAGGAAGGGAAGTGGCGAGGCTACCTCAGGACAGGAGGGAGCCCGGATCCGCCTCGCCTCCCTTTCTTCCTCTCCCGCTTGGATTTTGAAGCACAAAGGAGATGGTGCAGTTGCATTCTCTGTTTGTTCAGAAAGGGAAAGCAGTCTTTCCCTAACCCAGCATTACTCATTCTGGGGATCGGGACCCCCTTGGTGGGGGGTTGTGAGGGGGTGTCAGAGGGGTCACCAACGAATCATCAGAAAACATAGTATTTTCTGGTCAGTTTACCTGTCCGGACATATCTCTTCCTCTTGGCCACGGTGATCCAAGCGACGGTCATCTCGAGATTAGACTACTGTAACGCCCTCTACGTTGGCCTTCCCTTGGCGACAGTTCGGAAACTCAAGCCAGTGCAGAATGCCGCCGTCGCTTGCTGACGGAACGTCGGTAAGGGAGCACATCACGCCCATCCTGCGGCAACTGCACTGGCTGCCTATTGAGTACCGAATTGCCTTCAAGGTGTTGGTATTAACCTTTAAGGCTTTACACGGCCTAGGGCCTGCGTACTTGAGGGACCGCCTTGCCCCATACATTCCCCCGAGATCACTACGTTCTGAGGAGTCGAACTTGCTCCTGATTCCATCGGTCCGCGCCTGTCACCTGTCTGCCACCAGACAAAGGGCTTTCTCTGTGGCGGCTCCGGTACTCTGGAACTCTCTCCCGGACGACGTCCGAGCTGCCACGGAGCTCATTCCGTTTCGCAGGGCTTGTAAGACCGCCCTGTTCAGACTGGCCTTTGGCTAGGCGAGTAAGCCGAATGTACTCCTCTTCCTAATTAGCACCCTGGTTTCAGGGAATGCCATGGCATGTATGTAATTTTAATCTCGGGACCTATTGTATTCTGTTTTATTGTGTGTTTTATGTTCATTTTATTGTACGGCGACATGGATGCTACATGTCTGCCGAATTTTGTACTGTTATCCGCCCCGAGCCTGCAGGGAAGAGCAGAATACAAGAGGGAACAAATAAATAAATAAATATGAACAATCAAGGTCAGGGGTCGGGACAGGCCCAGATTAACAGCTTTTTGCGTCCTAGGCCACACTTTGGAATTACGCCCCCTTTAAGCCAAACTCTACCGCCCCCCCTCCCCCCCCCCCCCCCGCCTCGCGCTGCTGCATCCTTCCCGTCCTGTGCCAATGGGGCTGAGGGGAAAGGTGCGTGTGCGCTGTCACTGAAGAGAAGGGAACGGGCCCCTTTGTGTGGTGGAGAGCGAGTTCGTTACCCCTCGGGAAGGAGGCAGAGGAGAGTGAGCGAGTGCCGCAGAGCCAAGGCCCAAAGGGACAGGGAAAGCCGGGCTGGGTCCAGAGCATGTTCTTCGTGGCAGCGGCTTCAGAGGCGGCCCCACGTACAGCTCACGGCCCAGCGGCTGCAGAGAGTCGGGGCTTTCCTCTGCCTCAGCCTCCCCTCTGGGCCTCCATGCCGCACGCCACACTTCTTTCCCGCGGCCTCTTCTTCCCTCAGCAGCTTGCGAAGCAAGCCGCTCCGAGCCAGGCCAGGCACCCCCTCCCCTCAGGTGCAGAAGCACTGGCTGAGAAGCAGCAGCGTAGATGGATGAGCTGAGGCTGACGTGGCGAGCACGAGTGCTGCCTCCGCGGAGCCCGGCCTTGGCTCCGCCTCCTTTTGGGTACCAGGCGACAGGAGCCAATCGCGGCGTGATTTTAAAATTATTTTATAACATTTTTTAAATGATCTGTGACCCCCTTGGCTTGCGCCCCTAGGCCATGGCCTAGATTGGCCCTATGGGTAATCCGGGCCTGGGTCGGGAACCTTTTTGATTAAGAGAGCCATTTCAGTGAGAGCCATATAATCTATCTATCTATCTATCTATATCAGTGTTTTTCAACCTTTTTTGAACCGGAGCACATTTTTAACATTTACAAAATCCTGGGACACAACACCAACCAAAATGACGCAAAATGACACTCTAACACAGTAATACACATAGTTCATATGTTTTTAAATGTATTTATACACTCAGTGTGAAACCTGGGCCTGTTTCCATGAACACAACATAGATATCCTGGCAGGAATGGCAGAAAGACACAAACTTCCCACACAGGACTCCCATAACCAAGAGGAAATGCTATAAGAGTATGGTGGGCATTGACCTTGGGTTTTGGAGTTGTAGTTCACCTATATCCAGAGAGCAATGTGGCCTCAAACAATGTTGGATCAGGACCAAACTTGGCATAAATACTCAATATGCCCAAATGTGAACACAGATGGAGTTTGGGGAAAATAGAAATTCACATTTGGGAGTTACAGTTTCTGGGATTTATAGTTAACACACAATCAAAGAGCGTCCTGAACTCTTGGGCCCGGGATTGGGCCCAGGGACAGAGCCAGGCACCCTCCCCACAACCAACACACCCAACTGGCCCCCGAGGGCTCGCGCGGCTCACAAGAGCCAGTGGCACAGCGCCAATGGTTAAAACAAAACATTTGGCATTTGCAAGCTCCGAGTTGGGAATATTTGTTTCAACATATTAATTTTTTTGGTCCATGATCTGCGCCCCCCTCTGCTTGCGCCCCTAGGCCATGGCCTAGGTTGGTCTTATGGGTAATCCGGGCCTGAACATGGCCAATACTAAGGGACCGTGGAACTGGAGACCAAAACATCTGGAGAACCAAAGGCCCACGATCCCTACTTTGGGGGAAATTAAACCATTGCAAAAAGGAACAGTTTGATATAAGTTTGCAATACTGACATATCCTCTCTTCCTTTTTCTAGCTCAGATTAAGAGCTCTGGTGGGCTATAATTGTGATCTTACATGTTAAATTTTGTATTTTGATTAGATACCTCAAGCCAACTGTTTACACACCACAGTATTGCCATTTCTGTTGACTAAATGATTGCAATCACAAGCCACCTCCACAGAGCGGTAACTACAATTATTAACATGCTATTACGACTGATGGCAACAGAGTGCGAGGCAGAAATCACAGAGGTGCCTCAAAGATTACCTGTTCTTCTAATTTCACATGCAAAACAAATTATCATGTGAAAAATCAAGGCAAACGAAGGCGCTTCTGGTAACAGTGGTGCATTTTTGACAGTTGTATCAAAAGGAACTGCTTCAACAACAATAGGTTTCGAAGCCCACGGTTCACAAAGGGGAATCCAGCTTGATATCACAAAAGCTACATTAATCCAGATCTCCCCTACATTCTGCTTGATGAATTTTTCATGACAACAAATCTTCATTAATTTTTTATTATATTGGCATTTTGAACCCAAACCACAGCAGGGCTGAGTAGATAATGGTGCACTGATAATGAGCTACCTAGCAAAGGGGAAATAGCCAACTTCATGGTATTGCGGTATACAGTATGATCACCGTATCCACGGCGATATGTTTCCAGACTGCGCACGGATAAGTGAAAATATGAATTTCAATTTCATTTCCATTTATTATTTGACGAGTCGCTCTCCACCGGAGTGCTCCGAGCAACTTACACAGCAATAAAACTACAAGCATATCAACACTAAATCACAGTTTAAAAGCTTTGACAAAGAGCCAAGTTTTGAGAGCTTGGGAGAATGACCGCAAATCAGTGTTTCCCAACCAGTGTGCTGGGGCACACTAGTGTGCCGTGAGCGATCATCAGGTGTGCCGTGGGAAATTGGAACCTCCAGGAGGCGAAGGGGGAGAGTCTAGTGTGTTGAAGTATAAAAACCCTAAGAAACCTACCTCGATAAAGGCACAAAATTACAAACACACACCCCTCCCCACCCGTTGTCTACTTGGTCTCTCCCGCCTCCCTTTCCCCAAGTAGAGACCTCATCTTGCCTCCCCCCCCCAGGTCTAATGCCAGATGCCAGCACCGGCCCCGCGCCTCCTCCCCTGTGCGCGCTAAACCGCTCTCAGCCTCCCTCCGGCTCCATGCCCGCCGGCGCCTTCCTTCCTACCTGCTTCGCCAGCCCCGAGATGCCCACACATGCCGGCCCGCTGACCCTTGAGGAGCTGCGCAGGTGGTGAGTGAGGCTCCTGCTCCCCACGACCCCAATTCAAGCCTGGCGGGGAGGGAGGGGGTAACCTAAGTGAGAGGGAGATTGCTGGTCTTTCGAGCCCCCCCCCTCCAGAAACTGTAACTCCCAAATGTCAATGTCTATTTTTCCCAAACTCCACCTGTGTTCACATTTGGACATATTGAGTATTCATGCCAAGTTTGGTCCCATTCCAACATTGTTTGAGTCCACAGTGCTCTCTGGATATAGGTGAACTACAACTCCAAAACTCAAGGTCAATGCCCACCAAACTCTTATAGTATTTTCTCTTGGTTATAGGAGTTCTGTGTGGGAAGTTTGTGTCTTTCTGCCATTCCTGCCAGGATATCTATGTTGTGTTCATCGAAACAGGCCCAGGTTTCACACTGAGTGTATAAATACATTTAAAAACATATTAACTATATGTATTACTGTCATTAGAGTGACATTTTGTGTCATTTTGGTTGGTGGAGTGCCCCAGGATTTTGCAAATGTTAAAAGTGTGCCGCGGCTCAAAAAAGGTTGGGAGACACTGCTCAAATGTATGGAGGTAAGGAGTTCCACAAGGTTGGGGCAAGAACCGAAAAGGCCCCGCACCTCGTGGAGTCCAGGCGAGCCTCCCTGGGACCGGGAATAGACAAAAGGTTTTCTTGAGCTGATCTCGGTGGTCTCTGATGGTAGATACGTGAAAGACATGCTCTGAGGTATTTCGGGCCTTGGCCATGAATGGCCCTAAAGGTCAGAACTAGTGTCTTATAGGTAGCCCAATGTTGTATTGGGAGCCAATGGAGGTGTTGTAGTACTGGAGCTATATGATGTCTCATTGGTGTCCGAGTGAGTAGTCTGGCAGCTGCGTTTTGGACCACCTGGATCTTCTGTGTCACTGAGAGAGGAGTACCATGATACAATGCATTACAATAATCCAGCCTCTAGGTATCTGTGGCGTGGATTACCATTGCAAGGGCTTCTGTTGGAAGGTAGGAGGCCAGCTGCCTCGCCTGGCGGAGGTGGAAAAAGGCCTGCTTACTGATGATAGAAATCTGAGCTTCCATCGTCAACCAGGAATCCAGCAGGACACTGAGGCTCTTCACCGTGGCAGACGGGGCTAATGGTTCACTTTCTAAGGTGGGCAGAGGGCAGGCCAGTTCTAGGGGCCGACCAGGCCATAGGATTTCAGTTTTGGCAGAGTTCACCTTGAGTCTGCTCATGCACAGCCAGCCTGTCACAGCTTCCAAACACAAGGGAGGTTATCAGGAATTGTTGTTCTCCCAGGTTCTAGGTGCAAAATGAGCCGAGTATCGTCGGCATACTGGTAACACTCTAAGCCGAAACTCCTCACCAACTCAGCCAATGGTTGTACATAGATGTTAAATAGTACTGGGGGAGGGGGGGATAGCTCCTTGTGGTACTCCACACTGGAGGGGAGATGTCTCGGATATCTGGCCTTCCCATTCTACTTTTTGGTTACGGCCCCCTCAAACCATTTAAGGGCCACTCCTTGGACTCCAATTGCAGCTAGACGTAGTAGCAAGTCGTGGTCCACTCTGTCGAATGCTGCGGTGAGGTCGAGAAGCACCAACAGCACCAATCCACCCCAATCGAGTTGGTGACGGATGTCATCAGAGATGGCTACTAAGACAGTTTCCGTCCCATGAAGGGGTCCAGTCTGTTCGTGTCGTCTAAGAACTGTTGAAGTTGGCCCACCACCGCTCGTTCAATCGTCTTGCCCAGGAATGGTAGATTTGAAACTGGATGATAGTTTGATGGAATCGATGGGTCCAAACCCGACTTCTTCAGGAGAGGGCGAACTATTGCCTCCTTCAGACTCTCTGGGAAAACTCCCGGCTCCAAGGAGATGTTGATTATGGACATCGCAAGCCTTCCAGACAATCCTTAACCAGCCAGGAAGGGCACGGATCCAGAGAGCAGGTGGTAGGTCTTGCCATGGCCAAGATCTTGTCAGTAGGTTCCTTATCCAGGGCTTCAAATTGATCCAGAAAGAGACTGTCTACTGGCCGTGAGCTCTCTGATTCTCTCGTGTTGTCGGTCGCGGGTGGTAGTTGTTGCTGCAGCGACATGATCTTCTCTACGAAGAACTTTTGGAATAACAGCAAACCCTATTATTTTTAATGGGACCAATGATGGAAGTACTGAGAAGAGGGCATAGCTTGTAAAGAAGGCCCCAAGTGGACATATATTGGTTCCACCTATGATGGTCCAGGTCCATCATCGGTGGAGGTCACTGTTTCCCGGGTTGTGGAGGAACAGCAACTCCCAGAAAGGAAGGTCAGTTCCCTCCACCACCACCCACCCCAAACAAATAGATTTTGGCATGAATAGGAGTCTCGTGCCTAGATCCAGGGAAGTCATGCTCCCCGTGCTCTATTCTACCTTGGTTAAACCACACCTGGAATATTGTGTCCAATTCTTGGCACCACAATTGAAGGGAGATGTTGACAAGCTGGAATGTGTCCAAAGGAGGGTGACTAAAATGATCAAGAATCTGGAGAACAAGCCCTATGAGGAGCAGCTTAAAATGATGGGCATGTTTAGGCTGAAGAAGAGAAGGCTGAGAGGAGACATGATGAGGGCCATGTATAAATATGTGAGAGGAAGTCCTAGGGAGGAGGGAGCAAGCTTCCTTTCTGCTGCCCTGGAGACTAGGACGCAATGGAGCAATGGCTTCAAACTACAAGAAAGGAGATTCCATCTGAACATGAGGAAGAACTTCCTGACTGTGAGAGCCGTTCAACAGTGGAACTCTCTGCCCCGAAGTGTAGTGGAAGCTTTTAAACAGAGGTTGGATGTCCATCTGTCGGGGGTGCTTTGAATGCAGTTTTCCTGCTTCTTGGCAGAATGGGGTTGGACTGGATAGCCCAGGAGGTCTCTTCCAACTCTAGGATTCTATTATTCTATTTGGGAGTTGTAGTTGCTGGGATTGATAGTTCACCATCAAAGAGCATTCTGAACTCCATCAAGAATAGAATTGAACCAAACTTGGTACACAGAACTCCCATGACCAACAGAAAATACTGGAAGGGTTTGGGAGTTTGGGAGTTGAGTTGGGAATTGTAGTTCACCTGCATCCAGGGACTACTATGAACTCAAATAATGATGGATCTGGACCGAACTTGCTCGTGTTTTTGGACCTCATGGCAGCATTTGACACAGTTGACCATTCTCTATTGATCCACCGCTTAGCCATGATGGGAGTGAGAGGGTCCGCCCTTAAATGGGTGGCCTTCTTTCTCCAAGATCGGGGACAACGGGTGGAGAGGGGAGGAATGGTCTCGGAAAGGATCTCCCTTAATTGTGGGGTCCCCCAAGGGGCTATCCTCTCCCCTCTATTATTTAACACCTATATGCATCCACGTGCCCAACTGGAGCGTAGTTTTGGTACGCTGATGACACCCAGCTGGTGCTGAGGATGGACGGCCGGACGGACTCTGTACCCGATTATTTCCATCGGTGCCTGGAAGCCGTGACTGGGTGGCTACGGGCCAGCAGGTTGAAGGTGAACCCGTCGAAGACGGAGGTCCTGTGGCTGGGTCGCCCCGGGGGGAGCTCCGGCTGCCAATAATGGACGGTGAGGTGGTTAGCCCGTCGGCCCTGGACGGTGAGGTGGTTAGCCCGTCGGCCAACTGGACCCTCTGCTGACAATGGAGGCTCAGGTCTCCACAGTGAGCAGAGCAGCGTTTTTCCATTCACGCCAGGCAAGGCGGCTAGTGCCCTACCTTTCTGGTGACGACCTGGCCGCGGTAATCCAGGCCACGGTCATCTTGAGACTGGACTACTGTAACGCCCTTTACATTGGCCTTCCTTTGTCGGTAATCTGGAAACTGAAGATGGTGCAAAACGCTGCAGCTCGACTGTTGGCTGGAGTGACACTATCATGCCACATCACACCAGTCCTACAGCGCTTGCACTGGCTCCCTATCGAGCACTGGATTGCCTTCAAAATGATCATGCTAACCTTTTAAGGCCTTGCATGGCCTGAGGCCAGTGTACCTGAAGGACCGCCTTTCCCTGCACACTCCCCAGAGACCACTACGGTCCATAGATCAAAACCTACTAGAGCAGTGTTTCTCAACCTGGGGGTTGGGACCCCTGGGGGGGTCGTGAGAGTGTGTCAGAGGGGTCACCAAAGACCACCAGAAAACACAGTATTTTTTGTTGGTCAGGGGTTCTGTATGGGAAGTTTGGCCCAATTCCATCCCTGGTGGGGTTCAGAATGCTCTTTGATTGTAGGTGAATTATAAAATCCCAGCAACTACAACCCCCAAATGACAAGCTCTACTTCCTCCAAACTCCACCAAGGTTCACATTTGGGCGTATTGAGTACCCATGCCAAGTATCCATGTTGAGTATCTGTGTCCCAAGTTTCGTTCAATTCCATCGTTGGTGGAGTTCAGGATGCTCTTTGATTGTAGGTTAACTATAAATCCCAACAACTGCAACTCCCAAATGACAAAATCAATTCCCAACCCCACCGGTATTCAAATGTGGGTGTATCAGGTATTTGTGCCAAATTTGGTCCAATGAATGAAAATACATCTTGCATATTAGATATTTACATTGGGATTCATAACAGTAGCAAAATTACAGTTATGAAGTAACAACGAAAATAATTTTATGGTTGGGGGGTCACCACAACATGAAGAACTATATTGAGGGGTCGCGGCATTAGGAAGGTTGAGAACCACTGTACTAGAGGTTCCATCACTTAAGATCTGCCGCTTGTCATTGACTCGGCAGCGCACTTTTTCTGTAGCAGAGCCTACCCTTTGGAAGGCCCTCCCGGAGGAGGCACGCGCAATAACGGATCTACAGGCTTTTCGGAGGGCCTTAATCTGGTCTTAATCTGTTTTAATTCTGTTTTCAAGTATGTTGTGTTTTGTTGTTCATTGCTGTGAACCACCCTGAGCCTTTTTGGGAAGGGTAGGATATAAGTCGAAATAATAAATAAATAAATAAATAAATAAATAAATAAATAAATAAATACTCAATATGCCCAAATGTGAACACTGGTGGAGATTGGGGAAAACAGGAATTGACATTTGGGTGTTGTAGTTGCTGGGAGTTATAGTTCACCTACAATCCAAGAGCATTCTGAACCCCACCAATGATAGAATTGGGCCAAACTTCCCACACAGAACAGCCACCCCACCCCCCGACCAACAGAAAATACTGTGTTTTCTGATGGTCTTTGGCGACCACTCTGACATCCCCTTGCGACCCTCCCAGGGGTCCTTACTCCCAGTTTGAGAAACGCTGCTCTGGAGCATCTCAACATGGGATACCAGAGCATATTGTTAGATCTTTACCTGTGAGATGCCATGACTCTTTCTAGAGACGTCCAATAGATGCTGTTTAGAGCAGTGTTTCCCAACCAGTGTGCCGTGAGCAATCATCAGGTGTGCCGTGGGAAATTGGAGATAGGGAGAGAGAGAGAGCCCTCCTGTCCTACCGGGAAGCCCTAGCCAGCCTCCTTTTGGGAAGCCTTGTACCGCCAGACTCACCACTTGCCTTCTTGGGCTTCCTTCTCCCCTCCGCTCCTTCCTCGGCTTCAGAAGGGTTTGAGCTGAAAGGCGGGGACTGCGTCAGGCAGAAAGAGCTGTGTGGAGAGAGAGAAGATCCTGGGATAGGTCTTCCCCAGGTCCCCTGGCTGCCTGGGGGAGGATCTACACCGTAGCATTCATGCAGTGAGGCACCCCTTGGTCTTCCAGGGCTCAAGGCTGGGGAATCCCTCGCACTCAGCCAAGGCGGGTCAAGGTGTGTTTGGGACTCAGGGTTGAGGCACCTTTAAGCAGGGGCCGAAAACTAACAGGGTTGGCTCACTTAAGGCAGGTGTGGGCCAACTTGGGCTTTCCCTCCAGGTGTTTTGTCCTATAACTCCCACCATATATATAAATTTATATGCTGTATAAATTTATTAGCTGTACCCGCCACGCATTGCTGTGACCAACCTTCCCTCCCCCTTTCTCTCCTTCCCTCTTTCCTTCCTTCCTTCCCTCTTTTCCTTTTCCTTCTTCTTTCCCTTTTTCTGTCTTCCTTCTCTACCTGTTTCTTGCCTCTCTTTCTTTGCTCTTTGGTTCCATTCTTCCTTCTCTCTTCCCTTCCTTCCTTCCTTCCTTCCTTCCTTCCTTCCTTCCTTCCTTCCTTCCTTCCTTCCTTCCTTCCTTCCTTCCTTATTGATGCATAAGAACAGAGAGAGAGAGAGACTGACAGCTGTTGAGCAAGACCTTCATGTGTGTCTTTCTGCCATTCCTGCCAGGATATCTATGTTGTGTTCATCAAAACAGGCCCAGGTTTCACACTGAGTGTATACATACATTTAAAAACATATCAACTATATGTATGACTGTGTTCGAGTGTCATTTTGTGTCATTTTGGTTGGTGGTGTGCCCCAGGATTTTGTAAATGTAAAAAATGTGCCGCGGCTCAAAAAAGGTTGAAAAACACTGGTTTAGAATAATGCAGGAAGTTTGAGTAAGAGAGGAAGGCGGCTGGGATTGTTTTTGCTTCATCAAAGTGTTCCTCTCCTCTGCTGTCGAGCCCCCCCCTCCACTTGTAGCTGCCCCCTCCCTCACACCCTTGAATGAGCTCTCTTGCAAATGCCATCCAGGAGAGGAGAGAGAACCGGGAACAGAAAGCATCCGACCAAAAGCCAGAGAGTATTGTTGCCCTTTTATCCAGCTGTGTGACTGACCTCGGCGCTTCGCCTCCCCGCTGCGCTTGTATTGAAATGCTAGCACCTTTCTGTGAAGTTTTCGCTCTGAGGCACTCGTCTGCCGATTGCAGTTTTGAGAACTTGCTCTCCTGGCCTGCGCTGCGCATTTGCACATCTTAGTGGCAGTCGTACCTGTGTCTGCTGAGAGAAACAGGCTCAATGTGTTTTTTCTTTACCTCCTCACGCCTTAGCTGCTCAACAGAAAGCATCTGCCGGCTAATCTTCTGCCTTGACAAGTGTCATTCACAGGCTCATTTCTAGAGAGCTTTGGAATTATGAGCAGAATTCTGTGGTTAGTATTTTCTAGTGAGACTCTCCACTCCCAAATCCTTTCTCACCTAACAGGAACCAGCAATTGAAACGGAATTCGTAGTGGAAAACATAAAATACGTTTTAACCTTTCTACTATACCAGAGTTTTTCACCCTTTTTTGAGCCGCGGCACATTTTTTTCAATTTATTAACTAACTAATTTTATTTCTTATGAGTGGCCCTCCACGAAAGGTGCTCTCGGCGACTTACACAATTAAAATAAGCAGGTTACATAGTCACCGCTTGTTACTCAATCATAGGCTCTTCTGAAGAGCCATGTCTTGAGTGCCCCTAAAAATGTATGTAGATCGGGAGTGGCTCTTTGGTCTGGCGGTAGGGAGGGAGTTCCACAAGATTGGGGCTACAATGGAGAAGGATCTCTGTCTTGTGGACTCCAAACGGACCTCTCTAGGGCCAGGGACATGGAGGAGATTCTCATGAGCTGACCGTGGCAGTCTCTGGTGGTGGAGTGGCGTTAAATGGTCTCTTAGATATGGGGGACCCTGACCTCGGAGGGTCTTGAATGCTAGGACCAGGGTCTTATAGAGCAGTGTTTCCCAACCTTTTTTGAGCCGCGGCACACTTTTAACATTAAAAAAATCCGGGGGCACACCACCAACCAAAATGACACAAAATGACACTCTAACACAGTAAAGAACAGCTGGGGGTTGGTGGCCTGCTGGGAGCAGCTGCTGGGAGTGCCAAAGCCAGGGGAGGAGCCAGGCTGCACCATGCCCCGCCCCCTACCCCTGGCTTCACCTCTCCCAGCAGCTGCTCCAGCCTTGAGGGGGCAGTGCCAAGCCAGCAGTGCCAGAGCCAGCACAATGCTGGCTTGGCACTGCCCCCTCAAGGCTGGAGCAGCTGCTGGGAGTGCCGAAGCCGAAGGAGGGGGCAGAACCAGGCCGCGCCATGCCCCGCCCCCTCCCCCCAGCTTCAGCTCTCCTACAGGCCACGCCATGCCCCGCCCCCCCCCCCAGCTTCAGCTCTCCTACAGGCCCCGCCATGCCCCGCCCCCCCCCCCCCAGCTTCAGTTCTCCTACAGGCCGCGCCATGCCCGCCCCTCCCCCAGCTTCAGCTCTCCTACAGGCTGCACCATGCCCCGCCCCCCCCAGCTTCAGTTCTTCAGGCCAGGCTGCGCCATGCCCCGCCCCTCCCCCAGCTTCAGCTCATCTAAAGGCCGCGCCATGCCCCCCCCCCCCCCCAGCGTCAGTTCTTCTACAGGCTGCACCATGCCCCGCCCCTCCCCCCCAGCTTCAGTTCTTCTACAGGCTGCCATGCCCCGCCCCTCTCCCCAGCTTCAGCTCTCCCCACAGGCCGTGCCATGCCCCGCCCCTCCCCCAGCTTCAGCTCTCCTACAGGCTGCACCATGCCCCGCCCCCTCCCCCCAGCTTCAGTTCTTCTACAGGCTGCGCCATGCCCCGCCCCTCCCCCCAGCTTCAGCTCTCCTACAGGTCGCGCCATGCCCCGTCCCTCCCCCCAGCTTCAGCTCTCCTACAGAGGAGGAGCATGAGCGGTGGACGGGCTTCAGTGGGCGGGCTTCTCCTCCACACGGCTTCAGCGAGCAAGGGGCAAGAGTCATGGTGGGAGTCATGGCGGATTGGAGGCTGGCTGGGGAAACGGCCAAAGGAGGCGGTGCTCCGGTCCCTTCTTCTTTTTCTTCGCCACTGCCCGGCCCTTCCTCCTCCTCCCCCAAGCAGCAGGAGTTCAACAGGAGGGGGGGGAGGAAGGGGGGCAGAGAGCTTTTCTCGTGGCACAGCAGGAGGTCCATCACGGCACACTAGTGTGCCACGGCACACTGGTTGAGAAAGACTGTTATAGAGGAATCTGTGTTCAACCGGCAGCCAATGTAAGCACTGCAGAGACGGCGTTATATGGCACCTCATTGATGTTTAAGTGAGGAGTCTAGCAGCTACATTTTGCACAATTTGGATCTTGCTAATTGCTGCTCAAGGCAAGCCCACATACAAAGCATTGCAGTAATCCAGCCTCGATGTAACCGTGGCATGGATTACCGTAGCCAGCGCCTCTGTTGGTAAATAAGGCGCCAACTGCCTCGCTTGGCGTAGATGAAAGAAGGCCCTTTGACTAGTTGAGGCAACCGGGGCTTCCATCGTCATTTTGGAGTCCAGGGTGACACCGAGACTCTTCACAGTGGGGGGTGGGGCTAACGGCTCCCCTTCAAAAGATGGTAATAGACCAACCAATTCTAATGGGCCACCAGGCCACAAGATTTCAGTTTTTCTGGATTTACTTTCAATTTATGGGCACGTAGCCATCTTGTCACCGCTCCAAGACACCGGGTGAAGTTATCTGGTACTGAAGTTGTTCCAGGTTCTAGTTTTAGGAGAAGCTGGGTGTCATCAGCATATTGGAAATGTTCTAATCCAAATCTCCGGACTAGCTTGGCGAGAGGTCAAACATAGATGTTAAACAGCATTGGCGATAGAATAGCGCCTTGGGGTACTCCACAGTCGAGAGGGGATTTCTCAGATACTTGGCCCAGCCACTGCACTCGTTGGCTACGCCCTCGCAAGAATGGGTTGAACCATGTTATTGCTGATCTTTGAATTCCAATAGCAGCTAATTGTTGGATCAGTAGATCATGGTCTACTGTATCGAAAGCTGCGGTGAGGTCGAGCAACACTAGCAGTACCGATCCTCCCTTGTCTAGCTGGCGACAGATGTCATCAGAGATGGCCACCAGAACAGTCTCGGTCCCATGTCTGGGACGGAAGCCAGATTGAAATGGATCCAGGCCATCCGTGTCATCTAAGAATTTCTGAAGTTGGATCGCTGCCACACGTTCAATCATCTTACTAAGAAACGGGAGATTAGAGACCGGGCGGTAGTTGGTCAACATCGCAGGGTCTAAGGTGGGTCTCTTTAAGAGGATTTTAAAAATCCTGGGACACACCACCAACCAAAATGACACAAAATGACACTCTAACACAGTAATACATATAGTTAATATGTTTTTAAATGTATATATACACTCAGTGTGAAACCTGGGTCTGTTTAGATGAACACAACATAGAAATCCTGGCCGGAATGGCAGAAAGAAACAAACTTCCCACACAGAACTGGGCTTGCTTGAATCCCCCAAAAATGGTTCAGAATTCGTTTCGGATGTGGGGGGGTGCTGGTGATTCTATTCTAAAGTCAATTCTGATTTTCACAGAAAAAAATGTTCAAAACTTTTTGAAACTTCGGAGACTTCCGAATCCTTTTGTTAATGGTTTGAAAGTGTTATTTCCTGTTTCATTGGGTGGTCTTTACTTTGAAAGTAGCTGTTTTACTTCACAAGTAGGGAAAAGGAAGCGGAGGAAATGCCTTCCTTCTCTGGTTTAAAACTGGCTTCTCTGGATTATTTATTTATTTATTTATTATTTCGGCTTGATAGACCGCCCTATCCGAAGCTCAGGGCAGTTTACAGCACACAAAACATAACCAATTAAAACACATAGAAATGTGACATCATAAAACAGTTAAAACAGTTAAAAACAGTTAAGAAACAGTTTGAGCCAAGGCCAGGGACCAGAAGCGGGGAAAAGCTGAATGATTTCCAATTCACTTCATGAATCGTAACAAAAATGTTGGAGAAACAAAATGAAGGGTAAAGGGACTTCCGCTTTTCTTAAAAACTTCAAAATCACTTCAAAAAGATAATTTATCCGAATTTATCCCAAATTACGAAGAATCCGATGGTACCTAACTATGCCTAATGGCAACCCTTTCACATGGGTTCCTGGGACTGAGACTTGTAGTCCAACACTCAGACCACTCCACCAGGCTGGTACTTACATTCTTGCCCAGCTAAGGGTGTAACCCCAGGCCTGGATTTCCCATAAAGCCAACCTAGTCCATGGCCTAGGGGCGCATGCTGAGGGTGGGTGGGGGGGGCGCAGATCACAGACCAAAAAATATGTTGAAACAAATAAAAACGCTGTGGCCAGCTCCTGGGGTCTCTCCCAACTCTCAGAGCTTGCAAATGCCAAGGGGGAGTTGGGTGTGTTGGTTATGGGGAGGGCGCCTGGCTCTATCCCCAGGTCCAATCCCGAGGACCTGGCCCTCTTCTCCCTCCCTTCCGGACATGTCCTCCTTTGCGGAGGGAGGGAGCGAATGGCGGGCGGGCGGGCGCCCCGACCTGGCTGCCCCCCTTCCCTCCTGGCTGTCCCCGGGGCCCTTGGCTGCTCCCTTGGCTGGGAAGTAGAAGGAGGCCAGGTGGGGGGCTCTGCTTCTTGGGAGGGAGGGAGAGAAAGAGCTTCCTGACTGTGTGTTTGTGTGTGTGTGTGTGTGTGTGTGGGAGAGAGCTATTGTTCACCAGGGGAACTCCCTACTTTTGTGCAAATAATGACCCTTACGTGTGTGTGTGTTCTGAATGGGTTGCGCGTGGGGGGGCAGTCCCGGGGGGAGGGTCTTCCTTGCCGGAGTCTCCTCCAGGGCTGGTGAGTTGCCCATGTCAGCCAGTTTTTCCTCGTGACTTCTATCATCAAAACATGGGTGGGGAGAGTGGGCTCAGCTGCCGAAACGTGGCTTTTACGGGAGGGAGAGAGAGAGGGAGGGGAACCCTTTTGCTCTCGTTTGGCAACGGACCCGCCCCCTCAGGGAGCCTCCGCTCTTGAGGGCACATCTTCGGGGGGCAGCCCCGGACCTTTGCAACCATCAGGCAGGCAGGCAGGCAGGGAGGAGGCTCCTCCAGAAGACTTGGGCCGAGCGAGGGTTGGGGTCAAGGCTCAGGGTCCGCACGGGGAGGGGGAGGACACGTTCTCTGCCGGGGGAGGGTCTTCGGCGTCGAGTATTTATGTCACAGGGAGGGGCTGGCTGTGGGTGAATATGAAACTCTCATACAATTCACAAGGTAAATATATAACTTTGTATTGAATTGCATTTAACAATAACTGGCAAAACATCAAAAAACAACAGCCATCACAGCTACCTTACTAAAACATCCTTCCTGGCACACCGGCCAGGCACGGACAAATGGACACAGGGCCGGAGGACACCCGCCCACCTGCTTGCTTTGCCTCGGCTCTCCTGTCCTGGCCCGGCCCCTGGCTCTCGGCTGCCCCGGACACTCCTCCTTCTGCCGGGCCATGGGAAGCGCCTGCCAGAGCCTCCTGGTTGGCTTGGCCTTCCTGCTCTGCTGCCCGGCAGGTAAGGAGGGGCCCCGGCCCTTTCCCGGGGGGGAGGGGGTGTGTGGTAGAGGTTGGCTTAAAGGGGGCGTAATTCCAAAGTGTGACCTAGGGTGCAAAAAGGTGTTAATCCGGGTCTGTGTGACCCCTTTCCTAAAATCAGGTTTCTTGAGGGGCCTTTACTCAACGCAAATCACCTGATTTGTCAGTGTAAATTGCGTTGGCACTGGAACTCCCCATAACCTCTTTTCTGCTGTTCTACGCTAGATAATGAAGAAATATTGCTCCCCTGTTGCCGTGCCCTTTCAGATGATTTCTTGCCAGGTGATCTTTTCCGAGTCTATATTTACTTTGTCTCCCCTTTTCCCTGCACTTAAGCCAATTGAGCTTACGCAGGGAAGAAATCCTCTCTTTAGGCTGTCCCATTATTCATGCACCTGCTTTCCTGTTTACAGCACTCACTTTGGCAGCTGGCTGCTGTAAACTGTAATAAAATGCCTTGGAAAAAAATGAAGGAATGTGACCAGACAAGCTGGGCATAATAATATTAAAGCCGGCGTCAATTAATTTTTCCTCTCCTTGATAAACGAGCCCCCCGTTCTATCCATTAATAATGAGGGAAGCAACAAGAAAAGTTGACACTCTTTTAATTTATTTTCTCAACTTGCCTGGTCCCATCCCTCCCCGTTGCCGAGGTTTCCAAGGCTGCTGGGAATTGCAAGAGGCTTTCACACCGTCGATGCATAGATTGGTGTGAATCAATACGGCTCTGCTTTATTCACACATCCCCCATAATCAGGAGGGGAAATGTTACTTAGTGGGCTATCCAGCACCTGAGGCTGTCAAGCATTTCTATAATAATAACAATAATAATCTATCTATCTATACACATAATAAAAGTGGAAAATGTGTGTGTATGTACAGTATGTGGCGGAGTTGCCCACTTACACAGACAGCCTCCGGCCTCCACAAACAGGCTCTAGTTCCAAGTGCTGAGAAGCCTCCAAGGCCCTCCCTTCATGGACAAGAGCCACCCATTCCGCTGCCTCTCTTTGAGGGAGAGCCGCTGATCCCGGCCCCGTCGGTGAAGAGTCTCGGTGTGATACTAGACTCGAGACTCTCACTGGAGGCCCAGGTTGCTGCGACAAGTAAGGGAGCTTTCTTCCACCTACGCCAGGCACGTCAACTGGCACCTTACCTTCCATCAGATGCGCTGGCTACGGTGGTCCATGCCACAGTGACATCGCGGCTGGACTACTGTAATGCCTTGTACGTGGGGTTGCCGCAGTCAACCACTCGTAAAATCCAGCTAGTGCAGAATGCAGCCGCCAGACTCCTCACCGGGACACCACTGAGATGCCATATCGCGCCATCTCTGCAGCGCCTGCACTGGCTGCCAGTCGAGTTCAGAGCCATTCACAAGATCTTGTCGCTTACCTTTAAGGCCCTCCATGGCGCCGGCCCAGCTTATTTAAAAGACCGCTTGTCCGAACCAGCTCATTTAAGGTCGCCGCGTTCAGGAAACAGGGACCTTCTCCGCATCCCAGGTGTGAGTGAGGCCCGCCTCGACACCACGAGACAGAGAGCCTTTTCCATCGCAGCCCCTGTTCTTTGGAACTTGATGCCGGCGGATCAGAGAGCTATCCGGGACATGCCCCAGTTCCTGACCACATTGAAGACCTGGCTCTTCCGAAAGGCTTACGGCTAAGGACACCCTCCAGACTTGGCCTGAGTTACTGGAACTATTTTAATTAATCTTCCTATTCTTTTAGCTTTTAACTATTGAACTCTTTTATGTGTTTTATGTGTAAGTCGCCCGGAGCACTGACGTGGAGGGCGACTCATAAATAATAAAATCAATCAATCAATCAATCAATCAATGGACAAGGCAGGTGAGAGTGAGTGCCATGAAGATGTGGGCCAAACCCTTCCAATGTCCCCCACACACACTACGACCCACCATCCAAGACATGCTTTCATTCAGGGACAATTCTATCCTAGATTTGAGGTGTTCCCTCCACAACATGCAGGCACCCCAGGATTCCTTTCTCTTTCCATTTGCATCACCCCACCCATGGCCGCATTACCCATAAGGCCAGACAAGGCAATGGCCTCGGGCGGCGGATTTTGGGGGCGGCATTTCTGGCCCTGAAGGAAGGGGTGAAGGAAGGAGTGGCGCCCGCCCACGGGACAAGGAGCTGGGGGGAAGTCCCGCCGCCCCTAGGGCGACTGACGCGGCGGGCGCCACTCCTTCCCTCAGTGAAGGGAGGAGGTGCACCGGTGCGAGAGCGGAGGCGGGGGAAGCCGCGTGAGTCTCCCGCAGCTTCCCCCGCCGCCGCCCCGCTCGCCCGTACCCCAAACACGAGCGGGGCGGCGGTGGGGGTAAGTCGCCCTAGCAGCGGGACTTCCAGCGGCGCCTTCTCCTTCTTGCCGGTTCCGCCCCCTCCCTTCACTGAGGGAAAAGACGCCGCTGGAAGTCCCGCCGCTAGGGCGACTCACGCGGCTTTCCCCACTGCTGCCCCGCTAGTGTTTGGGGTACGGGCGAGAGGGGCGGCGGGGGAAGCAGCGTGAGTCTCCCTAAGGGCGGGACTTCTGGCGGCGCCTTGTGCGTCACGCCGGTTCCGCCCCCCTCCCTTCACTGACGCACAAGGCGCTGCCTGAAGTCCCGCCCTTAGGGAGACTCATGCGGCTTCCCCCGCCGCCGCGCTCGCACCGGCGCACCTCCTCCCTTCACTGAGTCAGTGTATGTGGGTATGTATGTGTGTATGTGTCAGCTTTCTGATTGGCTCCCACTTCCATAGGCCACTGTGACCCACACAAATGACAGACCTGGACCAAACTTGGCACACATAACCCCCATTCCCTCCCTAGGAACCATTTGGCGTGCTTTGGAAAAGGCGCAATTCCTGGATTCGAACTGAAAGAGGGTCCATCTGGGAGGGAACACTTTCGGCTTTAGACGTGTTTGCATCTCATAGTAAAGGGTGCAGTGATTTACCGGAGGCGTTCTGTGTGGTTATTTGCATTCAGCTGTGGTGAGCTGACTATTGTTGTTGTTGTTACATATTAAAATTGCTTCCCTGTGCTTTTTTGCATCCAGCTTGGGACAATGGGGAAAAGAGGCTGCCTTGTTAGGGCAGAAGGATGATAGAGGAGTGTAGATGGGGACAACACGGGTCCTACGCTTTTGGGTCTCATTAAGGAGGAACACAATCCTTCCACTCTGGCTGTGTAGCATTTGTAGTCTCCTGCAAATTGGTGGGAAGCCTATGTTCTCATGAGCTTGGCTGCCTGGGAATTTTGCTGGTGGACTTTTACCACAATCTTGGTGGAAGCTTCACCTTCAAGAAGTTCTTCACTGATGTTTAGTTGGAATGTCTTTTCTTGTAATTTGAATCCATTCTGGCATCTGGAGCAACATTCTGGTACCTGGCTCCCTTTTCTACATGCATCCCTTCAGGTTTTTAAAGATAGCTGTCAAGTCTTTGGTTGCCCAGGTTAAATACTGTGTCAGGTGTGTGCTCGTACATCTCCATTTGCTATGATAGGTGAAGTTCTCTGTGGCTCTGTTATCCTTGTGCACACAGTGGTCTCTCCGTTGCTGAAAAAATCAGGGTTAGATCCTTCGGTTCCCTCCAATTACCGCCCATTTCCAAACTTGCCGTTTCTGGTCAAAGTGATTGAGAGGGCGGCAATGGAGCAGTTGCAGACCTTCCTAAATGACACAGCCGGACTAGATCCCTTCCAGTCTGGTTTCCGTATGGGGCACGGGACGGAGACATTCTTGGTTTCCATCACAGACCAGCTACGTTGCCAGCTTGACCAGGGCGGATCGGCACTGCTTGTGTTATTGGACCTCACAGCAGCGTTTGATACAGTTGATTACGATCTTTTGACGCACCGCCTTGCCGTGGCTGGAGTGAGGGGGACAGCCTTGAATTGGCTGTCCTTATTCCTCCACAACCGGAAACAGCGAGTGTCAAGGGGGGAGCTGGCCTCGGGGGATTCCCTCTAATTTGCAGGGTCCCTCAGGGGACTCTCCCTTCTGTTATTTAACATCTATATGCGGCCACTTGCTCAGCTGGTACATAGCTTTAGGCTTGATTGCCATCAGTACGCTGATGACACTCAGCTCATTCTGAGGAAGGAGGGCCGACCGGACTCCGTACCCAATAATTTCCAACTGTGCCTTGAAGCCGTTATTGGATGGCTGTGAGCCAGTAGGTTGAAGGTGAATCCAGCGAAGATGGAAATCCTCTGGTTGGGGCGTCCGGGTGATAGGGAGGTCCAGCTGCCGACCCTGGATGGCGTGGCACTATGCCTGCCATCATCAGTAAAAAGCCTGGGAGTCCTTTTGCTGTCAATGGAGGTTCAAATCCCCACTGTCAGCAGAACTGCATTCTTCCATCTGCGACAGGCAAGGCGTCTGGCCCCCTACCTGTCCCAGAACGAGCTAGCCACGGTGATCCAGGCCACGGTCATCTCAAGACTTGACTACTGTAACGCTCTTTACATTGGCCTACCCTTGACAGCGATCCGGAAACTTAAACTAGTGCAGAACGCCGCAGCCCGGCTACTAGCAGGAGAGCCTGCGAGTTGTCATATTACACTGGTACTCCAGGGTCTGCACTGGTTACCAATTGAATACCGGATCACTTTCAAGGTGTTAGTTCTTGTTTTCAAGGCCTTGCATGGTCTGAGGCGTGTGTACTTAAGGGATCACCTGTTTCCATATAATCCCCCGAGATCACTACAGTCAGAGGATCAGAACCTTCTAGATATTCCCAGCTTGAAATCCTTCCACCTGACGACAACTCACCGAAGGGCTTTTTCCATAATTGCCCCGGTATTATGGAACGCTTTGCCAGGTGGTTCTGCGAAACTTGGACACCTTCCGCAGAGCATGTAAAACCCATCTATTCAGGAAGGCCTTTGAATCTTATATCTTTTTAATTCTTTTGTTTTTTCAGGTATTGTTTTACATAAAGTTTTCTGTAAACCGCCCGAGCCTCCGGGAGTGGCGGTGTAGAAATCCAAGAAATAAATAAATAAATAAATAAATAAAATCCCACTCGGTTCAGAAATACTACCGTTTTTCAAAGCTGTTGTATCCTCAGGGCCATATTTCAGTGGACCTCATTTCAAGCTTCTCCAGTTGTCGATGCAAGCATGAAATATGCCCTACTTGGTGTGGTGGGGGGAGAGAAAGCCCACCAAAATCCAGCCTACAGAAGCATATTTTCTCCCCACCGATTGGTACATGGCACCTGTGGCATGCCTTGTTAACTTTATTTATGGCTCCTACCGATTTCCTTAATTGTTTTAATCATGTATGGTTTCATTGCTTTGGCTTGAATCGTATATCTTTCAGAAGCCCTTGTTTGACCTGAGAGATTAGAATACTCTCGGTGGGTCATCAAGATGTGTGTTTCAGGGAGCATCGAGACCTGGGGTCTTAGGATATTCAATGGGGGAGTCACATTTTATTTATGTATTTATTGTTTCGATTTGCTAAACCGCCCTTCCCGAGGCTCAGGACGGTTTCCAACATATAAAACACATAAAAATTTAAAACATCATAAAACACCATAAAACAATCCTAACCAATTGCATTCACATAAAATCACACGAATCAGAACAAGCTGGTTCATGACAAAGGACAGTGGTAGCAGGGCTAGGCGGGAGATTATTAATTCAAGCACCGGTCAATCACTAAATGCTTGCCTGAACAGCCAGGTCTTACAAGACCTAAGAAAGGCCATCAGGTCCCGCAAGGCCCGCGTCTCGGCCGGCAGCGGGTTCCACAGGACCGGAGCCGCCACCAAGAACGCTCTCTGTCGTGTGCTGGAAAGCCTATAGAGCTTCAAACCTGGGACCTCAAGCATGTTATGGCCCTCTGAGCGCAGTGATCTTCTGGGCACGTATGGGGTAAGCCGCTCCCTCAAGTACACTGGCCCCAAACCATGTAAAGTCAAAACTAACACTTTGAAGGAGACCTGGAATTCAATCGGCAACCAGTGCAGTTCGCGCAGGAGAGGTGTTATATGGGCCGTTCTTGGGGCTCCCAGCAGCAGGCGAGCTGCCGCGTTCTGCACCAGTTTAAGTTTCCGGATCGCCGACAAAGGTCGGCCAATGTACAGCGCGTTACAGTAGTCGAGCCTCGAGATGACCGTGGCTTGGATCACCGTGGCCAGGTTGCAACGGGAGAGATAGGGAGCCAGGGGCAGATGGTAGAAGGCTGTCTTGCAGGCATTTTTTCTTGTGCCTGCAAGACAGCCTTCTATGGTAGAAGAAAATGCCTGGTTCCCTATCTTGCAGCCACGGTGATCCAAGTGTCATCTAACTGTTTGTACATTGGCCGACCTTTGTCGGCCATAGACAGCTGGGAGTCCAGCCGGACCCCAAGGCTCTTAACTAAAGACTGCGGGCACAATGCCACACCGTCAAGTGTTGGCAGCTGGATTCCCGGGCAGCCCAGCCACAAGATCTCCATCTTCGCCGGGTTCACCTTCAACTTACTGGCTCGCAGCCACCCAGTTACGGCTTCTAGGCAGAGTTGGAAATTATCCTCAGAACGAGCTGGGTGTCATCAGCGTACTGGTGACATTCCAGCCCAAAACTCCGTACCAGTTGGGCGAGTGGACGCATGTAGATGTTAAATAACAGCAGGGAAAGGATGGCCCCCTGAGGGACTCCACAATGTAAGGGGGCAGGCGGTTTTGGAGGAAGGAGGACAGCCAGTTGAGGGCTGTCCCCCTCACCCCCACCAGGCGGTGTGTCAAAAGTTGGTAATCGACAGTATCAAACGCTGCCGTTGAGGTCCAATAACACAAGCAGCGCCGATCCGCCTCGGTCCAAGTGTGATGGAGACCAGGACAGTCTCTGTCCCATGCCCAGAATGGAAGCCGGACTGGAAGGGGTCTAGCCAGGATAAGGGATACCCAACTTGGGTTCATGTGTGAATTTTTGGGTCTTATAGGCAGTGTTTCCCAACTGCTATGACGCAGCAGAGTACTGTGACGCGACAGACCTCCTGCTGTGCCACGAGAAAAGCACTCTGCCCCCTTCCTTCCCCCCTCCTCCTGCTGAACTCCTGCTGCTTGGGGGAGGAGGAGGAAGGGCCGGGTGGCGGCGAAGAAAAAGAAGAAGGGGCCGGGGCACCGCCTCCTTCGGCCATTTCCGCATCCAGCCTCCAATCCACCATGACTTGCTGAAGCCGTGCAGAGGAGGAGCCCCGCCCACTGAAGCCCGTCCATCGCTCATGCTCCTCCTCCTCCGTGCAGCTTCAGTTAGGGAATCATGGTGGAGAGTGGCGCTGGGGACGGGGGCCATGACTCCCGCCCCTCGCTCGCACTGCCCCCTCAAGGCTGGAGAAGCTGTGGGAGGGCTGGCTCCACCCCCTCCCTCCTGGCTTCAGCTCTCCCACAGCTTCTCCAGCCTTGAGGGGGCAGTTCAAAGCCAGCATTGTGCCGGCTCTCCCACCGTTGGCTTGGCACTGCCCCCTCAAGGCTGGAGAAGCTGTGGGAAAGCTGAAGCCGTGGGGGGGGGGGGGCGGGCCATGGCCTGGCCTGGCTCCTCCTCCGGCTTTGGCACACCCAGCAGCTGCTCCCCCAGCCGTTCTTTACTGTGTTAGAGTGTCATTTTGTGTCATTTTGGTTGGTGGTGTGCCCCTGGATTTTTTTAATGTTAAAAGTGTGCCGCAGCTCAAAAAAGGTTGGGAAACACTGGTATAGGAACACAGGCAGGGTATCCTATATCCAAAAAGCTTGGGACCAGAAGTGTTTGGGATTTTTCTCTCTCCTAGTTTTGGAATACCTGTGTTTGCATACATAATGATATTTTGGAGATGGGACCATTTATTTATTTATTTACTTTATTTATATTCCGCTCTTCTTACCCCTAAGGAGACTCAGAGCGGATTACAGGTACACATACTTAGCAGATAATCCCTGCCGTTTCCACATACACACACATAGACAAACAGAGGCAAACTCTGGCCACCAGGGGGAGCTGACGCACTCCTCATCTCTCAGCGTTCCCAGCATCCCTCGTTGTTCCTTCCGCATTCCTCAGCGTTCTTGGAGTTCTTTAATGGCCTCACAATTCAGTCAAAATTTGCCTCCCCACTTAATGTGGTACCTTTATCTCCTACTTTATCTCCTACTTGACAGATGCAACTGTCTTTTGGGCTGCAAAGGTCGACAGCAGGCTACACTTAAAAGTCGAGCACCCACCTCGAATTTAATTCTGAATTGATCCACCCGCGCCACCTACATCCAAAACGAGTTTTGAACAAGCCTAGTAAACAGATTCTGTGGAAGACGTCAGTGAATCACCGGGTTTATTGTATTCTTCGTGAGCTATTTAACTCACCTCTAAATATTTATTTATTTATTTATTTATTTATTTATTTACAGTATTTATATTCTGCCTTTCTCACCCTGCAGAGGACTCAGGGCGGATTACAATGTACGCATACATGGCAAACATTCAATGCCATAGACACACAACACATATAATTCAGGTGTTTTAAATTGTTTTATTGTATTTTATGTGTTTTACATGTTTTTACTTGTACTAATCCTTGTGAACCGCTCTGGGCGCCAGAGAGAGCGATATATTAAGTCGAACTTAATAAAATATAGACAGACAGTCAGAGGCTATTTCCCTTTTTTCTGGCCACCAGGGGAGCTGTCCCTTCACTGTCCAACTGCAACACTGATGAAAAAAGCATTCCCCACATGCTTTTTGCTGGAGATTTTTTATGGCCTCGTAAATTTGTTAAGTTGGCCTCCCTACACATAGGTGGTACCTAAAAATCCTACTTGACAGATGCAACAGTCTTTCGGGTTGCAAAGGTCGACAACAAGCTACACAATTGGTCGGAAGCTCACTGCGACCCGGGCTGGCTTCTAACTCATGACCTTTCGGTCAGTAGTGATCTTAATGCAGCTGACACCCATGAGATGAGGGAGATGAGGAAAAGGCTGATGTTTCCAAAATTATTTTTGTCCGCATTTGCTTTTTCTCTTACTCTTCTTTTAAACCTCAAGACTAAGTCTTCTTGCCAGTGGCCCCTTCGGTCATCCCACTTGGCTCACATCCCTACATTTAGGGGGCTCTGCCTGCCGCTACCTTCATTACCCCTTTGTCTTTTCTTTTCTCCTCTCTTTCCTTTTCTCTCAGAAAATATTATTCAAATGTATATGTGTGTGTGTGTGTGTGGGGGGGGGGGTTATTAAAAAAATCCTATGAGAAAGCTCCCTGTTTGACTCTGTTCAAGGCTTATCTCTTCAATAGAGCTTGTTAGCCTCCAATAATAGCTTCATTCAGGAGGATGCAGTATAATTTCATTTTTAAAATGCACACTCCTTGACAACCCGATTCCTATTTATGTCACCGTTTTAAACAGCCTCTTTTGTTTTGTGTTAATCTTTCTCATACACTTTCAGAGGAACGCCTTTTTTTTTTCTTCCCGTCGCCGACTCTTTGTACCACTCGTAAGAAACAATTGTCTGTTTAATCCGGAAAGGTTTTGTAAGACTCGAGGTAGCTTAAAACGAGTGTGTATTCATTACTTTGACTAATGGGGCACGGAGAAAGAAAAATTCATTTCGACCAGGGACCACTTTGATTTTTTTCCCCTGTTGTTAGCAGGGACCACAAAGATCAGGAATAATAAACGGTGTTAAACCAAAAATAAACTTTTATCAAAACTTTAAACATATTTACTAGCCCTCCCCTGCCAGGCGTTGCTGTGGCCCAGCCTGGTGATCTGGAAAATAAAGTAATGAGTGTTGCGCTTTACGTTGGCCTTCCTTTGTCGGCGACCCGGAAGCTCAAGCTGGTGCAGAACACTGCCGCCCGGCTCCTGTCTGGAACCCCAGCAGGCCGCCACATCACACCTGTTTTGCAGGATCTGCACTGGCTCCCAATCGAGCACCGGATCTCCTTCAAGGTGTTGGTTCTTACCTTTAAGGCCTTGCATGGCCTAGGGCCAGCGTACTTGAGGGACCGACTCACCCCACACTGTCCCCCGAGATCACTACGCTCCGAGGATGCTAATTTGTTAGAGATACCCTCGGCGAAATCGGCTAAACTGACATCTACTCGCCGGAGGGCGTTCTCCGTTATAGCCCCTACGCTGTGGAACGCCCTCCCGGCTGGAACGCGGGCTATAAAGGACCTGCTCCCGTTTAGACGCGCCTGCAAAACTTATTTGTTTAAGCAGGCCTTCGGTGAGTAGGTCCTGCCCATGTTCCGCTTTAGCCGCTGTCCTGGGGTGTCACGCTATCTAATTTCTGAACTGTACCTGGGGGTTTTGTATTTCGCTGTTTTAACTGTTTAATTGTCTTCGATGTTTTATCGCATTGCTTGTGTGTAGTTGTACTTTCGGTTCCTGTGAGCCGCCGCGAGCCTCAGGGAGTCGGCGGCATAGAAACCCGAATAATAAAGAAATAATAAATAAATAAATATATGTAATACTAGCTTGGGGACCCGGCGTTGCCCGGGTTGTTTGAGAAACGTATTAGTTGGGCTGTAGCAATTATTTATGTGGCTCGCAGTGATGTCAGGAAGTTAGTGAAGGCACTGCGAGTCCCATCATCCATGGTGTACCCTCATACAAAGTGCAGCAGGATGTAGAGTGGGTCATGGAGGCTCTGTGTGCCAAGTTTGGTCTGTATTGGTGAATGGATGAGGGTTGCATTGTTTTTAGGAAGTGAGTGAAGGTACTTCAAGTCCCATCATCTGTGGTCTGTCTCACACAAAACTGCACCAGGATGTAGAGTGGGTCATGAGGGCTCTGTGCGCCAGGTTTGGTCTTGATCAGTCATTGGATTAGGTTTGCAGCAGTTTTGGAAAGTGAGGTACTGCAAGGTCCATCCTCCATGGTCTGCCTTCCTCCAAACTGCAGTAGGATGTAGAGTGGGTTACTGGGGCTCTGCATGCAAAATGTGGTCTTTATCGGTGTTTGTTGGGGGCCGCAGTGGTCTGTGGGAACAGAGGGGTGTGGAAGTACTACAAATCCCATCCTCCCTTCTCAGTCCTCCCCCGAACCTCACCAGGACGTGAAGGCAGTTATGTGTGCCAAGTTTGGTCTCAATCAGAAATTGGAAGAGGGTCACAGCGGCGGACTTGGGAAGTGACTAGAGGTAGTTCAAGTCCCATCATCCCTGGCCCGCCCTCCTCGAAACTGCACCAGGGTGTAGAGTGGGTCATGGGGCCTGTGTGTGCCAAGTGTGGTCTGTATTGGTGGCCACAGTGGTCTGTGGGAACCAAAGTGTTTGAAAGTACTACAAATCCCATAATCCGTGGTCCATCTCCCCCAAACTGCACCAGGACATGCGTTTTTGGGTTCAGTGTGCTCTGGATACCTATTGTGTCAGTCTCCCAAACCCTTCCAGTCTGATGAATTCCTCTGTGTTTGCAGTGTGCCATAGGAAAGGGTGAAGGGAGAGGCAGGAGGCGGGCTCATGCAAATTCCACACAAGGAATGCTGGGATGCCTGCCTGGGGGAGAGGGAACACATCCAATGTAGGATGGAAGTCTCTCCGAATGAAAGCATTACTTGGGTGGTGAGCTGTAGTGTTTGGGGAGGAGATTGACAGTGTTTGGGCCACATGTGAATGGCGCTCATTGTCACCTGCAACGTCAGGTGAGGGAGTGCCTTTGGAGGCTTCTCAGCACTTGGAACTATAGCCTGCTTGTGGAGGCCCCAGGCTGTCTGTGTAAGTGGACACTTCCTCCACATACATACATCTTTTTCTCTTTTATTATGTGTATAGAAGATAGAAGATAGAGATATTTCTGCTTCTGCTTCTGGGTAAACAATATTCCTTGCTGTTTCTTTGTCAGTGTTGATGTGAAGATTGTCTGGTTTGCCTCCTCTGGAACATGCAACGTATAATTGCCCTTCTTTCAGGGTCCCTTTCAAATCTATGATACTATATCTGAGTCTGAGAGAATCATATATACTTATCCAGTGATTTTTAACCAGTGTGCCGCGGAACACTAGTGTGTCGTGAGAGATCATCAGGTGTACCGTGGGAAATTACAGTGTAGAGCAGTGGTTCTCAACCTTCCTAAAGCCGCGACCCCTTAATAAGTTCCTCATGTTGTGGTGACCCCCAACCATAAAATCACCTTTGTTGCTACTTCATAACTCTTGATTTTGCTCCTATTATGAATCGTAATGTAAATATCTGATATGCAGGATGTATTTTCATTCACTGGACCAAATTGAGCACAAATACCCAATACACCCAAATTTGAATACAGGTGGGGTTTGGGAGGAATTAATTTGTCATTTGGGAGTTGTAGTTGCTGAAATTTATAGTTCACCTACAATCAAAGAGCATTCTGAACTCCACCAACAATGGAATTGAAACAAACTTGGGATACAGGACTCCCATGGCCAACAAAAATCACCAGAAGGGTTTGTGGGCATTGACCTTGAGTTTGGGAGTTATAGTTTGTCTACATCCAGAGAGCACCGTGGACTCAAACAATGATGGATCTGGACTAAACTTGGCATGAATACTCAATATGCCCAAACGTGAACACTGGTGGAGTTTGGGGAAAATAGACCTTGATATCTGAGAGTTGTAGTTGCTGGGATTTCTAGTTCACCTACAAAGAACATTCTGAACCCCATAAACGAGATAATTGGGCCAAACTTCCCACACAGAACCGCAGTGACCAACAGAAAATACTGTGTTTTCTGATGGTCTTTGGTGACCCCTCTGACACCCCCTCGTGACCCCTCCAGGGGTCCCGACCCCCAGGTTGAGAAACGCCGGTGTAGAGAGAGAGAGAGAGAGAGAGAGCCTAGCTGGAAACTTCAGGCAGCGGAAATGAGGCTTTCCTGGCGACGCAGTAATGCCAGCCAGCCTGGCTGCAGACAGGGAGAGCCCTTGGCATCCAGAACTTTCCTCCCTCCCTCCTCTCTCTCTCTCCTTCCCTTCCTTCCTTCCTTTCCTCTGCGTGCCAAGGGCTACCTGGCCGGGCTGTGGCTCCTCCTGCTTCCTGGCTCCTGGGCGCTCTTCTGCCCTCCTCCCCTCCAGCAGCAAGGAGGAGGAGAGGGAGGAGGAGTCCGCGGGAGCTGCCCTCGTCCGACCCCGCTCCCGGAGGCTCGAGGCAAGGCTTTCTGCCCTATAGCCCCTCCGCGCCAAGGAAGGGGAGCAACCCCTCATCTCCTGGCCTCTCCTGGCTGGGCTCCGGGTTCGCTGCAGAGCAGAGGTCGGGATGCGCAGCTCCACAACCCAGCTTGGTTCCTTCCCAATCTGGCCACAAGACGACAGCAGGGAAGCTGAAGGCATGTGGGGGGGGAGGCACTCCTGGGGGGGCTGAACCCCTTCGGGAAGGAGAGCTGAGGGTGGCGCCGGCTGCGAGCATCCGCCGCAGCTTGTTCCGCGGCTCGGAGCCACCCCATGTGCTCAATTCCTATTCATCCTGCTCATCCGAGCCCGTGTGCGCTTTGGCCACTCGGTACAGCTCTCCCCCGCGGGACGGTGATGGGCCCTTGGCGCGTAGGCCTCCGGGGGGGGCGGGTTGGCGGAAGCAGCGGTGTCATGAGGGGGGAGGGTGACAGTTAGTAAAATTACAGTTAGAGTGTCATTTTGTGTCATTTTGGTTGGTGGTGTGCCCCAGGATTTTGTAAATGTAAAAAATGTGCTGCGGCTCAAAACAGGTTGAAAATCACTGTAAATCTATATCTATGGCTGGATGGTTCTTTGTCAGGAGGGCTTTGGTTACTTTTTCTTGCCCTGGTGAAGGGAGTTAGACTAGGTGGCCTTAAGTATTTTCTGTTGGTGTGGGAGATCTGTGTGTGAGGTTTGGCCCAATTCTGCCATTGGTGGGGTTCAGAATGCTCTTTGATTGCAGGAGAACTATAACTCCCAGTAACTACAACTCCCAAATGTCAAGGTATATTTTCCCCTAAACGCCATCTGTGTACATATTTGGGCATATTTGTGCATAGTTTGGTTCAGATCCATCATTGTTTGAGTCCACAGTGCCCTCTGGATGTAGGTCAGGGGTAGGGAACCTATGGGTCAGGAGCCAGATGTGGCTCTTTTCATTATTGCATCTGGCTCTCCATGGCAGCACAGGCCCTGGTTTCCCAGCATGCACCCTTTCCTTCTCCTTCCTCTCCTTCCTTCTTTCCTCCATTCCCCATCTTCCTTCCTTCCTCTTCCTTCCTTTCTTTCTCCCCTTCACCCTTTCCTTCTCCTTCTCTCGTTCCTTCTTTCCTCCATTCTCTCCCTTCCTTCCTCTTCCTTCCTTTCTCCCCTTCATCCTTTCCTTCTGTCCTTCCTTTCCCCTCCCTCTCTCCCCTTTTTTCTTCCATTCTCCCTCTTCCTTCCTTCCTCTTCCTTCCTTTCTCTCTCCCCTTCACCCTTTCCTTCTCCTTCTCTCCTTCCTTCTTTCATCCATTCTCCCTCTTCCTTCCTCTTCCTTCCTTTCTTTCTCCCCTTCACCCTTTCCTTCTCCTTCTCTCCTTCCTTCTTTCCTCCAATCTCCCTCCTTCTTCCTTCCTTCCTCTTCTATTCTTTTCCCCCAAGTCTTCCTTTCTCCTTCATTTCTTTTCACTTCCCTCTCTCTCCCCTTCTTTCTTTTCTTCTGGTCCCTTCATTATTTTACTTTTTCCTCACTCCCTTTCCTTTCTTTTCCCACCCTTTCCTTTCCTCCCTTCCCATTTCCCTCTTTCTTTTCCCCTCCTTATCTCTCTCCTGCTTTTCTTTTATTCCTTTTCCATAGTTCGTTCTTCTCTTTCTTTCTTTCTTTCTTTCTTTCTCTGCCGTCCCTCCTTTATTTCCTCTGTCTGTCTTTCTTTCTTTTTCTTTCCTTCCTTCCTTCCTTCCTTCCTTCCTTCCTTCCTTCCTTCCTTCCTTCCTTCCTTCCGTCTTCTCTTCCTTCCCAGAGTCCTGAGCGTGCCTTTTGCAGAGCCAGGTCTGAAGTCTCCCCTCATTCTGCCGGGGGAATCCTTTTCTCATAGTATGTACATACATACTCACATTTAGGTGAATTCAGTCTTAAAATCTGTATCTGTATACCTTTATAAAACTGAATGTTTGTATGTGTGTATGTGTGTGTGTATGTGTGTATGTGTGTATGCGGAGGGCGGGAGGGCAGAAGGGCGGAAGCAGCCACTTTCACAGGCCAGGGCGGATATGTGACAACCACTTTCACAGGCCACAGCGACCAGCGCGGGTGATGGACCTGCACCAAACTTGGTACACAGAGCCCCCCTAACCCCCTTTACGTCCTGGCGTGGGTCGTGGGACATGTCCCATGGATTATGGGATTTGTAGTACTTTCCAACACTTTGGTTCCCACAGACCACTGAGGCCACCAAAGGACCAATACAGACCACACTCAGCACACACAGCCCCATGACCCACTCTACGTCCTGGTGCAGTTCGGAGGAGGGTGGACCATGGATGATGGGACTTGAAGTGCCTCTACTCACTTCCCAAGTCCGCTGCAACCCTCATCCAATCACTGATCGAGACTAAACTTGGCACACATAACCCCCATGACTGCCTTCAAGTCCTGGTGAGGTTTTGGGAGGACTGACATTGGATGATGGGATTTGTAGTACTTTTACACCCCTCTGTTCACACAGTCCACTGTGGCCCCCAAGAAACACTGATAAAGACCACACTTGGCACACAGAGCCCCAGTGACCCAGTCCACATCCTACTGAAGTTTGGGGGGACAGAACATGGATGATGGGTCTCAGTACCTTCCTCACTTTCCAAGACTGCTACAAACCTAATCCTATGATTGATCAACACCAAACTTGCCACACAGAGCCCTCATGACCCACTCTACAGCCTGGTGCAGTTTACTGTGAGACGGACCACAGATGATGGGACTTGAAGTACCTTCACTCACTTCCGAAAAACAATGCATCCCTCATCCATTCACCAATACAGACCAAACTTAGCACACAGAGCCCCCATGACCCAATCTACATCCTACTACACTTGGGGAGGATGATGGGACTTGCACTACCTTCAGTAATTTCATGATACCACTGCAACTCCCAATAATGATGGATCAAGACCAAACTTGGCACACAGAGCCCCCATGACCCACCCTACATCCTGCTGCGCTTCACAAATAACCCGGGCAGGGCCGGGTCCCCAAGCTAGTATATTATATATTACAGTATATGGCTGTCACTGAAATAAATTTCCAAATATTTTGCTTTTATGGCTCTCTGAGTCAAAAAGGTTCCTGACCCCTGGACTAGAACATGGGTTCTGCTAGCTCTCCACGCCATGCTTTTCGTGCTAAATGGAAATGGAAGGAGATCTGTGTCTGCAGTTGAACCAGATCTGGAGGAAAAGGGGGAAAGGGAAGAGGAAGGTTGGGAAGGGTGAGAGCTCATGCGGTGGTCTTCCTGGCATTGTTAGGCATGATTACTGCTAATCTCCTATAAATGCCCTTTCGCTTCTCATTACTGGTCGTGGAAGACGTGGGGGGGGGGAGGCAGGCGGCGGGGCGAGAATCGAAAGCGAAATCCTCTGCTGCGTTATTTGCTAATGAGTTACTAATGAAGATGTTTCTGGCAGTCAGGCAATTAATGACCTGCAGAAGTGGACTTTCCTGGGCAGAAACCTGGGTCCCTGCGGTGCACAAGCCTAATGAGTTCACTCGCAATTGTCCCCAAATTCCAGGAGTGGCACCTGTGTCACTCGGATCACAAATATCCAACTGAATGTATGCTGCTGTAGCGTTCAGGAAGGATGCGTGGCGAAGGTAAAGGAAACGCATACCTGCTGGCATCGCAAAGATGAAAACTGGGACAGAACGTGGTCATAAAGGAGAGGCCCAGCAAGTTATTAATGGTGAAGATCAAACGCAGCTACAGTTTTATGCAGAGAAGCCTTGGGATGTAACCTCTCGTACCTGGGCAAGGTAGTTGAGAGGGCAGTAATGGAGCAGTTGCAGTCCTTCTTAGATGATGCAACATGGCTAGACCCCTTCCAGTCCGGCTTCCGTTCGGGGCACGGGACGGAGACGGTCCTGGTCTCCATCACAGATCAACTCCGCTGCCAGCTCGACCAAGGCGGGTCTGCGCTGCTCGTGTTATTGGACCTCACGGCAGCGTTTGACACGGTCGACCACAATCTACTGATCCACCGCCTGGCCGTGGCTGGAGTGAGGGGGACAGTTCTTAAATGGCTGACCTCCTTCCTCCACCAGCGGTCTCAGCGTGTGAGGAGGGGCGAGGTGGTCTCCGAGGCTCCTCATTAGTTTGTGGAGTTCCGCAAGGCCATTCTCTCCCCTCTGTTATTCAACATCTACATGCAGCCGCTTGCACAGCTGGTGCGGAGTTATGGGCTGGAGTGCCACCAGTACGCTGACGACACCCAGCTCATTCTGAGGATGGAGGACAGGCCGGGATCCGTCCCCGATAATTTCCAACACTGCCTCGAGGCCGTTACTGGATGGCTGCGTGCCAGTAGGTTGAGGGTGAATCCGGCGAAGACGGAGATCTTGTGGTCGGGCCGCTCGGGTGGTGTAGATGTCCAGCTTCCGACCCTGGATGGTGTGGCGCTATGCCCATCGCCTTCCGTTAAGAGCCTGGGGTCCATCTGGACTCCCAGCTGACCATGGAGGCCCAGGTCTCCGCGGTCAGCAAGGTTGCTTTTTCATCTGCGACAGGCTCGGAGGCTGGCCCCCTATATCTCCCGGAATGACCTGGCCACGGTGATCCAAGCTACGGTCATCTCAAGGCTGGATTACTGTAACGCGCTTTACGTTGGCCTCCCTTTGTCGGCGACCCGGAAGCTCAAGCTGGTGCAGAACACTGCCGCCCGGCTCCTGTCTGGAACCCCAGCAGGCCGCCACATCACACCTGTTTTGCAGGATCTGCACTGGCTCCCAATCGAGCACCGGATCTCCTTCAAGGTGTTGGTTCTTACCTTTAAGGCCTTGCATGGCCTGGGGCCAGCGATTTTGAGGGACCGACTCACCCCACACTGTCCCCGAGATCACTACGCTCCGAGGATGCTAATTTGTTAGAGATACCTCGGCGAAATCGGCTAAACTGACATCTACTCGCGGAGGGCGTTCTCCGTTATAGCTCCTACGCTGTGGAACGCCCTCCCGGCTGGAACGCTGGCTATAAAGGACCTGCTCCCGTTTAGACGCGCCTGCAAAACTTATTTGTTTAAGCAGGCCTTCGGTGAGTAGGTCCTGCCCATGTTCCACTTTAGCCGCTGTCCTGGGGTGTCACGCTATCTAATTTCTGAACTGTACCTGGGGTTTTTAATTAATTGGAAAAGTTGGGGGTCGTCTTATACGCCCAGTCATCTTATATGCCAGAAAATACGGTAAGCTGAAGACACGAGGGGGGAAATACAGCAAGGGAGTACAGCCAGGATATTTAAAAACAACTGAAAGAGTGAGGTGGCAAAGGAGTGATTTCTCCCTTTGTTTATCGTGTCAGAAGCACATTGAGAATACAGTTTTAATGTATTTTTAAAAGCCACAAACAAAGTTACAAACTTGGCATTATGTTACATTTCCTTTGACTAGAAGCTGGCCACTTGGAGTTCCTCGGGTGTTGCTATAAGAAAGTCCTCCATTGTGCATGTAGCAAGGCCCAGACCGCATTGTAGTAGGTGGTCTGTGGTTTGCTCTTCTCCGCACTCGCGCACGGCACTTTGAGGCCCCATTTCTTAAGGTTGGATCTGCATCTTGTGGTGCCAGTGTTATGAATAACTTTCCCAAATTGGAAAAGAATATCCCACTTCTGACACCAATTTGTCATGAATGAATCTACAATAACTTTAAAGCACAGGTTCTTTTTATTGCAATTTCCAGTGTGAGAGGGTCTATCAGAATAATAATAATAATAATAATAATAACTAGCTTTACCCGGCCACGCGCTGCTGTGGCGTTGTGTGGTGGTATGGAAAATTACTTCTCCTTTTCTCTCCCTGTTTCCTTTCTTTCTGGCCTCCCTCCTTGTCCCTCCCCTTCTCTTCCTTTCCTTCTCTTTCTCTTCTTTTCTCTTCCAGTTTCCCTCTTTCTTTCTTCCATTATTCCCTTCTCCTTTTCCCATCCTTCCTCTCCTTCCCTTTCTATCCCTTTCTCTTTCTTTTTCTCTCTTTTTATTTCCTGTTTCCTTTTCCTTCCCTTCCCTCCCTCCTCTCTTTGTCCCTTCATTCTTTCCTTCCTTCCATCCCTCCTTCTTTCCCTCCCTCCTTCTTTCTTCCCTTCCCCCCTTTCCATCTTTGTCCCTCCCTCCTTTCTTCTCTCCTTCCTTTGTGTCGGTTCTCCTTCCTGCCTTTTTTGCCTCTTTCCTGTCTTTCCTTTTTCTTTCTTTCCTTCCTTCCTTCCCTCCCTCCTCTCTCTCTCTCTCCTTCCTCCCCACTTTCTATCGTTCATTCCTTCCCTTTGTCCTTCCCTCCTTTCTTCTCTCCTTGCTCTGTGTCCCTTCTCCTTCTTGTCTTTCCTTCCTACTTTCTATTCTTCCTTCCCTCCCTCCTTCTCTCTCTCCTTCCTCCCCAATTTCCCTCTTTGTACCTTCCTCCTGTCATCTCTCCTTCTCCTTCCTGCCTTTTACTTTACTCGAGCGCACATGCGCAGTACCTACGGACCTCAAGAGAGATTCGTAGGCACTGCGCATCTTGCGAAACCGCGGAGCGCAGCGCAGCAGCAGGGCGGGCGACGCCGCGGGTGCCTCACAATGGCGCCCACCCCGGAGCGCCCAAGATGGTGCTCTACGCGGCCGCGTAGGCCGCGTAATGGCAAAGACCGCCCCTGACTTTACTTCCTTGCCTTCCTTCCCGAAGGCAGAGTGGCCTGGTGGTGGGCGGGGACTGCTGCTTCCCCAGGACAGCCGTGGGCCTTTTGGGCCCTGGGGAAGGAAGGAAGAGAGGCCGCAGAAGGAGGAGGAGGCAGGGGTGCGCTGGAACCTGGAGCCGTTTGAAGGGCCAACATCTTCCCCGTGGGCCGGAGCTCGATTGCTGCCTCAGGCCGGCCTCCCTTTCTCCTGCGGCGGACAGAACAGCTGTCGGGGGCCATCGGGGGGGGGGGGTACGCCGCCGCTGGCTGCCAAAGACCTTAAAGGAGGAGGGCGGGCCGCTGTCTTCTGCGAAGCTGAGGCCTCGGTTGGTGTCACGGCCCGGGCTTCGTAGGCCTCAGTGGCAGCAATCAAGACCCCTGCTTTGGCGAAGACAGTGGGCCTCCCTTCTCCTTTCATGTGTTTTGCAGCCAGCGAAGGCGGCACCCTGCAGCCTGCCACAGGAGAGAGGCAGGCCGGGCTGAGGCAGCAATCGAGCTGAGGACCTTGGGGAAGATGGTGGCCCTTCTTTCTTTTTCCTCTGTGCTGGCAGTTGGAGGTGGGAGGGAGAAGGGGTTTGCGCGTGCGGGGAGCTTTTCCGTGCATGTGCAGTACTGCAGTAGCATGGGGGATCATGTGAGTTGTAGTCCCATTGGTTTTTGGGGGGTTTTCCCATTTTGTTTTAAATTTTGGGGGGTTTTTTTGGTGGTAAACATACCTCGTTCCGTGGTGGGTTTTGTGGCTTGGTTTGGTGTGTCTGCGTTGTGTGGTTTTGCTGTCTATAAGCTACTAAGCACGACAGCTCTCATTTTATATATATAGATAATGATAACTTTATTTTTATACCCCGCCAACCATCTATAAGTCAGAGCATGGTCCAGAGTGACTCCCAGGTACATTGGTGTACTGCAATGCTCCCTGCCAAATAGGGACAGTTGGAGTAGGTGAAAGCTGGCAAGTTGATTACATTCAATGAAGGAAGATAATGGCACCAGGTGGAGAAAGCACCTTTGGAACAACATTTGAGGAAAAACTGGCTGGATGATAAGAAGGGAAGCTGTGCTGGCCATGGAGGCTAAGCGCCCTGATGCAAATTAAACATTTGCCACACCATTCATATAGCTCGAGTAAGAGGGCAAAACCTCATCACCCGTATTATGCCTTGCTCCAGGGCTTAAAATACACTGAGTCTGTTCAAGGGTTTTTCTTCTTGTAACCTAACAAATTACCTGCAACTGGCTTTAGGTGTCTAAACTGATAGAGAGAAGGAGGAAACAAACACCTTCCCAAAACTTCTAGACCTTGCACCTTTCCTCTCCGGCTCTCACAGGTTGCCACAATAATTAATTGTGAGGCTTGTGAGATGCGAACAGGTCGCCTGGGTACCGAACTTACCTTTGGGGCTTAGCGGGATTTCCTCCACCCTTTCAAATGTCAGTCGTGGAGAGCGCAGCATTTCCTGAGTACTGCCCAAGGCAGATTTATTGCTAGGCAACTCAGTCCCTAGTTTCAGTTGGCTGCAGGACTAGAACGGTAACATCATAAGAGTTGGAAAGGGCCCCATGGGACATAGAGTCCAACCCAATTCTCAGCGCAGAAACTCCAGCTATATTGTCCTCGGCAGATAGCCTCTTTTTAAGGTTGTCCAGAGGTGGAGAAGCCACCATGTATCGGGACAATTGTCCTAAACTGTGTTTACTTCTGCAACTTAAAACCTCTTACCATCCTTGTTCGTCCCTGAACCCATCCCAGTATAGTAAAGGTTAAAGTTTCTCCTTGACATCAAATCCAGTTGAGTCCAACTCTGGGGGTGGTACTCATTTCCATTTCTAAGCCAAAGAGCTGGCGTTGTCCGTAGACCAGAGGTGCTCACACTTTTTCAGCATGCGAGCTACTTATAAAACAACCAAGTCACAATGATCTACCTAGACAGATGGCCACCCAGCCTCTGATTAAAAGCCTCCAAAGAAGGAGCTTCCACCACACTATGAGGCAGAGAGTTCCACTGCTGAACAGTTCTCATAGTCAGGAAGTTCTTCCTAATGTTCAGGGGGAATCTCCTTTCTTGTAGTGTGAAGCCATTGCTAGTCTCCAGGGCAGCAGAAAACAAGCTTGCTCCCTCCTCCCTATGACTTCCTCTCACATATTTATACATGGCTATCATGTCTCCTCTCTGCCTTCTCTTATTCAGGCTAAACATGCCCAGCTCTTTAAGCCGCTCCCCATTCCCACTTGCCTCAAACAGAGAAGAGTTCTTTCGCCCACCCTGGACATCATTCCAGAGATATATAAACAGGCAGTAAGCAGCCAGACCTTGAAGCTGCAAGGCCATTCAATGCTAAAAAGGTGGCCAATGGAACATTCAAACCTGCATTCAACAGACAAGAGTTCCTTCTCCCACCCGTGACATTACTCCACAGATATATTAACAACCTTTCAGATGCAAGGCCATTAAATGCTGATCAATGTGGCCAAGCAGATGAACTCGCTGCCGGATTTCTGTGGGGTGCTTCTCCCTCGGGGCTTTTTCATGCTGCCCCTGAGGCGACTCCCCCACCTCCATCTTCAGTGCTGTCGCAGCGTGGCCTGAGGAGGAGGGAGGGAGAAGAAGAGGGCAGCAGAGCGAAGGAGGGGGCAGGCGCCCAGCCCGCGCATGTGCACTTGGAGCATGTGGCTTTGATGTTGTCCTCCCTCGTGGCTCCTCTTCGCGCGCTGCCGCACGCTCCAAGTGTGCATGGGCGGGCCGGGCGCCCGCCCTCTCCTTTGCTCTGCTGCCCTCCTTCTGCGCCGTGCACGGGGCAGAAGCACCCCTCAGAAATCTGGCCTGTGATCGACCAGCTCGGGGCCTGCAATCGACTGGTCGATCGCGATCGACTCTGTGAGCAGCCCTGCCGTAGACTATGCAATCCCTGTGAAAGGGTTGTTTGACCTCCCAAAGGGGTCGCAACCACAGGTTGAGAACCGCTGCCTTAGAAGCTGCCAAAGTGGATCAAGTTCCCTTCTATATGTTCACTGAGAGCACTGCCACTTCGTTTTAATGGGTTTCTATATTTATTCATCCCCTGAATAGGTGCCAGAACATGACAATCAGTTCCAGCGCACACGTGCGCGCACACATAACTCCCAGTCCTTGCATAGTGAAATGAGGGGATAGTTGTGCTGTACTGGAGCTTTATTGCAGAAAATAATCCTCCCCAACTCGCTTTTGTCTGGGTTGTTGAGGACCCGACAGGGTAAATCCCGCTTTGCTGATGGGCAGACAGCAGGCACCAAAGGCCCTTAAACTGGCCCAAATCAGAGAGCGGCGTTTGAAGTGGCAGCTCAGGAACAGATGAGCGCTCAGATGAGAGAGGCCTGCAACTTTCATCGTTCCTTCAAGGCCTCGGGATATCCGGATGAGGTATTAGAGGAAGCAATTCAGGAAGAAAAGAGACAAATCACCACCTCCGGATCTTGGCTGACCCGTAGGGCTGGACCGCCGCCGTGAGCAGAAAGGACGGCCTGCAGCCCGCAGAGATCCAAGGAGTGCTTATTGAACCGGCTGCTTTCCGGGGAGAGCAAAACCAGTCGCTTTTTAACCCTTCTCAATGAGAGCCGAGCGGCTGCTTTTCTTCTCCGAGGCAAATGTTCTCGCCGAGCGCTGCCGTGCATTTGCGGAAGCGCAGAGAGGTTTGCCCTCACACTGGCAGTGGGGAGCCAATGATTCATGGTTATCCTTTCCGTCATACTGACCCCTTCCCAGCCTTCCCTGGCTGCCTAATGAGACGTCCATAATAGGAAAAGTCCCAACGGGTTTACCTCTACCTGGAGCCACTCGAGCTTCACGGACAGGTGGGAAAGGCTACAAGGGAAGTTATTACTCACAAACAGCAGAGATTTCACTTTTAAGCTGTCCTATTTCAAGACCGTAACTGTATAGAATAGTTGTTGGGACTGTATGGCTTCCATTCTGTCATTCCCCTTGCTGGCTTAATCTGAACTAATATTGAAAAATGATTTTTTTTTTCTTGGAAGGATATGGACAGAACACACACCGTTTCTTGATTGTATGTGTCATCTCTTTTGTAAGCTTCGTCCAGAAAAAGGAAAACCTTTCCTAAAAATTGTAAAGTAATGCGTCTGTTTGTCTCTTCTTTTGTTTTCGTATAGGTTTTGGCTTTGTAACTTTCGAGAATGAAGATGTGGTGGAAAAAGTCTGTGAAATCCATTTTCATGAAATCAATAATAAAATGGTAAGTGTTCACAGCTAACACGCCTGGCGCACAGAACCCCCGTGACCTCTGACTGACTGACTGACTTTATTATTTCTGAGTCGCCCTCCACGTTAGTGCTCCGGGCGACTTACACACAACAAATTCCACAATTAAAATAGAGTATTTAAAACTAGATTAAAATATTCAGTGGTTAAATGCAGGGGCCAGGCTCGGTATTTGGGTTCCTGGTTCTGCATTAACCATGGGCTTTCCTAAATAGCCAGGTCTTCAGAGCGGTCAGGAACTGGGGCAGGTCGAGGGAGGCTCTCTGGTCCGGTGGCATCGAGTTCCAAAGAACGGGGGCCACAGCGGAGAGCGATCTCCGTCTCGTGGTCTCCAGGTGGGCCTCTTTCAAGCCTGGTACGTGAAGAAGGTTCTTGTTTGCTGGCCGCGGGGTCCTTGAGTAAGCAGGCATCAACAGGCGGTCTTTTAGGTATGTTGGGCCCCGGCCCCGTAGGGCTTTGAAAGCCAAGGTCAAGGTCTTGTGTAAGGCTCTATACTCAACGGGCAGCCAGTGCAGGCGCTGCAGGGTTGGTGTAATGTGGCATCTCATCGATGTTCCTGTGAGAAGCCTGGCGGCCGCGTTCTACACAATCTGGAGCCTGCGGGTTAGTGACCGGGGTAGACCTACATACAAAGCATTACAGTAATCCAGCCTTGATGTAACCGTGGCATGGATTACTGTAGCTAGCGCTTCCGTCGGAAGATAGGGCGCCAATTGTCTCGCTTGGCGCAGGTGGAAGAAGGCCCTTTTGCTCGTGGAGGCAACCTGGGCCTCCATCGACAATTTGGAGTCCAGGATAACACCAAGGCTTTTTACTGAGGGGACGGGGTCAGCGGTTCCCCTTCAAAGGGGGCAGCGAGAAAGGTGGTTCTGGGCGGCCCGGCCATAAGATCTCCGTCTTTGATGGATTTATTTTAAGTTTGTGGGCGCGGAGCCATTTTGTCACTGCTTCTAGGCCTCGAGTGAAGTTTTCGGGCACCGAAGTTGCGCCAGGCTCCAGTTTCAGTAGGAGCTGGGTGTGTGTGTGAGAGAGAGAGTACAGATGGCCTGGGTAGGTTCCTCAGAATGCTCATGAAATTGGAATGAATTCGGATTAAATTCACTTTTGAAGCGGTTTTGAAGCGATGTAAGCAACCTGGAAGTGAATTTGCCATTTCGAGGCCACCGCCACCATTTTTGGAAAGGAATCAGCACTAACTAACTAACTAACTAATTTTATTATTTATGAGTCGCCCTCCACAGATGTGCTCCGGGCGACTTACACAGCTTGGCATTTACAATACTAAAATATTAAAATGTTAAAATGTTAAAATACTGGAGTTGACAGATTCCAGGTCACGATAGTTGTGGCGAGTCACTTGTCATAACACACACATCTCCCGGAATGACCTGGCCACGGTGATCCAAGCTACGGTCATCTCAAGGCTGGATTACTGTAACGCGCTTTACGTTGGCCTTCCTTTGTCGGCGACCCGGAAGCTCAAGCTGGTGCAGAACACTGCCGCCCGGCTCCTGCCTGGAACCCCAGCAGGCCGCCACATCACACCTGTTTTGCAGGATCTGCACTGGCTCCCAATCGAGCACCGGATCTCCTTCAAGGTGTTGGTTCTTACCTTTAAGGCCTTGCATGGCCTGGGGCCAGCGTACTTGAGGGACCGACTCACCCCACACTGTCCCCGAGATCACTACGCTCTGAGGATGCTAATTTGTTAGAGATACCCTCAGCTAAATCGGCTAAACTGACATCTACTCGCCGTGGGCGTTCTCCGTTATAGCCCCTACGCGGTGGAACGCCCTCCCAGCTGGAACGCGGGCTATAAAGGACCTGCTCCCTTTTAGACGCGCCTGCAAAACTTATTTGTTTAAGCAGGCCTTTGGTGAGTAGGTCCTGCCCATGCCCCGCATTAGCCGCTGTCCTGGGGTGTCACGCTGTCTAATTTCTGAACTGTACCTGGGGGTTTTGTATTTTGCTGCTTTAACTGTTTAATTGTCTTAGAGGTTTTATCGCATTGCTTGTGTGTAGTTGTACCTTCGGTTCCTGTGAGCCGCCGCGAGCCTCAGGGAGTCGGCGGCATAGAAACCCGAATAATAAAATAAATAAAATAAATAACCTGTGTATGAGCTGAGTATATGCCAAATCCTAAGACCTGAACCAACAGCATTTGTCTTCACAGTGCAGTGGGTTAAACCCCTGTGCCGGCAAGACTGAAGATTGTCACTAGATTCCCACCCCTCCCAAGGTGCTTCCCCTCATTGGCTGTTTAACCCAGTTTGGAGGCGGATATCCTTCCTTCCGCGTCAGAACTGGGGCGGCATCCGCCTCCAAACTCAGTTAAACATAAGTGTCTGCCATTAACAAAGTCATTCTGAAATTTCGGAATTTTTTCAAGAAATTTCGGAAGTCATTCAGATTTGAAGCGCCAGCATTCCCTACATTCGGAACAAGTGTTGAACCTTTTTTTGGGGGGGGGATCAAACAAGCCATATCTATCTATCTATCTATCTATCTATATAATAAAAGTCAGTGTTTGCGGAGGACGGGAGGTGCGGAGGAATTTTGTTTTGATTGGTTGCCACTGTGGGATTATTTGCATAATGCCTCTGATTGGCCAGCCTCCCAACATTCCTAGGCAGCAGAGAGAGGAAAGGAAAGGGCCTGAGGCAGACAGAAATGGAGTTGAAGTCCAAGGCACACAGAGCCCAGATGACCCATTCTACATTCTGGTACAGTTTCAAATAGGATGAACCATGAATGATAAAGTACCTCCACTCACCTCCCGAGAACGCTGCCAGAGAGAGTAAAAGATAGGGCCTGGCTGAATTAACAGTACGCCTTCCTTAACTAGATTTTTCCGGACTAGGCCTCAGTTACTACATAGCAGTAAGGCTTCCTAAACTTGATTTTCCTGACTAGGCCTCAGTTACTGTGATACTGTGTCAAGACAGATCCACATTTACTGTATGCATCATGCTGTGTAGACACAAGGGACATATACCTTTAAGAGACACCATCTTGGTTTGGGCAGTTATCCAGTTGACAGTTTCTTCCGTTGGAAATGGGATGTTCAGTACCTTCACCCGATGCACTTCACAAAAAACACTGCAACCCCTACAAATCACAGACTAGGCCCAAAATTGACAGTAAGGCTTCATTAACTTGATTTTACCGACTAGGACTCAGGCTAGTCGGTAGCCCTGCAGGCTAGTCCTGCAGGGAGGAGCGGAATACAAAACCAAATAATAAATAAATAAATAAATAATGGGATACTGTTTAAGGCAGGGGTGCCCACGCTTTTTAAGCATGCGAGCTACTTTTTTTAAAAAAAAAGTGAAGATCTACCTTGCGCGTGCACGCACCATCTGCGCACCGCTCCTCCCACGCGCCGCTCCTCCATTGCAGAGGGCGAGTGAGCGTTCGGCGGAGCCTTCGAAGGTTCCACCTCGCGCTTCCTCGTTCCCGCTGCCGGCTCCTCCCGTGGGGCATTGCGGGAACGGGGGAGCACGAGGCGGAGCCTTCGCAGGCCCCACCTCATGCTTCCTCCTTCCTGCAATGCCCCACGGGCGGAAGAAGCACCGCGGGAGCAGAGGCCAGCAGCAGGTGTGCGCACGCATGGCAGGAGCGCCCCATCCGGCTGGTGAGGCCCGAAGATCGACTGGATGAGGGCCGAAGATCGACTAGTAGCTCGCGATCGACCTAATGAGCACCCCTGTTTAAGGCATGAAGTGACACTAAGGCTTCATTAACTTGATTTTCCTGACTAGGCCTCAGCTCATGGGACATTGTGTATGACCTGAATTGACAGTAACCAACCTTGGCACACAGAGCCCCTGTGACCCACGCTACATTCTACTGCAGTTTGGAGGAGGGTGGACCATGGATGATGGGACTTAAAGTACCTCCACGGATTAAGGGATTTGTAGTACTTTCAAACCCTTCATTCCCCACAGACCACTGCAGCCCTGAACAAAGTCCGATAAAGAACAAACTTGGCACACATTGCCCCCATGACCCACACTCCATCCTACTGCAGTTTAGAGGAGGGCGGACCATGGATGATGGGATTTCAAATACCTCCACTCACTTCCCGAGCCCGCTGCGACCCTCATTCAGTGCATGATCATGACCACACTTAGCACACAAAGCCCCCATGATCCACTTTACATGCTGGTGCAGTTCCGAGGAGGGTGGACCACGGATGATGGAACTTGAAGTACTTCCACTCACTTCACTGCCAACCTCATCCAAAGATCTGTATGCCAAATTTGATCAAGACCAAATTTGGCACACAGATTCCCCATGACCCACTCTACATCCTGGTGCAGTTTGGAGGAGGATGGACCATGGACGATGGGACTCCCAGCAGCACCTTCCCTCACTTCCTGAAACCACTGCAAGCCACATAAATAACTGATAAAGACCAACCTTGGCACAAAATGCCTTTCTCAAATAACCCGGGCAGCGCCGGGTCCCCAAGCTAGTGTGTGTGTGTATGTATGTGTGTATGTATATATATGTATGTGTGTGTGTGTATGTATGTGTGTGTGTGTGTGAATGAATCATAGAGTTGAAAGAGACCTCATGGGCCATCCAGTCCAACCCTTCTGCCAAGAAGCAGGAAAATTGCATTCAAAGCACCCCCGACAGATGGCCATCCAGCCTCTGTTTAAAAGCTTCCAAAGAAGGAGCCTCCACCACACTCCCTTCGGGGCAGAGAGTTCCACTGCTGAATGATTCTCACCATCAGGAAGGTCTTCCTAATGTTCAGATGGAATCTCCTTTCTTGCAGTTTGAAGCCACACACACACACACACACACACACACACACACACACACACACAGAGGAGGTCTTTGGAGGGATTTATAGGAGTTGTAGTTCACCTACATCCAGAGCGCACTATGAACTTAAACAATGATGGAGCTGGACCAAACTTATTATGCATACCCAATATGCCCAAATTTGAATGCTGGTGGGGAATTGGCCTGGACATTTTGCAGTTGTAGTTACTAGGATCTGCATTCAATTAACACTCAATGTATATTCAGTGGAACATCTCTTATAATGTTAACTTTATTTATTTATTTATTTTATTGAGCTTCCCAAGTATTTTAGTGTCTTCTCTCATTAGGGGGGGAATCATTTGACCTTCCTGGCATTGGATATTGAAATGGAGGGAAGAGAGATCACGTGGCCTAAGTTTGCCATTTGTTGTGTTTTACAAACTGGATGAATGAAAAAAACACCCCACACTGTGTTAGAAGTCTGCATGCGAGAGCTAAGGGTTTTAATTAGGACTTATCCATAACGCCGTGGCGTTGTGTGCGCACGATACCGACTTTCTTTGTTTTTCCAGATAGAGGAGGCAAATGGACCATGAAAGACGGGATGCTTTGTTTCTTTTAGATTGCAGTCAGCTTCTAGTTTCACTGGGGAAGGTCACAGCATTTTGTGTGGGAAACACAAGACGGTTTTAAACAGTGTATTTTAATATGTTGATAAATGTTTTAAATGTTTATGCATGCGTATATGAATTCTTGTCCCGGCATTGAATGTTTGCCGAATCTATGCTGTGCTCCGCCCTGAGTCCCCTTCGGGGTGAGAAGGGCGGAATATACATGTTTTAAGTAAATAATACATAAATAAAGTTGCTGCTAATTTGATCAGTATGCTGACGACACCCAGCTCATTCTGAAGATGGAAGGCCGGCCGGACTCCGTACCCTCTTGTTTCCATCAGTACCTTGAAGCCGTGACTGGTTGGCTGCGTGCCAGTAGATTGAGGGTGAATCCAGCAAAGACGGAGATACTGTGGCTGGGCCACCCGGTGGGTGGGGAGGCCCGACTACCTAGCTTGGATGGCAAGGCATTATTATTATTATTATTATTATTAAATTCACATTTGTATACCGCTTCATCCCGAAGGCTCTAAGTGGTTTACATAAGATTGTGTGCCCATTGGCAGCACAAACAGGACAGTACAAAAGACATGGGGAAAATCACACAGGGGTAGGGAAAGGGAGGGGGAGGGGAAGAGGTCAGCAGCGATGCCTGCTGAACACCACCCCGCCATCAAAAGAAGGAAGGCGGGAGGGGGCAGCAGGATCGCTGGTACTGAAGCGCAAGCAGGGAGCAGGGGCCGACGTCTCCCCCATGGGGGTCCATCTTTAAGGTCCCGACCCGATTGCGCAGTGTCCAGGTTGACCCTCGCGGTGGTCTGCCGGGTCCTATGGAGCTGTGCCGACCTATAGCCGGCGCTCCAGAACGTCCCTGGATGGGAATGTCCTACGGGTCTTAGAGTCCTTGCTTCTGGGGGCCCACCTACCAGTGAGCCAACCAGAGCTCCGGCCCTAGTGTCCCGGTTCCCTTGGGTTCTCCGACAGGAGATGGGTCCAATCCGGGGCTCACGGTGCGTAGTGGTGAATTCACCTCCCCCTTCGCTTCCGGCGCCGTCTCCTCCTCCGGCGGCTGCGTCTCATCTTGCCCAGCCCACCGGTGGAAGAAGAGTCCTCCGGGCGGGACCTCTAGGACTTCCGGCAGGGCACCACATCCGGGTACTGCCTCTTCCTCTCCAGGTCCTGGCACGTGGGATGGTCCGCGTCATCGGGAAGGAGTCCTCCAAGGGGTGGGACTTCCGGGGTAGTCTGGCGTCATCCGGAGAGGGGCCATCCGGGGCGGGGCTTCGAGGGCATCCGACTGTCTGCTGCTTCCGGGTCCTGCTTCTTCCTTGGGGTCGAGCACATGGGGAAGATGGGTGCCGTCAAGGACGTCCGCCATGTTAGGCCTCGCCTCCTCCAGGATGCTCCCCCAGCTCTTCGCCACGCGGCGGCGGCGGCGTCTGGCTGCACCTCGGGAGGGGGGCCAAGACAGCCTCAATGTCGAGCTCGGCAATCTGCGCGTCCACCAAGGCCGGCGGGCCTCCAACAGCCCGCAGTGAGTCCTCAGGGTCCCCGGCTGGGACCTCAGTGGAGAGTGGGTGAGTTGGGTGGAAGTCGTCGCACTCAGCCGCGGCCGGAGTCACCGTAGGGGCGGCGTCCTCCACAGCAGCTAGTCCATCCCCGGCTGCTGGGATGGATCCCCGGGGGCATGCAGGCCGTTCCTCAGTATTTGGGGCCGGTGGTTCTCGATCGACCTCCAGGGTACTGGAGGAAAGTCCCACGATCGGTCCCAGGTAAACTCTTGGTCGGCGGGGGAGGACAGGGGGATCACCTAAGCTATTTGGCCCCAGATCCAAGATAGGAACTGGGCTGTAGGGATCCCAAGTGACTCTAGTAAGCCACCAAATCTATTCCCAAACTCCCGGACATGGGCCATGAGTTTGGTGTATTCTGCCAGCAGTACTGAATAGGTATAGGGGTCAAGTTGGTTGGTGGTGGAGTCCTGGCCATCTCGCTGCCCTCCGTGGGGAGCTGCTTCGTGGGATGTCACACGCCTCAAGGGTCCGGGGCCTCGAGCCAACTGGGGCTTTGTCTTCAGGGATGGTGTTAGGAATGGGGAGGCAGGTTCTTAGACAGCGATCTCCCACTGAACCTTCTCAAGAAGCGGGCACCTGAGGCCGTGATCGGCCGGATGGTCCAACCGTTCCCGGGCGTCCTGGGCATCCTGGACGGCCTGGGCGTCCTCAGTAGCTCCGGGGGCAGATCCGATCCTTTTCCTAGCCAGATTGAGTCTTCCGGGGTCTGTGGGTCACCAAAGGAGACCCTCTGAGTCTGGCGATCAACCGCCGTCTCCTCCAGGGGGGAACGGCGGGATCGGCCTGATGTAGCCAGAGAGTCAAAGAGGCCATGCCAGAGCTCACCCGAAGGGAGCTCCACAGCAGTCGCCATCTTATAGAGGTTGCTGAGTCACACCCTGGTGGAATAGGGCTTCTGCTACTCACAAGTAGTCCAGAAACAGCAGAGCTGGGTGGGAAGATTCAGGTCACTTGTGGCAACTCAGCAGCAGCAGTCTGAGGCCTTCTAAACATTAGGAAGGATGTGGACAGGCTCTGTGTGTGTGTGTGTGTGTGTGTGTGTTAGCACCTGCTCTTGCAGACCTATGTTCAAGGTGATCTCTTCACCAACTTTATACTTCATGTCTTACTTTATAGGACACCCATAGCAAACCAGTTAACTTGCCTCTATGTTGCATGCACTAATTATGCCCGACATCCTCAGTAAAGAGCCTTAGGGTCGTCTTAGACCCGTTGCTGTCGATGGAAGCCCAGGTCTCCACCGACAGCAAAACCGCTTTTTTCCATCTGTGGCAAGCTAGGCGTCTGGCCCCCTACCTATCCAGAGACGACCTGGCCACGGTGCTCCAAGCCACGGTCATCTCGAGACTGAACTACTGTAACCCCCTTTACATTGGCCTGCCCTTGTCAGTGATCCGGAAACTAAAGCTCATCCACAAGGCCGCTGCTTGACTTCTCACTGGGACCTCAGTGAGATGTCACATAACACCTATCCTCCAGCATCTCCATTGGCTTCCGGTTGAGCACTGGATCACCTTCAAGGTGATGGTGTTAACTTTCAAGGCCTTGCATGGTCTGGGGCCGCTGTATCTGAGGGACTGTCTCTTCCCCTACCAACCCCAGAGGTCACTTCGTTCCGAACAAATGAACCTCCTTGAAGTACCGACCTTTAAAGCAATTCGTCTCATGTCGACCTGGTGCAGAGCCTTTTCTGTAGTAGCACCGTCAATCTGGAATACCCTTCCAAGCGATGTGCGGGCCTTGCATGATCTACTCTCCTTCCGCAAGTCCTGCAAGACTCACCTTTTCCAGCTAGCCTTTGACTGCTACGCTGGAAAATCTTTTAAGTCTAGTTTAATATGTTGTTTTTACTTCTGTAGTGCATTTATATGATTGTAAGCCGCTCCGAGCCCTTGGGGAGTGGTGGCGTACAAGTCCAAATAAAAAATAATATGCTTGTAGCACCGTGGCCAAGGTCATCTCTGGATAGGTAGGGGGCCAGACGCCTAGCTTGCCGCTTATAACTCAGAGCATGGTCCAGAGCAGACATGGGCAAACTTCGGCCCTCCAGGTGTTTTGGACTTCAGATCCCACAATTCCTAACAGTCAGTAGGCTGTTAGGAATTGTGGGAGCTGAAGTCCAAAATACCTGGAGGGCCGAAATTTGCCCATGTCTGGTCCAGAGTGACTCCCAGGTATGTGGGAGTGCTGCAATGCTCCAGGGGGATTCCTTCCCAGGTTATCTTCTGAGCTCGAGATTCATGTTTGTTCTTAAGATGAAAAGCACATGTCTATGTTTTAGATGGATAAGGAATCAGGTGGTTTTCCCTGTAATAGGCAGTAAGAGCACCTAAAGCTTCAGAGAACGTCTGTTCAACCATTTGAAAGCCTTCTGCTTGAGTGGTGATGGCATGATTATTGATTGATTGATTGATTGATTTTATTATTTATGAGTCGCTCTCCACGTCAGTGCTCCGGGCGACTTACACACAAAAACACATAAAAGAATTCAATAGTTAAAAGCTAAAAGAATAAAAAGATTAATTAAAATAGTTCCAGTAGCTCAGGCTAAGTCTGGGAGGTGTCCTTAGCCATAAGCCTTTCGGAAGAGCCAGGTCTTCAGTGCGGTCAGGAACTGGGGCATGTCCCGGATAGCTCTCTGATCCGCCGGCATCAAGTTCCAAAGGACAGGGGCCGCGATGGAAAAAGCTCTCCGTCTCGTGGTGTCGAGGCGGGCCTCACTCACACCTGGGATGCGGAGAAGGTCCCTGTTTCCTGAGCGCGGCGACCTTAAATGAGCTGGTTCGGACAAGCGGTCTTTTAAATAAGCTGGGCCGGCACCATGGAGGGCCTTAAAGGTAAGCGACAGGATCTTGTGGATGGCTCTGAGCTCGACTGGCAGCCAGTGCAGGCGCTGCAGAGATGGCGCGATATGGCATCTCAGTGGTGTCGGTGAGGAGTCTGGCGGCTGCATTCTGCACCAGCTGGATTTTACGAGTGGTTGACTGCGGCAACCCCACGTACAAGGCATTACAGTAGTCCAGCCGTGATGTCACTGTGGCATGGACCACAGTAGCCAGCGCATCTGATGGAAGGTAAGGTGCCAGTTGACGTGCCTGGCGTAGGTGGAAAAAAGCTCCCTTACTTGTCGCAGCAACCTGGGCCTCCAGTGAGAGTCTCGAGTCTAGTATCACACCGAGACTCTTCACCGACGGGGCATAGATGAAACTCTCTGTCTTTTCTGGTAGTAGCTGGTCATTTGTGTAAATGTCAAACAGTGATGGAGCAAGCACGCTTCCCTGGGGCAGGCTGTTCTGTTTTCGCCATCTGCTTATCTGGCCCTGGATACAAGGACAGCTACATTTGAGTCTGTTGTACTTTATTTATTTATTTATTTATTTATTGTTCACTTTTGTATTCCGCTCCTCCCAGCAGGCTCGGGGAGGATAACAGTAAAAAATACACAGGCAACATGCCACAACAAGTCGACATGCGGCCCTACAATTTATAAAACAAAACATAAAACCACATTAAAATACATTGCATCGTCAACACACAGATTGAGAGGACAAATAGCAAAGTTGGTTGGTCTAGTGTGCTTAGTTAAAGGCTAAGCCGAAGAGGGCCGTCTTGCAGGCCCTCGGAAGGGGCCAGTTCGAGATGGCTCGGTGCTGTCCGGGAGGGCATTCCAGAGCACCGGTGCCGCTACGGAAAAAGTCCTTTGTCTGGTCGTCGATAGGTGGCAGGGAGCGGACTGATGGTATTAGCAACAGATTTTGTTCATCTGAGCGCAGTGATCTCGGGGAAAGTACCGGGGTAAGGCGGTCCCTCAGGTACGCAGGCCCTAGGCCGTGTAAGGCCTTGAAGGTCAAAACCAACACCTTGAAGGCAATTCGGTACTCAATAGGAAGCCAGTGCAGTTGCCGAAGGATGGGTGTAATGTGCTCCCTCACTGGCACTCCTGCCAGCAAGCGAGCAGCGGCGTTCTGTACTAGCTTGAGTTTCCGAATTGTCGACAAGGGCAGGCCAACGTAGAGGGCATTACAGTAGTCTAGTCTCGAGATGACCATCGCTTGGATTACCGTGGCCAGGTCGGGTGGACAGGTAGGGTGCCAGTCGCCTAGCCTTTGGATCTCTCTCTCTCGACATTACTTCGTGAACGAAGATTCTTAGGAAGGACTCATCCCATGCTTTTTACAAAAGCGTGGTGTTTACATGATGGTGTTCTTCCTGTAGTGCTGGCTGGTAGAGAACTTCCATTTTCTTCCGGCTGACTTCCAGCCCAAACAGCTCTGCAGCTGTTGCAAAGCAGGATATTAGGCATTGCAGGGCTGCTTCTGTGTGGGCAACAAGGGCAGCATCGTCTGCAAAAAGCAGCTCACGGACTAGATACCTGAGCTAATGTGACTGTATGATTCTACAATTCTATGGCTCATTGAAAAAGGCAAACATGTCCTCTAGTATTTTCTGCTATAGATTCGGGACAGAACTTGATGACTCTGTCCACTACCCTACTTTCCTCCTGGGAATTAGCTGCTATTTCATTGAGTCTTTATCTTGGATTATTTGGGGAAAGCAGTCCAGGTAACCAGGTATTTTAATCTTTGCCGCAACATTCACATTTTTTCCAGCCGAATAACCCTTCCAACCTTTCTCTTTTGTCCCAACATCTTCTGCCGCTCAAACCCGCATACGGATAGGCTTTGTATATTGGCCTGAGATGTGTGTTCGCAGACTTTAAATTCAATAATGGGGCTTTTAGGCTGGATAAGATCAAAGCAATCTCCTTAGCATATGCTCGAGGCTGATTCAATATTTGACTTGCTAATTTTTCCCCGGGCTCTGAAATAATATCCCTCACATTGTTCGTCTCCTCACAATATGCCTCTGAAATGAAAATAACAGGCCCGTTTTAGCACTCTGTGTTAAGATGTCAAGGCCAGACGCTCAAGGTGCAGCTGGAAAAACAGGGAGCTGATCCTTGATGCACTGGCTCCATTGCGTTGCAAATGCACAGCCAAAGCTGCTTCTTTATGTTTCCTTGACACAAACTAGATTTTGCCCTATAGTAGTGGCTTTTCTTCCCAAATGAAGATTCAGATTCAGGAAGGACTCATCCCACGCTTTCTACAAGCGCGTTGATGACTAAAAAGGCCAATCGAGATAGGTAAGTCCGGTTGCAGAAAGCACCGCAGAAAGTCACCGTGGGTGATGTTGTTTCCAAGTTGCGGTTCTTTCTGCGTTGTCGTTTCTCTTCAAGACTCGTTCGGCATGTCTTCTCGAAAGAGGCCGCACCATTGTGGATAGTGCATCTCCATGCCTCCCGATGTGAGGCCAGGGTGGACCATTGTTGGTGATCAATCTGGCCGAGTCTGAGGTGTTGTTTCAGGGAGTCCTTATATCTCTTTTTTGGGGTGCCTCTCTTGCTCTGACCTGTGGTGAGTTCACCCTAGAGTCTTTGGGAGGCGGTCCTCCATCCTAGAGACGTGCCCTGCCCAGCGCAGCTGTGTTCTCAATAGTATAGCCTCAATGGTGGTGATCCCTGCTTGCTCAAGGACTGCAACATTTGTCACATAGCCGGACCAGTGTATATTTAGGATTGTGCGAAGACAGCGCTGATGAAAGCATTTGAGGAGTCATACGTGTTGGCGATAAGTGACCCATGTTTCAGACCCATAGAGGAGAATAGACAGTACGATAGCTCTGTACACACTGATTTTGGTGCTTTGCCTCAGGTGCTTGTTGCTCCAGACTCTTTTGTGAAGCCTTCCGAATGCACTATATGACTTTGCTAATCTGTGATCTATCTCTGTATCAATCTTGGCGTCTGAAGAGATTATGCTTCCCAGGTAGGTGAACTGCTGAACGGACTTAAGCACAGAATTGCCTATGCTGATGTGAGGATGGTGGTGTTCTTCCTGTGGTGCGGGCTGGTAGAGGACTTCCGTTTTCTTCTGGCTGACTTACAGCCCAAACAGCTCTGCAGCTGTTGCAAAGCAGGATGTTAGGTGCTGCAGGGCTGCTTCTGTATGGGCGACAAGGGCAGCATCGTCAGCAAAAAGTAGTTCACAAACTAGATAATTTAGAGTCTTAGTGCGAGCCCTCAGACGGCTAAAGATTTTGCCCTATAGCTTTCAATAAAACTAGGAAATAGGGAGAGAAATAGAAAAAGGCTGAGCTTTTTCTCCTCCTCTCACAAGCACCTTCACTTCTTTTTCCCAGTAAATTTAAAATTGCGCTTAAAAATGTACCTGTTCCGACTTACATATAAATTCAGCTGTAGAATAAACCCCCAGAACCTATCTTCTTTATAACTTGGGGACTTGCCTTGGCTTATGGAGGCGAAGGGAAGCATGGCATTTGGACCAAGCACAGGAGCTAACAGACCCCAGGGATGTGTTCACTAGGAATAGATCTTCTCACATTCTTAATCTTTACATATTTACCCAAAGCTGCCTCGAGTCCCTGTTGGGGAGATGGTGGTGGGGTACAAAGAAAGATTATTTATTCGACGCCGAGGGTGGAGAGTGACAGGCTATTGCGGTGCCCGCCACCGCACCTGGCTGGACCCCGAGAGATGGGGGCCGAGGAGCGGCGATGGTGTCGATCACCCCGGGCTGGGTCTCCAGAGGTGGAGGCTGAAGACTGTCCTTTGAACCAGATGGGTGGCCAGCACTGTTTGTTTGGCGAACACTGCCCCTTGGACCAAGTCTTGGCTTGTCCCTGGTCGGGGTGGCAGGGTTTGGAGGTCTCCAGTCTCCAGCAGTGCCCCAGCGACCTTCCCCCGGGGCCTCTGCATATGCCCTGGGGTCTTCTAGAGAGGAGCCTTGCTCGCCGCACACGGGAGCCCATCGTCGGCGCCGGTGCCTGGGCCTGACAGAGAGGGAAACCTGGAGGGAGCTTCTGGAGGCTGGGACACTTGAGTATGGTCCCAGGAAGATGGCGGGTGGCCTTGAAGACACTCCTGGCCACACCGCCTTGTCAGACTCTCCGCGCAGGAAGAATTGCAGGCGGAGACAGAGAAGATACCGCGAGAACTGGTCATTGATGCAGTTCCTGTTTCAGCCCGGGAGGATGAAGTTCCCAGGGAGGTGGAAACGAGGATCGTCCGACAGAGGAAGTTCAAGTTTGACAAGAAGCGGAAGAATTTCCACCCCAGGACATTCTGGAATGTTAACTCCAGGATCTGGGCACGATCTTTGGAGAACCCCCAGCTTCGGAGACGGGCTGATAGGTCAGAGAAAGGAACTGTCCCGGAATCTTTGTATCAAATTGGGCAGAGTGGCTCTCCCCCTTTTAGGGGTTTGGAGGCCCCAGCTGGTTTGGCATCGCCTGGATTGCTGACCGCCGGAGAGGCCCAAGGAGTGCCACCACTCCCCCCTTTTGACGGGCTGACCAGTATGAATACTGGACAGTCCCCTTGGATAATACGTCTATCACCACGGGACTTGCACTTTACTCCGACCCCGCGACCTTTTGGTTGTGTGTTTATACTCTGTAAACCACTCTGAGCCTTCGGGGAGTGGCGTTCTATAAATGTGAAGTATAAAAATAAAAATAAAATAAAATAAAAATTATTATTTTTATTATTATTATTGAAGTGACTGGCTTGACTCTGATGGAGCTGGGGGAGGTGACGTCCGACAGGGAGCTCTGGCATTGGCTGGTCCAGGAGGTCACGAAGAGACGGAAGCAACTGAATGAATAAAGAACAACATGTGTTCCTGCATAGAAAACATGTATTTCTGTGCAAACACATATTTCTGTGCACATTTTTCTGTGCAAAATGTACTTCCAATCTCTCTTCTTTTTTCCGCCTCGCTTTTGGAAGATATCCCTCTCTGTGTGATTCCATCCCCCCGGAAGAACGCTCTTCGGAGTAGAAGCTCCTCATTCTGAAATCTCTATTGTTCACTGGAGTTTGAGGACTGGGCAGTGATGGAAGCAAACAGCAAAAGCCGAACGTCGCCGCAGTGTCGACGGACCTATTTCTATTATCCCCTCTTGCCGGGGAGCTAATTTTAGAGACTCCGCTCCGATTTTGTCGCCATTTATAAACCGGAATGTCAAGTGGCGCATTGAACAACTGGGACAGCAGTGGCAAGCAAATGCCAGGGGGTCTTTAATATGTGCAGGAGCAAAAAGGTTCCCAACCTATATCTCTCTCAGCATTACTTCGCGAACAAAGATTCTTAGGAAGGACTCATCACACGCTTTTTACAAGCGCGTTGATGACTAAAAAGGCCAATTTGAGAAAGGCAAGTTCAGTTACAGAAAGCACAGCAGAAAGTCTCCTTGGGTGATGTTTCCAAGTTGCGGTTCTTCCTGCGTTGTCGTTTCTCTTCGAGACCCATCCGGCGTGTCTTCTCGAAAGAGGCCGCAGCATTGTGGATAGTGCGTCTCCATGCCTCCTGATGTGAGGCCAGGGTGGACCATTGTTGGTGATCAATCTGGCCGAGCCTGAGATGTTGTTTCAGGGAGTCCTTATATCTCTTTTTGGGGGCGCCTCTCTTGCGCTGACCCATGGCGAGTCCACCATAGAGTAATATCTTTGGAAGGTGGTGGTCCTCCATCCTAGAGATGTGCCCTGCTCAGCGCAGCTGTGTTCTTAATAGCATGGCCTCAATGCTGGTGACCCCTGCTTGATCAAGGACAGCAACATTAGTCACATAGTCGGTCCAGTGTATATTTAGGATTGTGCGAAGAAAGCGCTGATGAAAGCGTTCGAGGAGTCATAGCTGTTGGCGATAGGTGACCCATGTTTCAGACCCATAGAGGAGAATGGTGCTTTGCCTCAGGTGCTTGTTGCTCCAGACTCTTTTGTGAAGCCTTCCAAATGCACTATATGCTAATCTGTGATCTATCTCTTTGTCAATCTTGGCGTCTGAAGAGATGATGTTTCCCAGGGAGGTGAACTGCTGAACGGACTTAAGCACAGATGTGCCTATGCTGATGTGGGGATTGTCAGGGTTAAATCAATCTGCAGAGTCATGTATGAACTCTAAAAGTTCTTTTATTAACTAAACAAACAAAAGTTTAAAAAGCATTTTCACTCAGAGCAATTCTGCAGCCTGCATCTCAAAGCAGATCCATCATGGCGACTGGCAAGGAGCTCAGCGTCTCTTATCTATCATGTTTACATACTAGAAGGTCATAACACTGTTGGACTCTCCTTCTGCAGTTTAACCCTATAGTTGCCTAACTATATGGCACAGCATCTTATACAATAGCAAAGCATCTATTACAATAAGTAAATTACAGAAATATTTGAAAATCACACTGACAGGGATGATAGTGTTCTTCCTGTGGTGCGGGCTGGTAGAGGACTTCCGTTTTCTTCAGGCTGACTTCCAGCCCAAACAGCTCTGCAGCTGTTGCAAAGCAGGATGTGAGGTGCTGCAGGGCTGCTTCTGAATGGGCGACAAGGGCAGCATCATCAGGAAAAAGCAGCTCCCGGACTAGATAGTTTAGAGTCTTAGTGCGAGTCCTCAGTCGGCTTAAGGTGAACAAGCTACCATCAGTACGATAGCGTATATATGTATGCTGTCTTCTTCGAGGTCTGCCGTAGCCCTTTGGATCATCATGCTGAAGAAAATTGTAAATAGAGTTGGTGCAAGAACACAATCTTGTTTCACTCAGTTATGAGAAAGGGATCTGAGAGAGTATTGCCGTATCTGACTTGACCACGCTGGCCCTCATGTAACAGGATCACCATTTTGAGGAATTTGGGGGGACAACCTAGACGTTCCAGGATCTGCCACAGACCTTTCCTGCTCACAGTGTCGAAGGCTTTGGTGAGGTCGACAAATGTTACACAGAGTCCTTTGTTCTGCTCTCTACATTTCTCTTGCAGTTGTCTAAGGGCAAAAACCATATCTGTGGTGCTCCTGTTAGCTCTGAAGCCGCATTGGCTTTCAGGGAGAAGTTCTTCTGCAATAGCAGGAACTAATCTGTTCAGGAGTCTCCTTGCAATCTATATCTATATTAAAAGTCAGTGTTTGTATGTATGTATGCGGAGGGCGGATATGTATGTGGCGGCTTTCTGATTGGCTGCCACTTTCACAGACCACTGTGACCAGCACGGGTGATGGATCTGGACCAAACATGGCACACAGATCCCCCATGACCCACTCTACATCCTTGCGCTATTTGGAGGAGGGCAGACCATGGATGATGGGACTTGAAGTACCTCCACTCACTTCCTGAAAACGCTGCGATAGTCATCCAATGACTGATTAAGACCAAACTTGGCACACAGAGCTCCCATGACTCACTCTATATCCTACTACAGTTTGGAGGAGGGAAGACCATGGGTGATGGGACTTGAAGTGCCTCCACTCACTTTCTGAGACTCCTGCGACCCTCATCCAATGACTGATTAAGACCAAACTTGGCACACAGAGCCCCCATGACTCACTCTATATCCTACTGCAGTTTGGAGGAGGGAAGACCATGGGTGATGGGACTTGAAGTACCTCCACTCACTTCCTGAGACCGCTGCGATACTCATCCAATGACTGATCAAGACCAAACTTGGCACACAGAGCCCCCATGACCCAGTCTGCATCCTTGTGCTGTTTGGAGGAGGGCAGACCATGGATGATGGGACTTGAAGTACCTCCACTCACTTCCTGAAAATGCTGCAGTAGTCATCCAATGACTGAGCCCTCCACCAATGGTGCTCCGGCGACTTACCCTCATAGATACATCCAATGACTGATCAAGACCAAACTTGGCACACAGAGCCCCCATGACCCAGTCTACATCCTTGTGCTGTTTGGAGGAGGGAAGACCATGGATGATGGGACTTGAAGTACCTCTGCTCACTTTCCGAGACGGCTGTGACCCTCATCCAATGACTGATCAAGACCAAACTTGGCACGAAACCCCCCCAAAAGGAGCTGATAGAAGCTAATGATGGGTTGAGATACAGCGCCTCAATGCCGCCAGACATGAGTTGTGGTTCTTGGATTTTCATCACTGCTACTTGGGCAAGTCCCATCCTGTCTTCATCCTCCGCTAGATTAAAAGAGCTGCTAATGATGCTCAGCCGTGCGTTATTAAAGTCCTTTGGAACCTGTGCATGGGGAAATGTGGGAGGGTGTTTAATCATGTCCCGCTCCCCAATGTGAATCCATCCATGCTCAGACTTGCAGAGCACCCAGAGAATTGCTCGATAGCTGGGAAGACTGTGGCTTGATTGGCTTTGCCTGGTGCGTTGTGCCGGTTGGACAGAGCCTGGATATTTCAGCCACAGAGTTCTTTCCTGGCCAAGCAAAGTCTGACCAAAAGAGCGAATTTTGTATCTTACTTGCTTACTTACTTACTGAGGCGATCCCTCGTTGTCTGAGTAGGATTGTCTTCCAAGATCTGGGCCCTTTACGGACAGCCTACTTGTCCGAACGTATCTCCCCTTATGTCCCACCTCGAAATTTACGATCTTCCGGAGAGACCCTGCTCTTGATCCCACCTTTGTCGCAAATACGTTTGGTGGGGACAAGGGACAGGGCCTTCTCGGTGGTGGCCCCTCACCTGTGGAACTCGCTCCCCAGCGAAATTAGATTGACATCTTCTCTCCTTTCATTTAGGAAAAAGTTAGAGACGTGGCTTTGGGACTGGGCGTTTGGTTAGATATTGGCAGCAGGTGGAAAATAAAATGATGACTTTGGAAACGGACTGCGGATTGGCTGGGACAACCTCTAAATATGGAATTACGATTATGTCTTAATTACTGATATTTAATAGTTTTTAACCTATTTTATTGTGTTTTGATGTTTTTATTCTCTGTATATGTGGCATCAAATTGTTGCCTTTTTGTCAGCCGCCCTGAGTCCCTCTTCCGGGGTAGAGAAGGGTGGGTTATAAATAACTGAAATAAATAAATAAATACTGGCGGTGGGTCCGTAGGTGACTGTGGAGCCCTATTCTTGATCTGCATCTTCTCCTGCAGTGAGCGCATCCAGGTGGAAGGCGGTCCCGGTCAGGGTTGGCTTGCCGCGCCTTCCTCTTGGCATGTTTCTCTCTATTGCCCTCCATTCATGCCTCTTCAAATTCTACAGCACTGCTGGTCACAGCTGACCTCCAGCTGAAGCGCTCAAGGGCCAGGGCTTCCCAATTCTCAGTGTCTATTTTATTTATTACTAGCTTAGGGACCATATGCAAATAATACCACAGTGGGAGCCAATGAGAAAACTGCCACATATCCGCCCTCCGCACACATACATACATGCATACATACAAACATTCTCTTTTATTATATACTAGCTTGGGGACCCGGTGTGCCAAGTTTGGTCCTTATCAGTTGTTTATTTGGCTTGCAGTGGTCTCAGGAGGTGAATGAAGGTACTTCAAGTCCCAAAATCCATGGTCCATCCTCCTCCAAATTGCACCAGGATGTAAAGTGGGTCATGGGGGCTCTCTGTGCCAAGTTTGGTCTTGATCAGTAATTGGATGAGGGTCGCAGCAGTCTCAGGAATTGAGTGAAGGTACCTCAAGTCCCATCATCCGTGGTTCACCCTCCTCCGAACTGCACCAGGATGTAAAGTGGGTCATGGGGGCTTTGTGTGCGAAGTGTGGTCTTCCTCAATCACTGGATGAGGGTTGCAGCGGGCTCGGGAAGTGAGTGGAGGTACTTGAAATCCCATCATCCATGGTCCGCCCTCCTCTAAACTGCAGTCGGATGGAGTGTGGGTCATGGGGGCATTGTGTGCCAAATTTGGTCTTTATCGGTCTTGGTTCTGGGCTGCAGTGGTCTGTGGGGAATGAAGGGTTTGAAAGTACTACAAATCCCATAATCCATGGAAGTACATCAAGTCCCATTATCCATGGTCCACCCTCCGCCAAACTGCAGTAGAATGTAGCGTGGGTCATAGGGGCTCTGTGTGCCAAGGTAGGTTACTGTCAAGGTAGGCCCTACACAATGTCCCATGAGCTGAGGCCTAGTCGGGAAAATCAAGTGAAAGAAGCCTTACTGTCAATTCAGGCCTTAAACAGTATCCCATTAAGTGAGGCCTAGTCAGGAAAATCAAGTTAATGAAGCCTCACTGTCAATTTTGGGCCTGGTATGTGATTTGTAGGGGCTACAATGTTCTGTGGGAAGTGAATCGGGTGAAGGTACTGCAAATCCCATCATTCGTGGTCCATCCTGCCCTAAACCATACCAGGTTGTAAAGTGGGCCATTGGGCCTCTGTGTGCCAAGTTTGGTCCTGATCCATCATTGCTGTGGGCCGCAGTGACTGACTGCCTGAGGTCTTTCCTTTTCCCTCTGCGTCACCTTAGAATGTTGGAATGTAGATGGTCAATCAGAGTCCTTTATGCAAATACTCCCTCAGTGGCAACCAATCCCTTCTGCCTGCTGCCTTAGAATGTTGGAATGCTTAGGCTGGCCAATCAGAAGACCATATGCAAATAATACCACAGTGGGAGCCAATCAGAAAGCTGCCACTTATCCTTCCGCCCTCCGCACACATACACACATACAAACATTGACTTTTATTTTATATACAGATATATAGATAGATAGATAGATAGATAGATAGAGATAGATATAGATATAGATTTATTTATATTTACAGGATTTATCTTCCGCCCTTCTCACCCCACAGGGCATGCAGGGCAGATCACAATGTACGTATGCATGGCAAACATCCAATGCCATAGACACACAACAGTTTTTAAGGTTGGCTTTGAGCCCATCTTTCAATCTCTTTTCCTGCCCACCAACATTCCGTTTTCCGTTCTTGAGTTCGGAGTAGAGCAACTGCTCCGGGAGACGGTGCTTGGGCAGCCGGACAACGTGGCCGGTCCCGCGGAGTTTGTTTGTTTATTTGTTTATTTATTTATTTATTAGATTTATCAACCCCCACTCTCAAATGGCTTGGGGCGGTTTACATTCAGAATAAAGCAACACAATAAAAGCGATAAAAACAGTTACAATAAAATACAATTTAACCTGTGTATTAGGACTCGAAAGCCTGCTTGAACAGAGAGCGGTCTTACAGCACTGTTTCTCAACCTGGGGGTCGGGACCCCTGGAGGAGTCATGAGGGGGTGTCAGAGGGGTCGCCAAAGACCATCAGAAAACACAGTATTTTCTGTTGGTCATGGGGGTTCTCTGTGGGAAGTTTGGCCAAATTCTATCATTGGTGGGGTTCAGGATGCTCTGTGATTGTAGGTGAATTATAAATCCCAGCAACTGCAACTCCCAAATGTCTAGGTCTGTTTTCCCCAAACTCCAGTAGTGTTCACATTTGATTTATTCATGCCAAGTTTGGTCCGGATCCACAGTGCTCTCTGGATGTAGGTGAACTATAACTCCAAAACTCAAGATCAATGCCCACCAAACCCTTCCAGTATTTTCTGTTGTTCATGGGAGTTCTGTGTGCCAAGTTTGGCCCAATTCTATGGTTGGCGGAGTTTGGAATGCTCTTTGATTGTAGGTGAACTATAAATCCCAGCAACTAAAACACCCAAATGACAAAATCTCCCCACCCCACCAGTAGTCAAATTTGGGCCTATCGGGTATTTGTCCAGTGAATGAAAATACATCCTGCATATCAGATATTTATATTATGTTTCATAACAGTAGCAAAATGACAGTTATTAAATTGCAACAATTAATGTTATGGTTGGGGGTCACCACAACATGAGGAACGGTATTAAGGGGTCGTGGCATTAGGAAGGTTGAGAATCACTGTCTTACAGGGTTTACGAAAAGCTAGCAAATTTCGTAAAGCTCGAGTCTCAGGGAGTAATGCATTCCAAAGAACTGGAGCAATAATGGAGAACGCCCTTCTCCGAGTTGCGGTCAGATGGTACGATTTCACACTAGGCACAACTAGGAGGTTCTGCTCCTCAGATCGCAGTGATCTCGTGGGACAATAGGGGTTAAAGCGCTCCCGCAGGTACACTGGCCCCAGACCATACAAGGCCTTGAAAGTCAAGACTAGCACTTTGAAGGTGATCCGGTACTCAATTGGAAGCCAGTGCAGTTCCCGCAGGATCGGTGTAATATGGCAGCTCACAGGAACTCCTGCGAGCAGCCAGGCTGCAGCATTCTGCAGCAACTTGAGTTTCCAGGTCACCGTCAGAGGCAGGCCAATGTAGAGAGCATTACATTAGTCTATTTATTTATTTATTATTTGGTTTTATATTCCGCCCCTCCCTGCAGGCTCGGGGCGGGTTACAACATATAAAACGGGCAGCATGCAGTCTAACCTTGAGATGACCGTAGCTTGGATCACTGTGGCCGAATTGTGCCGGGGCAAGTACGGGGCCAGCTTCCTAGCCTGTCGAAGATGGAGAAACGCCACTCTGCTGACAGCGGAGACCTGGGCCTCCATTGACAGCAGAGGGTCCAAAAGGACTCCAAGGCTTTTTGCTGATGAAGACGGGCATAGTGCCACGCCATTCAGGGTTGGAAGCTGGACATCCCTACCACCCGGACGACCCAGCCAAAGGATCTCCGTCTTTGCTGGATTCACCTTCAACCTACTGGCTCGCAGCCATCCAGTAACGAATTCATGGCAAAGATGGAAATTATCGGGTATGGATTCGGGCCAAACTTCCATCTTCAGAATGAGCTGAGCGTCATCAGCGTACTAGTGACACTCAAGCCCAAAGCTATGTACCAGCTGAGCAAGTGGTTGCATATAGATGTTGAATAGAGGAGAGAGAATGGCCCCCTGGGGAACCCCACAAAGTAAGGGGGAACCTTCGGAGTCCAACTCTCCCCTCCTCACACGTTGTAGCCGGTTCCGGAGGAAGGAAGTCAGCCAATTTAAGGCTCTCCCCCTCACCCCGGCCCCGGCAAGGTGGTGAGTCAAAAGATCGTAATCGACTGTATCAAACACTGCCGTGAGGTCCAATAACACAAGCCAGGAGGGGTACGGGTCGAGGGAGCATGTGGGTCGAGGGAGCATGTGGTTGACCTAGTTGCAGCTACAATCCTATCGACAGCCTCTGTGTCCAGTGGTCAAACTTTTTTGGCCACTTCTGTTAGAGCCTTGTTGCAACATAAGGCATGGATCCACACATTAGTGGACCCTCATAGCACCCACCCACCCGGTGGCGCAACGGGACTGCTGACCGAAAGCTCCTCTCTGTCAGCTCCAGCTTCCCATGTGGGGACATGACAGAAGCCTTCCACTGGATGGTAAAACATCCAGGCGTCCCCTGGGCCAATTCTTTCACACCAGAAGTTACTTGCAGTTTCTCAAGTCACTCATGACATGAAAAAAAAACCACCCATAGCTTTCAAATGGTAGAAAACGGTGGCAGAAACTAACAAGTCTGGAAGCTATTGTATTTTTTCCATTGCTACCTGGGAGCAAGTCATTGATGGCCAGCCATGAAATAATAAGGCAGACACGTAGAATTGGGTTAAACAAGAGCCACTTTATAATTGAGGTATACATGAGGGCTGCGGTGGCAAGGTGGGTTAAACTATTGAGCTGCAGAACTTGCTGACTGAAAGGTCGGCGGTTCAAATCCCCGGAGCAGGGGGAGTTCCCGTCGTTTGCCCCAGCTTCTGCCAACCTAGCAATTCAAAAAGATGCAAATGTGAGCAGATCAATAGGTACCGCTCCGGCAAGAAGGTAGCAGCGCTCTATGCAATCATGGCAGCCACATGACTTTGGAGGTGTCTACGGACAACGCCGGCTCTTCGGCTTAGAAATGGAGATGAGCACCAAAGTCCCAGAGTTGTACTCAACTTAATATCAGGGGGAAACTTTTACCTTCACCTTTATTTTATTTATTTATTTATTTATTTATTTATTTATTTATTTATTGGGCTTCTAGGCCACCACTCCCGGAAGGCTCGGGGCGGCTCACAACCACACAGTATACAATAAAAACACATTAAAATAGAACACGTAATAAAAACAGCAGATTAAAATACAATATGCTGTACATAGTACAGGGCACAGCATAGTGCAATGTAACAACAGTATCAGCGAGCTATGCGCACAGGCATCTATAGGCCGAAGGCCTGCTGAAAGAGGAACGTTTGGCATGCCCGTCTGAAGGGCAAGAGGTCTTGGAGAGCTCACGTCTCAGCCGGGAGAGCATTCCATAACACAGGAGCTATTGCAGAGAACGCTCTCCTCCGGGTTGCAGTCTGCCTAAGTAGCTTCACAGATGGAATGACCAGCAAGTTGGTGTTTTCTGACCGTAGTGATCTCGTAGGGCAATATGGGGAAATATTTATTCATGGGGACAAAGCCTCTAGCCTCCCACCACCAAAGAAAAGTAGTGGGATTGGTGGGTCGCTGATATGTGGCACAATGGGTTAAACTCGTGTGCCGGCAGCACTGCTGACCGACAGGTCGGCGGTTCAAATCCGGGAAGAGTGGGTGAGCTCCCTCTGTGAGCTCCAGTTTCTTATGCAGGGACATGAGAGAAGCCTCCCATAGAATGGTAAAACATCAAATATCCGGGTGTCTCCTGGGCAACGTCCTTGCAGACAGCCAATTCTCTCACACCAGAAGCAACTTGCAATTTCTCAAGTTGCTCCTGACACACAAAAATAAAATAAAGCACTAGTGTGCAGTTCTGCGTATCGTCTCTTCAGTGGTAGTCTAAGCCAGTGTTTCCCAACTGGTGTGACGCGGCACACTAGTGTGCCGTGCGCGATCATCAGATGTGCCCTGGGAAATTGGAACCTCCAATAGTATTGTGCAGCAGGAGGCTCTGCCTCCGCCTGCAAAAAGGGCGAAGGGACTGGCCCCGGCAAGTGGCCCCATGGTCATGGGGCAGAGCAACCCCTTCGAGGTGAAGGTGAACAAGCAGAAGTTCCAGATCCTGGGCCGGAAGACCACCTGCCGTCCCCTACACTCTACAAACCTGCATGGTGAGATTTGTAGAGTGCAGGTTGGCCCAATCCCGTCGCCTGAAAGCAATGGAAGCAGGCGAGGGGAGAAGTAGGAGGGCAGAGGGAGGAGAGGGCACCGCGAGAGAAGGAGCGCCAGTCAGCCACGCCCCTCTTGTTTGTGCCAAATGGTAGGGAAAATGGGCGCGAACGAGAGGGCCGGGGCCAGGTCCCGGCCATAGTCCTCCTCGCAACCCCTGCCTGCCTGCCTGCCTGGATCTTGACCCGCGCCTCAATTCCTGGAACGGCCGCCACCGCTGATGCTGCCAGACACTTCCGCCAGGCAAGCAGGCAGACAGGCCGGCTGTCTGCCTCCTCTTTCCTCCTCCTCCTATCCTCCAAAGGCTCACCGCAGACCTCGTGCATGCACCCGCTTTTGTGCAAAAGCACACACCGTGCAATGGGCGTGCACTGCTGCCTGGCTGGCTGACGTGGTTGTGCGCGCGCATACACGCACACACACCCCGCACCAACATGCACGCGCCTCATTCCTTCCTTCCTTGGTGGGTCGATGGCTGGTCTGCCTCCTCGCCCCGTGCCACTCGGAATGGCCACCGCTGCTCCTTCTGTCCCTTCATCACGGTTCATTGAAGGCTATAAGTAGCAGGGCCAGGGTCCTTCCACACATACACATACACATATACAGATGGACCATGGTAAAGTATCAAGGAATATCTATCTATCTTCTATGTATATAATAAAAGGCAGTGTTTGCGGCAGTGCAGAGGACGGGAGGTGCGGAAGAATATGTGCCAGCTTTTCGATTGGCTGCCACTGTGGGATTATTTGCATAAAGGACTCTGATTGGCCAGCCTCAGAACTCCAACAATCTAAGGCACCAGACAGAGAGCATTGGTTGCCACTGAGGAACTATTTGCATAAAGGACTCTGATTGGCCAGCAAAACAGAATACAACTGAATGCTTGAGTTATCCAAATGACAGTTTTTTTCTGTTGGAAATTGAATGTTCATTTTCTGGGAGGTGCCAAGGAATATGTTTCAGCGTTTCGATAGGTTGCCACTGTGGTATTATTTGCATATGGTCTTCTAATTGGCCAGCCTCAGCATTCCAACATTCCAAGGCAGCAGACAGAGGGGATTGGTTGCCACTGAAATAGTATTTACATAAAGGACTCCGATTGGCCATCCACATTCTAACATTCTTAGGTGACTCAGAGGGAAAAGGAAAGGCCTCAGGCAGTCAGATACTGTGGCCCACAGCAGTGACGGATCAGGACCAAACTTGGCAAACAGGGGCCCAATGGCCTACTTCACAATGCGACCCTCATCCAATGACCACTACAGACCAAAATTAGCACATAGAGCCCCCTTGACCCACTCTAAACCCTGGTGCTGTTTCAAGGAGGATGGACCACAGATGATGGGACTTGAAATACCTTCACTCGCCTTCAGAGACCGCTGCAACCCTCATCCAAAGAATGATCAAGACCAAATGTGACACACAGAGCCCCCATGACCCACTCTACATCCTGGTGCTGTTTGGAGGGGGATGGGACTTGCAGTACCTCCACTAAGTTCTCGAGACCACTGCAAGCCACATAAACATCTAATAGGAACCAACCTTGGCATACAATGCCTTCCTCAAGTAACCCGGGCACTGCCGGGTCCCCAAGCTAGTATTATCATAAAACCCAAAATATCGAGATATATGCATCTTTTTAATAGAAATAAAGTCATGTTCGTTTGTGATATTAACTATATCTATTACTGTGTTAGAGTGTCATTTTGTGTCATTTTGGTTGGTGGTGGGCCCCAGGATTTTGTAAATGTAAAAAATGTGCCGCGGCTCAGAAAAGGTTGGGAAACACTGGTCTAAACAGAGCCTTGGCCTGGAATCCAGCACGGAATCCAGCTCTCTGCTGCCTCCCTCACCCATCCCCTTCCCACCAAGTAGCTTTCCCTTACCTGAAGGCTTCCTTGGCAAGGCAGGCCTTTCCGTGGCGCTTGGAAGTGTTGCCTTCCCGCACCTGCCAAGGCTTGTGGGAGAGTTGCTGGTGGGAAACGAATGTTTTGACAAGTTCATTGGCAGGAAGGAAGCTCTATTGCTCAGTGAAATATCGCAAAGCTGAATAAATAAGATAGGCTGGGAGGTTTTGTTGTGAGGTGGGGGCGGGGAAGGGAGTGGGCGGTTTTGTTTAAAAGGCTCCCATTTACAGTCAGTTAACCTTTACGTTACCTAAATGAAAATTGTACAAACCTGAAATTTTCCCCGACGGGTTGCTTAGGAACGGGCGGTCGGTTGCTGGAAGACAATGGATCCGCAGCTACTGATAGGGCTATTAGAAACAGAGCCAGTTAGCAGCATTGTCTTCCCATTGCTGGTTCTGTCTCGTGTAATTACCTGTTTGTACCTCCAAAGAACGCCCACTGGTTCATCTTTGCTCCATTGGTAGAGTGTACCATATACCAATGCGCGGCTCAAACACAAAAGCAATCCAAGTTTCACCCAACGTGGGCCTGTCCACAAAGCCCCACCGTTCACAAATCACACTCCTAGAAGGAGAAACATTTATTTATTATTTACTTTATTTATATTCCGCTCTTCTCACCCCGAAGGGGACTCAGAGGTACACATACTTAGCAGACAATCCCTGCTGTTTCCACATACACACATATAGACGAACAGAGGCAAACTCTGGCCACCAGGGGGAGCTGACGCACTCCTCATCTCTCAGTGTTCCCGGCGTCCCTTGTTGATCCTTCTGCATTCCTCAGCGTTCCTGGAGTTTATTTATTTATTTATTTATTATTCGGGCTTCTATGCCGCCGACTCCCTGAGGCTCGCGGCGGCTTACAGGAGCCGAAGGGCACAGTAAAATACAGGCAATAAGCAGTTAAAAACAATTAAAAACAACAGCAGTACAGTAATTAATAACACAGTTAACACAATGAACAGCACATCATCCTCAGAAGAACGAATAGATGGCGGGGCATGGGCAGGACTGACTCACCAAAGGCCTGCTTAAACAGGTATGTTTTACAGGCCCGTCTAAACGGGAGCAAGTCCTTCATAGCCCGAGTTCCGGCCGGGAGGGCGTTCCACAGCGTAGGTGCTATGACAGAGAACGCCCTCCGGCGGGTAGCAGCCAGCCTTGCGAGTTTAGCTGAAGGTATCTCCAGGAGATTGGAGTCCTCAGACCGAAGTGATCTCGGAGGGCAATATGGGGTGAGACGGTCCCTCAAATACGCTGGCCCCAGGCCGTGTAAGGCCTTAAAGGTGAGGACCAACACTTTGAAGGTGATCCGGTGCTTAATTGGCAGCCAGTGCAGATCCTGCAAAACAGGTGTTATGTGGGCGCCAGCTGGCGTGCCAGACAGGAGCCGGGCGGCAGTGTTCTGCACTAGCCTGAGCTTCCGGGTCACCGACAGAGGAAGGCCAACGTGAGCGCGTTGCAGTAATCCAGCCTTGAGATGACTGTGGCTTGGATCACCGTGGCCAGATCGTTCGGGAGAGATAGGGGCCAGCCTCCTTGCCTGTCGCAGATGAAAAGCGATCTTGCTGACCGCAGAGACCTGGGCCTCCATGGTCAGCTGGGAGTCCAAATGGACCCCCAGGCTCTTTACGGAAGGCGATGGGCATAACACCGCACCGTCCAGGCTCGGAAGCTGGACATTAACATCACCCGGGCGACCCAGCCACAAGATCTCCGTCTTCGCGGATTCACCCTCAACCTACTGGCTCGCAGCCATCCAGTAACGGCTTCGAGGCAGTGTTGGAAATTATCGGGGACGGAACCCGGCCTGCCCTCCATCCTCAGAATGAGCTGGATGTCGTCAGCATACTGGTGACACTCCAGCCCATAACTCCGCACCAGCTGTGCAAGTGGCTGCATGTAGATGTTAAATAACAGAGGGGAGAGAATGGCCCCCCTGGGGACCCCACAGAGTAGTGGGAGCCCTCGGAGACCACCTCGCCCCTCCTCACACGCTGAGACCGCTGGTGGAGGAAGGAGGTCAGCCATTTAAGGGCTGTCCCCCTCACTCCAGCCACGGCCAGGCGGTGGATCAATAGATTGTGGTCGACCGTGTCAAACGCTGCCGTGAGGTCCAATAACACGAGCAGCGCAGACCCGCCTTGGTCGAGCTGTCAGCGGAGTTGGTCTGTGATGGAGACCAGAACCGTCTCCGTCCCGTGCCCCGAACGGAAGCCGGACTGGAAGGGGTCTAGCCATGTTGCATCATCTAAGAAGGACTGCAACTGCTCCGTTACTGCCCTCTCAACTACCTTCCCCAGGTACGAAAGGTTCAACACTGGTCGGTAGTTGGAGGAACCGCGGGTCTAGTGACGGTTTCTTCAGTAATGGAGCTACCACCGCCTCTTTAAAGCACTCTGGAAAGACTCCTTGCTCAAGGGAGCTGTTTACGATGTTCAACAGAGGCCCACGTAACCCCTCCAGGCACGATCTAACAAGCCAGGAGGGGCACGGGTCGAGGGAGCAGGTGGTAGGCCTAGTTGCAGCCACTATCTTATCAACAGCATCTGAGTTCTCATAACCATTCAGGGGATTTTCCCATCCTGCCTTAAGCAGGCGGTGGTGAGGCCTCTCTTGATCCAACAAACTGTAACAACTATAGACCTATCTCCAACCTCCCCTTTCTGGGCAAGGTTTTGGAGCGGGTGGTTGCCTCGCAGCTCCAGGGTTTCCTCGATGATACCGATTATCTGGACCGTTCGCAGTCTGGCTTCAGGCCTGGGCACAGTACCGAGACGGCTTTGGTCACCTTGGTGGATGACCTCCGCAGAAAGCTGGACAGGGGGAGTGTGACCCTGCTCGTTCTCTTGGACATCTCAGTGGCTTTCGATAAGACGGAGATAGTGTGGCTGGGCCGCATGGTGGGCGGGGAAGTCCGGCTGCCTAGTTTGGATGGCGAGGTATTATGCCCGACATCATCACTAAAGAGCCTTGGGGTCGTTTTAGACCCATTGCTGTCGATGGAAGCTCAGGTCTCCACCGTCAGCAAAACCGATTTTTCTATCTGCAGCAAGCTAGACGTCTGGCCCCCTACCTTTCCAGAGACGACCTGGCCACGGTGCTCCAAGCCACGGTCATCTCGAGACTGGACTACTGTAACGCCCTTTACATTAGCCTGCTATTGTCAATGATCTAGAAACTTAAGCTCATCCAGAATGCCGCTGCATGACTTCTCACTGGGACTCCAGTGAGATGTCACATAACACCCATCCTCCAACAGCTCCACTGGCTTCTGGTCGAGCACCGGATTACCTTCAAGGTGATGGTGTTAACTTTCAAGGCCTTGCGTGGTCTGGGGCCGCTGTATCTGAGGGACCACCTCTTCCCCTACCAACCCCAGAGGTCATTTCGTTCTGAACAACTGAACCTCCTTGAAGTGCCGTCCTTTAAAGCTATCTGTCTTACATCGACCCGGCGCAGAGCCTTTTCTGTAGTAGCACCGTCAACCTGGAATACCCTTCCAAGTGATGTGCGGGCCTTGCAGGATTTACTCTCTTTCCGCAAAGCCTGCAAGACTCACCTTTTCCGGCTAGCCTTTGATTGCTAAGCTGGAAAACCTTACTTTTTAGTCTAAATTAACATGTTCCTTTACTCCTGTTGTGTTTTTATGTGATTGTGAGCCGCTCCGAGCCCTCGGGGAGTGGCGGCGTACAAGTCCAAATAATAAATAAATAAATAAATAAATAAATAATTGGATTTACTTATTTCTTTAAAGTGCTTTTTACTTTGCTGTTTGTTTTTTTAAACTTATTTTCAATAAAAGGATTGTTTTTCCTATTCAACATATGGTATTTAAAGTCAGAGAATTATTCCTGTCCTGGAGTGCAATAACTATATCAGTCGATTTGGCACAAGCCAAATGTAGTACCGCTATTCCCAGTATGCCCAGTAGTTGGCTAAATTGCCATTTCAGACCACTGTTGACACAACTTCCACCAGTTTGGCTCTCAGTTTCCTCCTGAAACACTTCTAGTAAGTATCCAGAGTTCTGCCCTGTCTGGAATTTAGCTCGAGGGTGTCTGGAGTTAGCAAGAAATGTCACATCCATCTCGACTGAGTCCTTCTTGACCATTTCAGATTCAGTAGCCAGTGTAAATGTGCCTTCTTCAAATTTCTTGACTGCGGTTTCTGGAGTTGCGAGGCCACCACACGTTCCAAGACCTTGCCCACAAAAAGGGAAGATTGGAAATGGGCCAAAAGTTGTTCAATTGATGGAAGTCTGTCAAAACCATCACTGAGTATTCCTTGTCTGCTGCCCTGTATACTAGGACGCAATGGAGCAATGGCTTCAAACTACAGGAAAGGAGATTCCATCTGAACATTAGGAAGAACTTCCTGGCTGTGAGAGCTGTTCAGCAGTGGAACTCTCTGCCCCAGAGGGAGTGTAGTGGAGGCTCCTTTGGAGGCTTTGAAACAGAGGCTGGGGGGGTGCTTTGAATGCAATTTTCCTGCTTCTTGGCAGGCTCGGATTAACACCTTTTCGCGCCCTAGGCCACACTTTGGAATTACGCCCCCTTTAAGCCAACCTCTACTGCACCCCCCCCCCACACACACACACACACACACATCACTCAGACCCACACTAAAAATAAAACCTTATCTTCTCCTTTGATCTTCAAAACGCGTATTGCTGATGATTTTTTGTATTGAGGGAAAAAGTGGCTTGGAAGAAAGAGAGGAAGGGGAAAGAATGAAGGAAAGAGAGAAGGTAGGCCGGCAGGTGAGGATCCCCTTCAGGGGGAGAGCCACCCTTTCCCTTCCTTCTCCTCTTCCTCTTGCTGTTCTTCCTTCCTTCCCCTCCTCCCTACTTCCCCTTCCTTCTGTATTCCTCTCTTCCCCCCCTCCTTCTGCTTCCGCCCTCCTTCCTGCTCCCACTCACCAGTCGGGTGGAGGAAGAGGGCGGCTCCGATCCCGGCGCTGAGCCCGGCCTGCGTGGCCCGCAAACGTGTCCTTGGGGGAAAGGGGCCCAGGAAGAGAACGAGGCCTCCTCCTTCCTCCTCCTCCTGGACAACAACTGACCCAAGGCGGAAGTGGCACAGACACGCCCCTCGGCGCTGATTGGGCAGGCCCACAAGGGGGCGGGGCTTGGCAGGGGGCACTTCCCATTGGCCGAGCCCAGCCCTGGCTTTTGAAGAGGGATCTCTCTCTCTTTCCTTGAAGACCAATGCCAAGGAGGGTGCCCATGTGTTTCAATGGTTCCGAGCTGGGATTTTTAAAAAAAAAATACGGGTTGCTACATACATACAAACCCAAGGGCAGAGCCCACCTACAGACCCTCTCTTGTTCCTAACTTAGAGACTGGCTGTACTGTGACTTCAATGATGCAGGCAGGCAGCCCCCAAGTTGCATGAAGGAGCGCGAGTTCCGTTTGCACTGAACCGCAGTCGGGGAGGCAGCAGAGCCCCTTCTCGGCGGTCACTCATTCATTCAGGCATGCATGCATGTACTCCTTCATTCATCCCCTGGGCTCCTCCTTCTCTTCCCTTCCCTTCCCTCCTGGGCTTCTCCTCCAGCCGCCGCCCCTGCTCGTGAAGGCAGCTCCCACCCAACTCGACTCTTTCCGCAGGATTTACTTGGTGTAGCAGGGTTGGTGGGGCTCTCCCGTAGAGAATGACCAGGCAATGGCTCCAGAGGCAGAAGGCTGCCAGCAGCGCCCCTCTTTGCCCCATCCCTGACCGAGTGCAAGGCGGCTGAAGCGCGGGAGAGAAAGTTTCCCCAAACTTAGTTGAGGAGAGAAGCGCAACAGGCACAACAGCAGAGCGCTCCCGCTGGCGTCTCCCCGCCCTTAAGTTGTATCCTTATGCAAATGAGGGCGAGCAGCCATTGGTTGCGGCCAAGGCCAGACCGATGAGTCATTGCCTGACACCTGCCCCATACCAACGTTTTTATTTGCTTCAACATTTTTTCTTGGTCCGTGATCTGCTCCCCCCTCGGCTTGCGCCCCTAGGCCATGGCCTAAGTTGGCCTTATGGGTAATTCAGGCCTGCTTCTTGGCAGAATGGCGTTGGACTGAATGGCCCATGAGATCTCTTCCAACTAGGATTCTAAGATTCTATGACAGATAGGAGCTCACCTGTCTCGCTGATTCGAACTGCCTACCTTCAGGTCAGCAGTTCGGCCGGCACAAGGGTTTAACCCATTGCATCACCGTGGCTCCTAGTCAACAAGTGACTTGAAGACACATATAGTATGTACTAATATAACATTAGGAGTGTTATGGATAGCAGTTTATATGCTGCTGTCAACCAGAGAGAACCCTGGGCTGGAGTTCAACCCTGCCTTGCAATGTATGATAGTCGCAGCGTCTGAACCAGGTGACTGATCCACCCTCTTTCTCTCTAGCTGTGTTTGTACTGTATACCTTTTGAAGTCACATTACACATATTTACTCTTTCCAAATCACGGTGTGCTGCTAGCCTATTTTTAAAGTTCATATTTTCTGGAAGAGCAATGCTATAAATAATAATAATCCCCCCCTTCCCCCCACAACTTAACCAGATAGGTTCAGCAGTTGACATTTTACATGAATTCATTTGCATCTCATTTGTATATCTTTCTGCTTCCTAGGTGGAATGTAAGAAAGCACAACCTAAAGAAGTGATGTTCCCGCCAGGGACAAGAGGGCGGGCTCGTGGATTACCCTACACCATGGATGCTTTTATGCTAGGCATGGGCATGTTGGGTAAGTATGTGCCATAACACTTTGTTTTCTAACTATATTCCAATATTTGGAGGTGTCTAAATTGTAATAATAATAATTTATTATTATTATTTGTTTTCTAACTATATTCCAATGTTTGGAGGTGTCTAAATTGTAATAATAATAATTTATTATTATTTGTTTTCTAACTATATTTCAATGTTTGGAGGTGTCTAAATTGTAATAATAATAATAATTTTTTTATTATTTGTTTTCTAACTATATTCCAATGTTTGGAGGTGTCTAAATGGTAATAATAATAATTTTTTTAATTATTATTATTTCTAACTATATTCCAATGTTTGGAGGTGCCTAAATTGTAGTAATAATAATATTTTATTATTTATTTGTTTTCTAACTATATTCCAATGTTTGGAGGTGTCTAAATTGTAATTATTATTATTATTTATTTTTAAACTATATTCCAATGTTTGGAGGTGTCTAAATTGTAATAATAATAATACTAATTTATTATTATTATTTGTTTTCTAACTATATTCCAATGTTTGGAGGTGTCTAAATTGTAATAATAATAATAATATTAGTTTTCTAACTATATTCCAATGTTTGGAGGCGTCTAAGTGGTAATAATAATAATTTATTATTATTAATATTATTATTATTTGTTTTCTAACTATATTCCAATGTTTGGAGGTGTCTAATAATAATAATAATAATATTAGTTTTCTAACTATATTCCAATGTTTTGTAATAATAATAATAATAATAATATTATTAGTTTTCTAACTATATTTCAATGTTTGGAGGCATCTAAGTGGTAATAATAATTTTTTATTATTAATATTATTATTATTATTATTTGTTTTCTAACTATATTCCAATGTTTGGAGGTGTCTAAATTATTATTATTATTATTATTATTTGATTTCTAACTATATTCCAATGTTTGGAGGTGTCTAAATTGTCATATGCAATATAAGAGCAATTGCAAGAATTTGAGGGGCACTTACTAAAGATTTCCCCTGACCCACTTCTATTTATCACAAGATGTTGAAACTGCACATGTGTAAATGATATCAGTCTATAGGTTGCATGCTGTAATAACAGGTGTAAGGAGGCTCTGGGACTCAGGCAGGGTGGACCCACCGCTGCCACCAGTTCTGATGCGGAGGGAAGACATCCGCCTCCAAACTGGGTTAAACATGTCTGTCCGTCATTAATGAAGCCATTCTGAAATTTCGGAATTAATTCGGGGAATTCTGAAAATTTTTCGGACAATTTCAGAAGTCATTCAGATTCGAAGCGCCCGCGCCCCCTACATCCGGAACGAGTTTTGAACCTTTTTAAAATCAACCAGGCCTAATATTTATACATGGCCCTCATCCTGTCTCCTCTCAGCCTTCTCTTCTTCAGGCTAAACATGCCCAGCTCTTTAAGCCGCTTGTTCTCCAGACCCTTGATCCATTTCGGTCGCCCTCCTCTGGGCACATTCCAGCTTGTCAACATCTCCCTTCAATTGTGGTGCCCAGAATTGAATACAGTATTCCAGGTGTGGTCTAACCAAGGTACAATAGAGCATGGGGAGTATGACTTCCCTGGATCTAAACACTATAGAGGCCAAAATCCCATTGGCTTTTGGAGAATGCCGATGGAGAGAAGGACTCAAAACCGGGCGAGTCTCATTGCTCTCAGTCCACGGGAAGAAGTGGGTCAGGAGAAATCTTTCATGAACGCCCCTCATATATCTGTAGGCGGTTGCATTGTCTTGGTGTTTATTACAAGATTCATAAGTTCAAAAATGGTCTAATTTGCGCAAGACACAATGGTGTGGCTGATGTGGGCTCAATAATCCTTTCTGTGTTAAAAGACTAATGCATACACCCTTTGGAATATCAAAATTTGCATTTAAATGGATGTTTCCAATAGGCCATTCTGCTCGCATTCGCAGAAAGACCACCAGAATTATGGTTGTAAGATGTTCTTTCCCTCTCTCTTTTTTTATTGAGTCACACAATCTTAGTGGTATCTTTGACCGTTCAGCATGGATAATTAAAAATCTGTGCGGCTTTAAATGGCACGCAAAATGGAGAAAGCCCAGAGAGAAGCATAATAGCGTAGGTTGTCGCAATAATTAGAAGTTCCAAGGAAAGAGGACAGTATTTGAATTCCGACCATTGTGTCCAGAAAGTACTAATTAAACAGGATAAATGGTATTTAATGGCGAAATTCTATTTGTGTGTCAGGTCATCTTCGTTTTAATTGGCTCTCATTTGTTCCTGCTTAGTTCTTCCAACAATTACTAGAGAAGTGTGTGTGTGTGTGTGTGTGTGTGTGTAGATGCAGAGAAAGATAGGCAGGCAGACAAACAAGGAGAAAGGGACGATGTCTTCTCACCTGAGAGGCAGTGCGTCTACCATTCATGTTTTGTATTTTCCACCTAAAATGTCCAATTAATTTCCAATAGCCTGTACACATAATAAAAGTGAAAATATGTGTGCGTATGTGGCTGGGGTGTCCACTTACACAGATAGGCTCCCAATTCCACAAACAGCTATAGCTCCCACTACTCAGAAGATACCTGTCGTGATGCAGATGCCAATTAAAGCCAAACCCAAAAGTAAAAAGGAATAACAAAGAGTTTATTGTACAAGAATTGGGTATGGGACTAACAAAAAACCAGCCTAACCAGCCAAAACCCCCAAAAAAACCCACGGAGAAGCCCAAAAAATGCTGAAGGAACGATCAAAGGCAAACAAAAGACGTCATCCGCTACATCCTCAGAGGGTCGAGCCAATAGCGTAGTCGATAACCGGTCCGGAGTCGTGGGCAGGAGAAAGACGGAGGAAGGAGGAGACAATCCAATGTTCACAGGAGAGAAAGTCCAGCGGAGTTCAAACCCTGCCACAAGGAACACACAGCTGTAGGAATAAACTGGATCAGGAACACAATGCAAGATATCAGGATACCAAACAGGATTCAACACAGGATACCAAGAACAACTCCTTGCTCACCGCAAGGATACTCCCACAAAAGTCCACATTAAATAGACCTAGAGATCAGACTCGCCCGAAGAGGACAACTCCCCCTGACAACTCTCTCTCTGCAGCTGAAACCCTTTGTGAGTCCCTCCAAGATCCCCAGCATTGTTCAAAACTTAGCACATCCCAATCATTCCCTGAGGTTTCAGAGGGCCACTCATTATCACTATCAAACCCCAGAAAAGTATCACTACCGGTGGCTGACACATCCTGAATCTCCTTTACTTGAGTCCAGTCCAACTCAGTATCACTTTCTTCTGACGAGCTTTCCCCATCCCTGGGAAAACCCTCAAAGGACTCAGAGTCAGTAGGGACCATAAGTATTTGCCGTACTCTCTTCCTTTGTGCCAAACTTTCCCTGCTGGAATCACTTGCAGCCCTCTTTCTGCCTGCTCCAGCGTTTAGGTTACTCTCAGCCCCACCCAGTTCCATACTACACTCAGACGCTGTAGATTCAGCATCCTCCTCAGCCCTACTCACAGGCAGAGCCGTGGGCTCAATCACAACAATACCAAAGACCCTCTCTCCAATGACACTACAGGTTATACTGAGTACTGTAAACATTCATTCTTTCATTTTATTATTTCATTAGTCGCCCTTCAGCGAAGTGCTCTGGGCGACTTTCATAAACAGGTAAAACAGGATAAACTACACAACAAGTGGCGATTTAAAATAGATTACATGTTAAATGCTCTACCAAAGAGCCATGTTTTAAGTGATTGGACAGAGGACCGTAGGTCATGCATGGCTCTCATATAAGGTGGCAGCGAATTCCAGGAATGTGGCGCAGCTGGCTAAGTGTCAGCTACATAAGATCTCTCTGACCAGTAGGTCATGAGTTCGAGGCCTGCCCAGGTTGAGGTGGGTGCTTGGCCACTGTTGACCTTTGCAGCCCGAAAGACAGTTGCAGCTGTCAAGTAGGAGATAAAGACAGTTGCAGCTGTCAATTTTGTGAGGCCATAAAAGAACTCCAAAGGAGATAAGGAATGTTACTAATATCTATAGAGAGGGTGTTCCACAGCTGAGGGGCCACCACCGAGAAGGCCCTGTCTCTTGTCTCCACCAAACGTACTTGTGACAAAGGGGATAACGAGAGCAAGGCCTCGCCAGATGATCTGAAGGTCCTAAAATGGAGCTGATTATGGAAACCTCACGCTGTCCCCTCCTTCCATTGAAAGGAAGTGACATGTGTGGGTTTTGGCAAAGCTTCCCCTGCGCCCAGGTGCTTCGCAGTGCGAGAGGGGTGCACAGACCCATTAAGGAGTCCACATTGGTTCTGTTCCACTGGTTTTTCCAGGGTGACTCCTAATGTGATCTTATTAGATTTTAAATCATCCTGACTGCTCTGAATGAGTGATTGATTCATGATGAAGGCCAGATGTTTAATTATCTGCTCCAGCTCTTCCACGGTCCCCTCCACCCCAATCTGGGCTCTTGGTGACTCTTGTGGTGGCATCATTACAGAACCGCCAAGTTGTGGCAGAGAAGTCTGGTCCTGTCTAGCCCATTATCTGCACATGTCCCTGGTTGCCTCAGACAAGTCCGCTTCAAGGTCGACGGCTGTCAGCGGATGCTCAGCGTGCAGTCAAAACCTTCCATTCCTAACCCGTCAGATGCACAGCGGTGAAATCCCACCCAGGAGCAGACGAAGGGTGTAATTAACTCATCAAGCAAAATTAGCATAGGAAGACTGATGTGGCCGGATATTCAGCCAGGATCCCAAAGACCTTTAGTCGTGCAATTCCATGCAAAACAGCAACTAGTTGACCTTGAAGATGTTGTGGTCAGTTCAGATATCACCTTCTTGAGATGTTGGTGGAGTCAAAGGAGAATCTTTTGGAGCTGAATTTAAGAACAAACATCTACAGTACAGTCTTGCTTATCCTACATAAACTGGCCGGCAGAACGTTGGATAAACAAAAATGTCGGATAATATGGAATCTCCTACTGCAGGGGTGCTCATTAGGTAGATCACGATCTACTGGTAAATAATCGGGTACAGAGTCCAGCCAGCTGTCCATCCTCAGCACCAGCTGGGTGTCATCAGCGTACTCATGACACTCCAGACCAAAACCACGCACCAGCTGGGCAAGTCGACACATGTAGATGTTAAATAATATTATGATGTTATGAATAAATTCAAGGGGTTATTATACTCACATTTAGTCGAATTCAGTCTTAAAATGTATTATATGGCTCTCACTGAAATAAATTTCCAAATATTTTGCTTTTATGGCTCTCTGAGTAGTTTTTTTTTATCTTGGTTGTTATATAAGTAGCTCGCATGCTGAAAAAGTGTGAGTGCCCCTGTCCTACTGTTACCCCTCGGACATGGTGCTAGACACCTAGAATACTAACAGCAGGGACTCAAAGAGTTAAGACAAAGTAATGCCTCAGGGCTAGAGAGTCCCAGCAGGAAGTGCCCGAATGCCAAAGAGGAGTGTGGAAATCATAGAGGGAAGGAGGGATGACGCTTGTGCTTCCGGTCCTGCCCCTTTTCTTCCTATCCTTCCTCCTCCTCCTCGTCTTGCGTTTTTCATTTATTGGGAATGGAGAGAGAGTTGGAGCGCTCCTTTAATTGAAGGGGAAATGCTAGAGACTAAGGGAAGCGTCGGATAAGTGTCGGATAAGACGGAATGTTGGATAAGTGAAGGTTGGATCAGTGAGACTCTACTGCAGGGGTGGGCAATTACTTTTTTCCAAGGGGTCACACGAGAGCCAAAAAATATTATGGAGGGCCGCACCTAAAGGCTAAACTACATTCTAATCTACATTATTTATTTATTTATTTATTTACTATATTTACTACATATTACACATCTTTAATATTAACATATTAATATATCAAAAAATATTCATATATTATTAGTATTAATATCATAATTATTATATTATAGTATATATATTATAATATATTGAAATTATAATATAATATAACATTATATTATATTATTTATTATATTATTATTATAAAATTATTATAAAATAATAATAAAAACCGCTAAAATGAAATGAAATGAAATTCAAGAAGACAAGGTGCAAATCAAGATAGAGGCTGACATCCTCAAGAGAGGAAGGATCCCAAGATGGAATGGCCCAATGGACCCAGCCCAGAGGATGGCAAAGTGGACCCAGGCGCTGCCGCAGCAGAGCAGCAGACAACCGGAGGCTGCAGGCCTTCGCCCGCTCTCACCCCCAGCCATTCCCCAGACGATTGCCCTGCAATGGAGTGCCTGCCATCCCGGCTTTGGAGTGCCTGTCTGCCGACGCAGGCCCCACAACCCGCGATGGGATGGCGGCAGCGGCACCCCTTCCTCTTGGTCCCACCCCCGACACCCTTCTCCCTGGGCCAGACAGAAACGGCTGCCGGGCTGCATCCGGCTCGCAAGCCGTAGGTTTCCCAGGTCTGCTCTACTGTATTTATAGGACTGACTTTCAGAATATAGGAAATACTGCTTGAACATCAAGCACAAAGTAGCTGCACACAATAACATCCTGCGAAAACTTACTGGCAGCACATGGGGTGCAGACCCAAAATTAATAAGAACATCAGCCCTGGCCTTGGCTTACTCAACTGCCGAGTATGGCTGTCCTGTTTGGCACAAGTCTGCCCACGCAAAGCAGGTAAACATAGCATTGAACGAAACATGCAGAATAATCACGGGATGTCTTAAACCTACACCTGTTAATAAACTCTTCAAGCTAGCTGGCATTGCCCCCCCCCCCTTGATGGGAAGTTGCTGTTAAATGTGGGAGAAATAAGGTTGAACACTGTGAAAGCCACCCACTGCATGGCTACCAGCCTCCTCCCAGTAGACTCAAATCAAGGAAAAGCTTTCTGAGAACTACGACTCCTCTTGGCGTTTTCCGGGCTATATAGCCATGTTCCTGAAGCATTCTCTCTTGATGTTTCGCCCACATCTATGGCAGGCATCCTCAGAGCTTGTGAGGTCTGTTGGAAACTAGGCAAGTTTATTGTTTGCCTAAATATCAAATGAAAGTATAGATCACAGTTAACCTAGCCATGTAGCTCTCTGTAAAAATTATCATTCTGTTCGCATCCATAACTTATATGATGAACATATTTCTGTCTTCAGGAAGGACTCAGTGTCAAAAATATGGGATTTTTTGACATCTTATTTGGTCTATATTGGTGACATCCCTTCTAATAAGGAACACCTACCAACCCTATAAGGGACGGGATTTCTTGCTCTCAAAAAGAGGCCATCTCTTATAATCAGGGACACCTGGCCCCCAAAGATGATATGAAGCAGATGTTCTGTTTAATTGGGAACCTCTTTATGTAACCCTTCTCCCTGTGAGCAGTGTTTTTCCTACTCTGTTTATATCGCAGGATGGCAAAACCATTAATTAAGCACTCCCAAAAGTTGATGAAAGCTTCCATGCCCCACCTGACAGCATCATATTTATTTATTTATTTATTGGGATTTCTGCACCGCCGACTCCCGGGGGCTCGCGGCGGCTCACAAAAGCCAGTGGCACAGCGCCAAAGGGTTAAAAACATAAAACACATAAAATCACAATTAAAACAATGCAATAGCAGTTAAAACAATAGAGCAGCAGCAGATATAACAACCCAGTGGATATATACACGGGCCTACTCACCGAAGGCCTGCCTAAACAAATAAGTTTTGCAGGCCCGCCTAAACGGGAGTAAGTCCCTCAGGGCTCTGGCTTCGGCCGGGAGCGCGTTCCATAGCGTAGGGGCTATCACAGAGAACCCTCCGACGGGTAGATGTTAAATGAGCCACCTTTACAGATGGTATTACCAGGAGGTTGGCCTCCTCGGACCGCAGTGATCTCGATGGGCAGTATGGAGTGAGACGGTCCCTCAGGTACGCTGGCCCCAGGCCGTGAATGGCCTTAAAGGTAAGAACCAGCACTTTGAAGGCGACCCGGTGCTCAATAGGCAGCCAGTGCAGATCCTGCAAGATTGGTGTTATACGGCAACCTGCTGGAGCCCCAGACAGGAGCCGGGTGGAGTGTTCTGCACCAGCTTGAGCTTCGGATCGACGACATAGGCAGGCCAACGTAAAGTGCGTTACAGTAGTCTAGCCTCAGATGACCGTGGCTTGGATCACCGTGGCCAGGTCCGCTCCGGGAGAGATAGGGGGCCAGCCCCTCCCTTGCCTGGCGGAGATGGAAGAAGGCAGCCTTGCTAGCCATGGAGACCTGGGCCTCCATAGTCAGCTGGGAGTCCAGGTGGACACCCAGGCTCTTCACTGACGGCGCTGGGTGCAGCGCCACCTCCAGGGTCGGAGGCGGACGCCCCCCGCCCGGGCGGCCCAGCCACAAGATCTCCGTCTTCGCGGATTCACCCTCAACCTACTGGCTCGCAGCCATCCAGTAACGGCCTCGAGGCAGTGCTGGAAATTATCGGGGCGGAGAGCCCTCCATCCTCAGAATGAGCTGGGTGTCCTCAGCGTACTGGTGGCAGACCAGCCCATAACTCCGCACCAGCTGTGCAAGGGCTGCATGCAGATGTTAAATAACAGCGGGGAGAGAATGGCCCCTGAGGGACCCCGCACACTAATGGGGAACCCTCGGAGACCACCCCCCCTCCTCACACGCTGAGACCGCTGGCGGAGAAAGGAGGTCAGCCATTTAAGAACAGTCCCCTCACTCCAGCCATGGCCAGGTGGTGGATCAAAAGATTGTGACACCCAAACACTGCCGTGAGGTCCAATAACACGAGCAGCGCAGACCCGCCTTGGTCGGCTGGCAGTGGAGTTGGTCTGTGATGGAGACCAGGACCGTCTCCGTCCCATGCCCCCGAATAGACAGTCAGACATCTAGATGTCAAAAGCCATCTAGAGCTTTTCATTTGCTTCTAGACCTAGGCATGAAGGAGCCATGCTTCTTCACTCCCATCATCTGTTTCTTAGTCTAAGCCAGACCTGGGCATCTCATGGCCCGCAGGCCACATGCGGCCCGCCAGCCAATTCTGACCGGCCCGCATAAGGGCCCGGCAGGCAGGTAAGCAGGCAAGCAGAGCAGCCAAGGGAGGGGGGAGAAGAGAAGGACGGCAGGAGCAAGCGCTGCCTCGCGCACTCCCCCCTACCTTACGCTCTTTCCCCACTCTCTTCTGCCTCGTGCTCATTCCCCCCTCCCTCTTGCCTCGCGCTCGTTCCCTGCAGTGGGCCTGGTGCAAAAACAAGGACCTTTGCATTGATTCTCTTAAAACCTAATGCCGTGAGACTCAGAACTCAGCTGCTCCTTTACCCCCCGGTCTGCAAAAAGCTCAGCCAGTAAAATTTATAACTCTGGACCACTGAAATACTACCTGATGTGAACATCTAATTCCAGGAAATCTCTTTAATATTGCTGCCGGAGCCAGGCCCCTGCTCTGCATTAGTGCCCACGTTCAATCTAAGTGAGCTGCAGTGATGCAGAGCAGCAAAGGTCTGTGCCCTTCAAAGAAAGTCAGTCTTCTAGAGGAGATACTCCATTTGTGAGGCTGAAGGCAAGGAGAGCCTGGGAACAGCAAAGCAAAGACCTGCTGCCTTCACTTCACTTCACTTTATTTCTTGACTAGCTTGGGGACCCAGCGGTGCCCGGGTTATTTGAGAAATGCATTAGTTGGTCTTTAGCAGTTATTTATGTGGCTTGCAGTGGTGTCAGGAAGTTAGTGAAGGCACTGCGAGTCCCATCATCCATGGTCCACCCTCCTCCAAATAGCACCAGGATGTAGAGTGGGTCATGGAGGCTCTGCCTGCCAAGTTTGGCCTTGATCCATCATTATTGGGAATTGCAGTGGTGTCATGAAATTACTGAAGGTACTGCAAGTCCCATCATCTGTGGTCCACCCTCCTCCAAACTGCAGCAGAATGTAGAGTGGGTCATGGGGGCTCTGTGTGCCAAGTTTGGTCTTGATTAGTCATTGGATGAAGGTCGTAGCGGTCTCGGGAAGTGAGTAGCGGTACCTCAACTCCCATCATCCATGGTCCATCTTCCTTCCAACTGCAGCAGGAGGTGGGTCATGGGGGCTCTGTATGCCAAGTGTGGGGCGCAGTGGTTTCAGGAAGTGAGTGAAGGTACTGCAGATCCCATCATCCATGGACCATCCCCCTTAGAGCAGCATCAGGATGTAGAGTGGGTCATGAGTATTCTGTGTGCCAAGTTTGGGCCTGGTCTGTGATTTGTAGGGGCTACAATGTTCTGTGGGAAGTGAATCAGGTGAAGGTACTGCAAATCCCATCATTCGTGGCCTATCCTGCCCTAAACCGCACCAGGTTGTAAAGTGGACCATTGGGCCTCTGTGCGCCAAGTATGGTCCTGATCCGTCGTTGCTGTGGGACGCACTGACTGACTGCTTGAGGCCTTTCCTTTTCCCTCTGTGTCACCTTAGAATGTTGGAATGTAGATGGCCAACCAGTAACTTATGCAAGATCTCCCGCAGTGGCAACCAAACCCCTCTCTCTGCTGCCTTAGAATGTTTGAATGCTTAGGCTGGCCAATCAGAAGACATATGCAAATTCTCCCTCAGTGGGAGCCAATCAGAAAGCTGCCACATATCCTCCCTTCCGCACGCATACATACATACATTCTCTTTTACTAGATAGATAGATAGATAGATAGATAGATAGATAGATAGAAGGAAAGATAGATAGATATAGATATAGATTAGTCGCTCACCACCAGGTGCTCCGAACGACTTACAGTTTAAAATATCATTTCACAATATAAAACATTAAAACATAGAACGTTAAAACAGCTGTAACTATTTGATAATTTGTCTGATTATTCTGCCTTGAGTTGCTATTAGTACTCAACTGAGGGATTCAAACCAGAGTGCTGGGCCTTGTTTTTTGTTGACCAGGGGAGCAGGGATCAGAGCAGAAAATAGGACAAAGGAGGGAGAGTTCTGTTCTGATCCATCATAACACCATCCCACCCAACTCTTGTTCTGAATTTGGCGACCCATTGAACTGCAGTTCCCATCATCACCTGACCTTGATCTGTTACTACCCCACTATATCTGGGGAGTGCACTTTTGCCCACCTGCCATACACCAGCGCAGGAACACCTCTGACCTTAAACACCACACCAGCTTGGTAAATCGGCAAGCAGTTTATTGAAGGATATAAGTAGGCAAAGCAGTAAAACTAGCAAAAGCAGTGAAGGTCCAAAACAAGGGTTAGTCCAAGAGCTTCAAGACAAAACAAGGTCCATAGGTATATAAATCCATGAAACAGGGACAAGTATCCATGAAACAAGGCAGCATGAAAAATCCAATACACAAATCAGGAACTTGGCAAAAACTTGGTACATGAAACTATGGCAAGGGTAGGGAACCTATGGCTCGGGAGCCAGGTGTGGCTCTTTTCATGCTTGCATCTGGCTCTCCAAAGCAGCCCAGGCCTTGTGTTTCCCAGCATGCAGCTCCCTCCCTCCCCTTCCTTCTTTCCTCCATTCTTCCTCTTCCTTCCTTCCTCTTCCTTTCTTTCTTTCTCCCCCTTCACCCTTTCCTTCTCCTTCTCTCTTTCCTTTACCCTCCCTCTCTCCCCTTCCTTCCTTCCTCCATTCTCCCCCTCCCTCTTTCCTTTCCTTCCTTCCTTCCTTCATCTTCTATTCTTTTCCCCCAAGTCTTCCTTTCCTTCTTCTTCCTTTCTTTTCACTTCCCTCTCTCCCCTTTTTTCTTTTCTTCTTTTCCCTTCATTATTTTATTTGTTCCTCTCTCCCTTTCCTTTCTTTTCCCCACTCTTTCCTTTCCTGCCTTCCCATTTACTTCTTTCTTTTCCCCTCCTTGTCTCTTTCCTGCTTTTCTTTTCTTCCTTTTCCATAGTTCGTTCTTCTTTTCTTTCTTCCTCTCCCCGCCCTCCTTTATTTCCTATTTCTTTCTGTCTTTCTGTCTTTCTTTCTTTCTTTCTTTCCTTCCCCTTTCCTTCCATCTTCTCTTCCTTCCCAGAGTCCTGAGCGTGCCTTTTGCAGAGCCAGGTCTGAAGTGTCCCGTCATTCTGCCAGGAGAATCCTTTTCTCATAGTATCTATGTATATACTCACATTTAGTTGATTTCAGTCTTAAAATATATTATATATATTATATGGCTCTCACTGAAATAAATTTCTAAATATTTTGCTTTTATGACTCTCTCAGCCAAAAGGTTCCCGACCCCTGAATTTTGGACACTTGAAAGCAAGACCGTCATGAAATTCCAACGTTGACCCAACTGAGGCAACTCTTTCCCATGACTCAATATAAGACTTTTCCAAATCCCAAAACCAGAAAAAGCATTTCTCTTGACCTTACAACCAGATAATGGTTTCTTATCTCTCTTTTCCTGTAAATGAACTGATCTTCTTTCTGCCTGAGCACTCTGTCTCTGTTTAAAAACACTTGCTTTCTATCTACACTCTCATTTTCTTGACTGTCATTACCTTCTGCACCTGTCAAACCATCTTCAGACAGTTGCTCTGAGAAAGACTGCGAAGGGCCTCTCCCAGGAGTGTGACCTTGTGAATCTTCCAGAGACTGCTCGGGCCTTTGAGCTTAACTCAGGCCCAGGCAAACCTGCATCCCCTTTGGCAACAGACCCAGGCCCACCATCAGGAGCATCATCCCCATTTCCGTCATGAACATCAGACACAATCACAGGCTGAGCAGGCTGACATCCAACATCACCTTTCCTCAAAATGGAAAAACAGATTCAATAAGACCAGAAGACTGAGAGCTGCCTTCAGCCATGTCAGGGTTGGTTGATTGTAGAAACACATTCAAAGTATAAGAAAAAAAAATCAGGAATAAAAAAATAAATGTATAATCTAAAAAGGTTTAGCAATATATGATAATCCAGCAGTTATACAAATGTCTCATGCAGATCCCAGGGTAACACAGTCCAGGAATAGCCAAGAAGTCACAAGTACAGCATAAGTCCACAAGAAAAATGTATACTTAGTAAAACTTGAGCAGGAATATAAAAACAAGAACATAGAAACTTTCCAGGAAACTAAAATCCAGAATCAAGGCTTGACTTGAAACAAGAACCAGAGAACTCAGGCCTAACTTCACACTTGAATGCTATGTTGCGTTAACTAACCCTTAGGTAAACAACTTAGGTAAACAAGTTGCTAATTAATAGGCACCCATGAAATCATGTTTTTCCCCACGAAATATCTCCCCTAACTTTCCCATGTTGCGTTAACTAACCCTTAGGTAAACAACTTAGGTAAACAACTTGCTAATTAATAGGCACCCATGAAATCATGTTTTCCCCATGAAATCTCTCCCTAACTTTCCCATGTTGTGTTAACTAACCCTTAGGTAAACAACTTGCCAATTAATAGGCACCCATGAAATCATGTTTTCCCCCCATGAAATCTTTCCCTAACTTTCCCATGTTGCATTAACTAACCCTTAGGTAAACAACTTGCTAATTAATAGGCACCCATGAAATCATGTTTTTCCCCATGAAATCTCTCCCTAACTTTCCCATGTTGCATTAACTAACCCTTAGGTAAACAACTTGCCAATTAATAGGCACCCATGAAATCATGTTTTCCCCCCATGAAATCTTTCCCTAACTTTCCCATGTTGTGTTAACTAACCCTTAGGTAAACAACTTGCCAATTAATAGGCACCCATGAAATCATGTTTCCCCCCCATGAAATCTTTCCCTAACTTTCCCATGTTGCATTAACTAACCCTTAGGTAAACAACTTGCTAATTAATAGGCACCCATGAAATCATGTTTTCCCCATGAAATCTTTCCCTAACTTTCCATGTTGCATTAACTAACCCTTAGGTAAACAACTTGCTAATTAATAGGCACCCATGAAATCATGTTTTCCCCATGAAATCTTTCCCTAACTTTCCCATGTTGCATTAACTAACCCTTAGGTAAACAACTTGCTAATTAATAGGCACCCATGAAATCATGTTTTCCCCCATGAAATCTTTCCCTAACTTTCCCATGTTGCATTAACTAACCCTTAGGTAAACAACTTGCTAATTAATAGGCACCCATGAAATCATGTTTTCCCCATGAAATCTTTCCCTAACTTTCCCATGTTGCATTAACTAACCCTTAGGTAAACAACTTGCTAATTAATAGGCACCCATGAAATCATGTTTTCCCCCATGAAATCTTTCCCTAACTTTCCCATGTTGCATTAACTAACCCTTAGGTAAACAACTTGCCAATTAATAGGCACCCATGAAATAATGTTTTTCCCCACGAAATCTCTCCCTAACTTTCCCATGCAAGCACTCTGACCTAAGACGTCTATTTTCTGCTCTGATCTGTAAACAAAACCCTTTGTTGATCTCCAGGAATGTTTTCCTGAGATCCTTCTGTATCACTTACCTCTTCGCCTGACTCCTTATCTAATGTTGCAGTTTCTGTCTTCCTTGACTGACCTTGAAATCCTGTACTTTCCAAGTCAAATTTCTCACAAAGAGAAGCATCTGGCTTGAATCTTCATCACTCAGGAAATCCCACAATCCTCTCTAAATCATCAGTGAACCCATCAGCCTCAGGAGTCTCAGGCTGATCTCCAACACAACTGCTGAGGTGCTACAAACTCAGGCTTGGGGCCACCTTCATTGAATCAATCCGCCTATGATGCAGTTCCCCCCCTTTCCTACTGTAAATGTATACTACACAGTCTCTCACACATACATATATACTAGGGAGCAATTCCCGTCAAGATTAATGGGGCTACTTCCAAGTCAAGCTGTAAGTATTCTTCCTCTGGAAATAGCTTTGCGACAAATTGAAAGGTAAACTAACTCAGCTGTTAAGCTCCAAAGGGTCTGAACATGTCAGGCTACTGATCCTTGATTTCAAAATCAATACAAGCAAATTATTCTTTCCTCGACAAAATGGAGCCAGTACTTGGCAGTTTAGCTCCAGATGGGTGGAGTGCCAGTCAGTTCCCAAGCACCAAATATTGAGTGTTCAAATGCACACAGAAGACTCTAGCCAGGCTTTGCTTAAGCAGGTTTCAACAAGCCCCGAGGCAGGAGATGCCAGTCTGGGGTGACTGTCCCATGAGGAGGAGGGTCGCCAGTATCCCAGAGGTCCTTCTTTCTCATCTTTCCTCAAATGTGTGTGAGGCAAGGAATTTAAAGGAGCATTCAAACCAAATAATTATAGTACTGTGGTTCCACTTTGTCTTCTGTGGTTCTATCCTGTGGAACCCCAGGAGTTGTAGTTCAATGAGGCACTGGAGCTCTCTAAATGTGAATTCTAAATATTCTTTCATACACGGCCAATCCCTGGATCCCATAGGATGCTATTGTCACCATTAAATGGGAATCATACTGCCAAAACTGTGTAGTGTGGTAGGACTAAAAGACGGGACAGCAGAGTTGGAATCATATTCTTGCTCTCTCCTGCGTCAATTCTGAAGTTTCATGGACATTTTTGTTTCTTTCCCCCCACATGTGCGCCATCCTGAGGGATCCCTTCACCATTCAGATAACACATTTGGCCCTCCATATCCACAGATTAGACTATCCATGGCTTGAAAATATTCCATTTTTTCCATTTTATGTCAGGAATGCCATTTTATGATGCCACTGTATATATTTTTAGCTGCTTTTAAATGTTTAAAAGCAATGCTTTTGGATTTGGAAAGATTAACCGATGGAGATGAGATCGTTCTTCAAGAACTAATGCCCCCAGGTTATGTTGTCACCCACCAAAATAGGAATGGGAGGCCGGGGGTAGCCATGCTCTCTCGTGATCTGTTATCTCTCAAGGCACTTCCTGCGCTGAACACCATTGGGATTGAAAGTGCATGCATAGGATTCCCAGGAGAGCATAGTCTTTCTGCTGGTGTACCGTGCGCCTAGCGCACCAGCGGAAAGTCTATCCTGGCTGCTTGAGACTGTGTCTGAGTAGGCATTGAGGTTCCCTAGACTTATTGTCCATGCCGACACAGCCTCTTTTTCACCAGCAGCTACGGACCTAGTATCGACCATGGCGACGCTAGGACTCTCACTTTGTAATTCGGGGCCCACACATCAGGCAGGGCACACCCTGGATTTGGTCATCAGCTCAGGTATCCATGTGGCCCTAACCTCCATAATAGAGGTTCCATGGTCGGACCACTGTGCCTTGAGAATCCGATTAGAGTTGGCACCACCACCCTGCAAGGACGCCGAACAAATTTGGGTTCGCCCGATGAGACTTACGGAACCTAATAGGTTCCTGAATGTTCTGAGGGATCTGGAGCCTGTCAGCGTCTCGGTTGATGAGCAAGTGGATGCATGGAACACCAGATTGTCCAATGCTCTCAATGAGATTGCCCCTAGGCGCCCTCTCCGATCCCGTAGGATTCGATCGCCTTGGTTTACCGAGGAGCTTCGATTGATGAAACGGGAGAAGAGACAGCTAGAGAGCTTGTGGAGGAGACTCTGTGATGAAGGTTCGGAATCAGCTTATAAGCAGTTTATGGATGCTTATGAGCATGCTATCAAGGAAGCGAAAAAATTGCATTACGCAACCATGATAGCGTCTGCTAGCTCACGCCCGGCTCAATTGTTTAAAGTAATTCGGTCATTAACGATGGTCTCTATCATTCCAAAAAATTATGATCAGGCCCTTACTGCCGAGGTTTTTCAGATCTATTTTGCAGACAAGATTGCGATCCCCCGCCGGGACCTCTCAGCCACAATTGATACAGTTAGTGAACTTGAGACTCCCTGTCCTCTTGCTGGGCCCACCTTCGACCGGTTTCGACCACTGGACGTAGAGGCTGTTGATAGGATTGTAGCTGCAACTAGGTCAACCACATGCTCCCTCGACCCGTGCCCCTCCTGGCTTGTGAAATCTTGCCTGGAGGGGTTACGTGGCCCTCTGTTGAATATAATTGACACCTCCCTTGAGCAAGGAGTGTTTCCGGAGGGATTAAAAGAGGCTGTGGTTTCTCCATTGCTGAAGAAACCGGGTTTAGATCCTTTGGTCCCTTCCAGTTACCGCCCAGTTTCTAATTTACCGTTTCTGGGCAAGGTGATTGAGAGGGCAGCAATGGAGCAGTTGCAGACCTTCTTAAATGACACAGCCTGGCTAGATCCCTTCCAGTCCGGCTTCTGTTCGGGGCATGGTTCTGGTCTCTATCTCGGATCAGCTACGTTGCCAGCTAGATCAAGGCAAATCATCGCTGCTTGTGTTATTGGACCTCACGGCAGCGTTTGATACAGTCGATTATGATCTTTTGACTCGCCGCCTTGCCAGGGCCAGGGTGAAGGTGACAGCCTTAAATTGGCTGTCTTCCTTCCTCCGGAACCGGCTACAACGAGTGAGGAGTGGAGAGTTGGTCTCCGGGGGTTCCCCCCTTAGTTTGTGGGGTTCCCCAGGGGGCCATTCTCTCTCCTCTGTTATTCAACATATGTGGCCACTTGCTCAGCTGGTACGTAGCTTTGGGCTTGAGTGTCACCAGTACGCTGATGACACTCAGCTCATTCTGAAGATGGATGGCCGGCCTGAATCCGTACCCGATAATTTCCATCTTTGCCTTGAAGCCGTTACTGGATGGCTGAATCCAGCGAAGACGGAGATCCTTTGGCTGGGTCGTCCAGGTGGTAGGGATGTCCAGCTTCCAACCCTGGATGGCGTGGCACTATGCCGGTCTTCATCAGTAAAAAGCCTTGGAGTCCTTTTGGACCCTCTGCTGTCAATGGAGGCCCAGGTCTCAGCTGTCATCAGAGTGGCGTTTTTCCATCTTCGACAGGCTAGGAAGCTGGCCCCGTACTTGTCCCGGCACAATCTGGCCACAGTGATCCAAGCTACAGTCATCTCAAGGTTAGACTACTGTAACACTCTCTACATTGGCCTGCCTTTGACGGTGACCCGGAAACTCAAGTTGGTGCAGAATGCCGCAGCCCGGCTGCTCGCAGGAGTTCCTGTGAGCTGCCATATTACACCGATCTTGCGGGAACTGCACTGGCTTCCAAAGTGCTAGTCTTGACTTTCAAGGCCTTGTATGGTCTGGGGCCAGTGTACCTGAGGGAGCGCTTTATCCCATATTGCCCCACCAGATCACAGCGATCTGAAGAGCAGAACCTCCTAGTTGTGCCTAGTGTGAAATTGTACCATCTGACCGCAACTCGGAGAAGGGCGTTCTCCATTATTGCTCCAGTTCTTTGGAATGCATTACCCCCTGAGACTCGGGCTTTACGAAATTTGCTAGCTTTTCGTAAAGCCTGTAAAGACCGCTCTGTTCAAGCAGGCTTTCGAGTCTGTTTTTATCGCTTTTATTGTATTGCTTTGTTCTGAGTGTAAACCGCCCCGAGCCATTTGGGAGTGGCGGTTGATAAATCTAATAAATAAATAAATAAGAAACTTTGCCCAGGGGATGCCCGACTATATTTACTCAGTCTTCGAGGAGGCTCTTTCTGTGTTTTCTTGTCTTACTCAAGTGCCGAGTATGCCTGTCCTGTTTTGCATAAGTCTGCCCACGCAAAACAGGTGAACATAGCATTGAACGAAACATGCAGAATGATCACAGGATGTCTTAAACCTACACCAATTCTGTAAGAACTGCACTGGCTCCTATTGAGTACCGGATCACCTTCAAAGTACTAGTTTTGACTTTCAAGGCCTTGTATGGTCTGGGGCCAGTGTACCTGAGGGACCGCCTCACCCCAGACTGTCCCACGAGAACAATTAGATCTGAAGAGAAGAACCTTCTAGGCGTGCCCAGTGTCAAGCAATGCCACCTAACTTCAACACGGAGAAGGGCGTTCTGCATCATCGCCCCAGTCCTCTGCAACAGATTACCTCTGGAGGTTAAGGCCTTGTGCAATCTGTTGGCTTTTCAGAAGGCCTGCAAGTCGGCCCTATTTTGGCAGGCCTTTGAGCTGTGATATGCTATCTTCTGAGACTGTGTTTTCTTTTAGGAATCGTTTTATTCTGTGGTTTTAATGCTATTGTAGATTGTGATTTTATCGTGGTGTTGATGTAAGCCGCCCCAAGCCACTGGGAGTGGCGGCTAATAAGTCTAATAAATAAATAAATAAATACCGTATTTTTCGCTCCATAAGACGCACCTGCTGATAAGACGCACCTAGATTTTAGAGGAGGAAAATAGGGGAAAAATATTTTCGCTCCCCTCTAAAATCTAGGTAAGTCTTATCAGCAGGTGCGTCTTCTCAGAAGGCTCGCTGGTTCGCTCGCCCTCTGCCTCCTTTCCTTCCCCCACCCTTTCCTTGAGGGAAGAAAAGGTGGGGAAGGAAAGGAGGCAGAGGGCGGAGCGGGCCAGCGTCGCGTCAGCTGTGGCGCGCGCGGTTCGCTAAGCCCTCTGCCTCCTTTTTCCTCCCCTCCGCCCTTTCCTTGAGGCGGGGAAAAAAGGAGGCAGAGGGAGAGCCGGGCCGCGTCGCGTCAGCTGTGACGCGACAGCGGTTCGCTCGCCTCCGCCTCCTTTTTCCTTCCCTCCGCCCTTTCCTTGAGGGGGGGGGAAAGGAGGCAGAGAGGCGAACCGCGTCGCGTCAGCTGTGACGGCCTTGACGGCAGCGGTTCCGCTCCGCCACCGCCTCCTTTTCCTTTCCTCCGCCCTTTCCTTGAGGCGGGAAGGAAAAGGAGGCAGAGGAGCGAACCGTGTCGCGTCAGCTGTGGACGCGACGCGGTTCGCTCCGCCTCCGCCTCCTTTTCCTTCCCTCCGCCCTTTACTTGAGGCGGGGAAGGAAAAGGAGGCAGAAGCAGCCGAACCGCGTCGCGTCAGCCCAGACGCGAGCGGTTCGCTCTGCCTCCAGCCTCCTTTTTCCTTCCCTCCGCCCTTTACTTGAGGGCGGGGAAGAAAAGGAGGCAGAAGGCGAACCGCGTCGCGTCAGCTGTGGCTTGACAGCGGTTCGCTCCGCCTCCTTTTCCTTTCCTCCGCCCTTTCCTTGAGGCGGGGAAGAAAAGGAGGCAGAAGGCGAAGCCGCGTCGCGTCAGCTGTGACGCTTGACGTGGTTCGCTCCGCCTCCGCCACCTTTTCCTTCCCTCCGCCCTTTCCTTGAGGCGGGGGAAGAAAAGGGAGGCAGAAGGAGAGCCGAACCGCGTCGCGTCAGCTGTGGCCGCGGCAGCGGTTTGCTCCGCCCCTGCCTCCTTTTCCTTCCCTCCGCCCTTTCCTCGAGGGAAGCAAAGGTGGGGAAGGAAAAGGAGGCAGAGGCGAGCGAACCAGCGTCCCTCCGCCGCCGCAACGGACCACAGAGAGGAGGCAGCGACAGGGTAAGTATATCGCCGCCCTCCCTCTGCTCCAGCGCCTCCCCCGGCCGGCGTCTTCGCTCCATAAGACGCAGCTGATTTTTCCTCCCACTTTGGGAGGAAAAAAACTGCGTCTTATGGTGCGAAAAATACGGTAAATTTGTTCTACAGTGCAGATATATCCCGAGTCTGTTCTTCACGCATTGTAATTTTGGAGAAGACAAAAACATAATGTTTGCAGAGGAGGGGTGAGGAAAGGATAATGTTGTGAACCTTTAAACAGCAAGGTGACTAGAAAGAAAACAGACAAGCCCCGAAATGTCCCCGTTTTTCAATCAAGCGGGATCCGAGCATGCACTGAGGACACCTGTGTCACCCCCGGTCCACTGTCCCCGGCTCCTCGCCACCTTCCAACAACAAAGACAAAATACACAGCTGAGTGGATCGCGGTTCTCGCCCATATATCCCATCACAGAACATTTCTCGAGGTCAGGCAGATGAAATCATAAATTTATAATACAACATTACTTCAATTTTCCTCTTCATTTCCTGCTGCGATGCCCGGCTCTGCTCTAGCGAGTCCGCGCCCAATCGGCACTGGGAGAAATTGGCTGGCTGAATATCAATAGCACATTAACACCATGCCCATGTGGATGCTTCATCAAGCCAAATTATGGGCCGGCCGGCCTATCCGCCGTTTCCCATTTAGCCACCATTCTCGCCTTGCAATGGGCACTGAGCAATTTATTTGCTTCAGTACTTCTGGCGAATGATCAATCTTGCAGTAATTATCTCTTGTCACTAAACTGAAAAATCAAGGCTTGGCCTCGATCGCCTCCCTTGAAGAAAGAACTTCCTGCCCCAGGAAAGGAAAGATCTCCATCAACAATCCAAAACACAACTTCTCCCCTGCTTTCCCAGCTCCAGCTCTTCAGTGTTGGCTGGGGACAACCTGCTTTTCGGTGGCTTGCATTTATAGTCCAATGCTGGCCTTGGACTATAAAGCCCTAAACGGCCCCGGCCCAGCTTACTTGTCTGAACGTATCTCCCTCTACGTTCCACCTCATAGTTTAAGATCCATCGGAGAGGCCCTGCTCTTTGTCCCACCGGCCTCGCAAATGCGTCTGATGGGGACGAGGGACAGGGCCTTCTCGGTGGTGACCCCCCGCTTGTGGTATTCACTCCCCAGCGAGATTAGATCAGCGTCCTCTCTCCTTTCCTTTAGGAAAAAACTGAAATCGTAGTTTTGGAACCAGGCTTTTAGCTAGCAAGTACAATGGCACCTTGGACATTGAACTGGACCATTTGATTGTTATGACAATGGAAATGGCTATATGACTGCATAATTAATATCATTTTTAATCTATTGTATATTTATGGTTTTATATTATTTATATTGTATTGCGGCATCAAATTGTTGCTAGTGTTAACCCCCTCAGGGGTTGAGAAGGGCGGGGTAGAAATGTTGTAAATAAATAAACAAACAAACAAACAAACAAATACCGGTGTCTCACTTTGAATTGTGCCTGGTAACAAACTGGCAGACAGTGGAGCTGGCGCAACAGAGGAGTTGTACGCTCCCTGAGCGCTGCTCCTGTTAGCAATCTGGCTGCTGCTCGTTGGACCATTTGAAGCTTCTGGACAGTCTTCAAAGGCAGCCCCACGTAGAGCGCATTGCAGTAGTCTATACGGGATGTAACCAGTGCGTGGACTAGCGTGGCTAAGTCAGACTTCCCAAAGTATCTGGTATTTTCCAGATTATCTGCTTTGAATTGGGTTATATGTCAGTGTAGACACATATAATGTTTTGCTTTGATAATCTGGATTATATAGCAGTGTAGATCCAACTCCAGTCAGCTCAGGAAAAGGCAGCTTCTCCTAACTTATGTATCTGTTCCCATTGATTTCTTGGCCAAACACTGATATTGCTTGGCCAATGCATTGGAGCATGGATTCTAGAAATGAACTCCACGTGTATACATGATATTTACTTGGGATTCCACATGTAGGTATTATTCGGTTTCTGGACGATACCACCGGCCTGGATCCTTTTCAGTCCGGCTTTCACCCGGGCCATGGAACAGAGATGGTTCTGGTGGCTATTACTGATGCACTTCGTTGTCAGCTTGATAGAAGGGGGTCGGCGCTCCTGATACTCCTGGATCTTACGGCTGCATTCAAAACTTTCCACCATGACCTGCTGATCCATCGACTTGCCATGGTGGGAGTTCGTGGTCGGGCCCTCAGTTGGTTTGACACATTCCTTCGAGGCCGGTATCAATGTGTCGAATACCTAGATCGAACCTCTGACAGATCTGCCCTGTCATGTGGGGTGCCTCAGGGAGCAATTCTCTCTCCCCTCCTCTTCAACGTCTATGCCTCGTGCGGAGCTTTGGTCTGGAGTGCCACCAATAATACCCAGCTGCTTTTGTGGCTGGAGCCTGGAGTCACCTCAATACCAGACAATTTCACCTTATGTCTTGAGGCTGTATCGAGATGGCTGCGTGCCAGTAGGTTGAAGGTGAATCCTACTAAGACTGAGATTTTGTGGCCTGGCCGCCCGCCTGGAGTGGCGCCCCCCCCCCCAACTTTGATGGTGCCCCCCTGCATCCATCTTCCACTGTCAAGAGCTTGGGTGTCCTGGATTCACAGTTGACTCTGGAGGCCCAGATCGCTAATGTTGGTAAGCAGGCCTTTTCCCATCTCCAGCAGGCGAGACAGCTGGCACCTGAGTACCTCTCAGAGGAAGCCTTGGCTACAATCATCCATGGCGACGGTCACATCTAGACTGGATTATTGTAACTCCTTTGTAATGACATTTGGCCTTCCCTGTCAAACATGTCACACAGGTCACTCGGAGGATCCTATTCAAAATTATTCAGAATGTGGCTGCCAGGCTACTTGCAAAAAACCGTTGAGATGACACATAACTCCAACTCTGCTGCATTTGCTTTGGCTTCCAAGGGAATCCCGGGCCCTGTTTAAGTTGTTGGTTCTGACCTTTAAGGCGCTTCATGGTCAGGGGCCGGCATATCTCAGAGACCGCCTCTCCTCTCTTCGCCGCCAGTGGTCGCCACAACTCCTCCAACTAAACTTCCTGTATGTTCCAGGCCCCAGGGAAGTACGCCTCGAGAGCACAAGACGTGGGGCCTTCTCCATCTCTGTCCCTGTCTTGTGGAACTCCTTGCCTCCCCACTTGAGGGCCATGCGTGACCTGCGGCCCTTTGCTCGGGCACTCAAGACCTGGCTTTTTAGCAGAGCTTTTCATGTTTAATGCAGTCTATTTGGTATTGGGTATTTTTTTAATGCAATTGTTTTATGTAAATCGCCTGGAGCATTTTAATGGAGGGCAATTAACAAGTGAGAAACTGATGATGATGATGATGATTCCATTCTGGGAAATGGAGCAAGTGTACTGTTGTTGAGAAACTGTTCATATGGTCCATCCCTTGATTTTGGGGCCGACTGTATTGTTACACAGCCACAGTCCAGCCGTTAATTGTTGGAAGCGGGTGCCTCAAATGTAGTGTGACAAACTCATTACCCCGTTGACCCTGCAGCGAGCCCTTATTAAGGAGCAAAATCGTGTCTGATTCAAAATGGCACTTCGATGTGGATTTTTCGGTCTTGCTGGACGCTGCCGCCCTAGTCCAAAATGAGCCATGAATATTGGGGTGGGAAGAGAAATGGTTTGCAAAACCTGCCTCCGAACGATCCAAGGATGACTTTGAGACTATCTGCGGTAAAGGGAAATGAGAGAGAGGAAGATGTGTGTGCATTCAAAGCCACCGAGCGTTGTTTGGCCATGGCGGTTTTGCTTTGCATGCTCAAATCCATCCCGTCATAATTAGTAATCAAAATTCATCCAAGCGTTTAATGTTCCACCTCCAAATGATGATTAATAGCAAACAATATGGACGTCTAAATCTCATCTGAAATGGAGGGGGACATGCAATGTTGGCAAAATAAATCGAGCATATTGGCGTTTCAGCGCAACAGCTTTGTCGACATGAAGGCAACTGGAGGGATGAACCCTTGGCAGAAGAACAAATATTACATTAAGCGACCGTGTGCTGAGAAGAGTTTGACCCAGATTAGAATCAATAGGAGGATTCCCCTGGATCTGGATTAGATCCCTAATAAAACACCAAAAGTGCTTTTGCTTGAAACCTTTGGCCTCTGTAAGAACGGATGCTGGCTACCGTCAACTTAGGATAAGTACATGTATTATGCTCCAAACCAAACCAAACTACCCCAACGGCACCAGATCCTCCTAGTCTTGGATGCTAAGCCGCCTCCTAGTAACGATGGAATGTGAAAGGGGGTTTCTCCCTCCCCCTCAAGAGACATCGGAAAGCAAGGCAGAGATAGCTAGCAAAAATGGGTGTGCCGTGCCTTTAAATCTCTCCTCGCTCCTGCCTCATCCTTGGGACTTGATATACATATATCACGTCCTTATTTCGTGGATTTTCACTTTTCGTGGGTGGTCCTGGAACGTAACACCCACAATCAGTGAGGGAACACTGTAATTACAAAAAATGAATCGGAGGGCCCAACGAAAGCCGAGACACGAAAAGGGGCAAGGTTTCCTTCAAATGCACTTGTATACTGCCTTCCATCAACCTTCCCTTTAACGAACACTTACACCAGTGACTGACTGACACAAACATACAGTCTGAGTCTCATCAAGCTGTGTTTCTCCAGATGTTCTTGGCTGTAGCCAACATCACCAATACTCAGGGATTATGGGAGTTGAAATCTGATGATAGCTGGAGGACTTATATACCTGAGTGGGAGTTTGAATCCTAGTGTATGGAGTCATAGTCCCAACATCACAAGCAACACAAGCAAAAGACTTTGAACCAGTTGAAATCCAGCTTACTAATGCCTTGAAAGATCTCTCCAGATCCGAGGAGCTTAGATCGACAAAACGGGAAAAGAGACGGCTAGAGGGCAAGTGGAGGAGGCTCCGTGACGAAGGCTCGAAATCGGCTTATAAGCTTATTATGGAGACTTATGAGCAAGCTGTCAAGGCTGCGAAAAATTCATACTATGCAGCCTTGATAGCGTCCGCCAGCTCACGCCCGGCTCAATTGTTTAAAGTGATTAGGTCTTTGACGATGGTTCCTACCATCCCAAAAAATGATGATCAGGCCCTAACTGCCGAGGTTTTTCAGAGCTACTTTGCGGACAAGATTTCGGACCTCCGCCGGGAGGTTCCTCCTACTCTTGTTACTGTCTGCGAACTTGAGACTCCGTGGCCTCTTGCCGGGACCACCTTAGACCGGTTTCGAACACTGGACTCAGAAGCTGTTGATAGGATAGTCACTGCAACTAGACCGACCACTTGCTCCCTCGATCCGTGCCCTCCTGGCTGGTGAAAGCTTGCCTGGAGGGGTTACGTGACCCCTGTTGAAATTAGTTAACAGCTCCCTTGAGCAAGGAGTTTCCAGGGGGATTGAAAGAGGCAGTGGTCACTCCATTGCTGAAGAAGCCGAACTTAGATCCGTCGGTCCCTTCCAACTACCGCCCAGTATCGAATTTGTCGTTCCTGGGCAAGGTGGTTGAGAGGGCAGCAATGGAGCAGTTGCAGTCCTACCTAGATGATGCAACTTGGTTTGACCCCTTCCAGTCCGGCTTCCGTTCGGGGCATGGGACGGAGACTGTGCTGGTCGCTATCACAGACAAGCTGCGTCGCCAACTAGATCAAGGTGGATCGCGCTGCTCGTGTTATTGGACCTCACGGCAGCGTTCGATACTGTCGATTATGATCTTTTGACCCACCGACTGGCCGGGGCGGGGTGAGGGGGTCAGCCCTTAGCTGGCTGTCCTCCTTCCTCCGGAACCGGTCCCAGCGACTGAGAAGGGGTGAGGTTGTCTCTGGGGGGCACCCCACTTCATTGTGGGGTGCCTCAGGGGGGGCAATTCTCTCCCCTTTATTATTTAACATCTACGTCCGACCACTTGCCCGGTTGGCACGCAGCGGGCTGGAGTGTCACCAGTATGCGGATGACACCCAGCTCATTCTGGGGATGGAGGGCCAGCCGGACTCCGTACCCGATAATTTCCATCGTTGCCTCGAGGCCGTCACTGGATGGCTGCGAGCCAGTAGGTTGAAGGTGAATCCGGACAAGACGGAGATCCTGTGGCTGGGTCGTCCGGGTACGGGGGATCCGCCTTCCGACCCTGGACGGGGCGATGCCGCCCGTCTTCATCGGTAAAGAGCCTGGGAGTCACGCTTGACTCCGAGCTGTCGATGGAGAAGCATATTTCCATCGTCAGCGGTGGGCTTTCACCATCTCCGACAGGCGAGGAGACTGGCTCCCTACCTGTCCCGTCACGACCTAGCCACAGTGGTCCAAGCCACGGTCATCTCAAGGCTAGACTACTGTAATGCCCTCTACATTGGCCTTCCTTTGGCAGTGATCCGGAAGCTCAAGCTGGTGCAGAACGCGGCAGCACGGCTGGTGGCAGGTTCTCCATCACGCTGCCACATCACCTTCAAGAGCACCGGATCACCTTCAAGGTGCTGGTCTTGACCTTTAAGGCCTTGAATGGTCTGGGGCCAGTGTATCTAAGGGACCGCCTCTCCCATTACAGTCCACCACGACCACTGCGATCCGAGTCCCAAAACCTCCTGGTTGTGCCTAGTCAACGATCCATCCACCTAGGATCACGCGGAGGAGGGCATTCAGCGCCGCGGCGCCGGTACTGTGGAATGCTCTTCCCCCACAGTCCGGCGCAGGCCGATCTGCTAACATTCCGCAGGGCCTGCAAAACCTTCCTCTTTGCTCAGGCGTTCGGTGTTTAGAGATATATGTGTGTTAGGCTGTGCCTAAACCATGCTGCGCACTGGTAGTGGCAATTTTAACCATGTTCTGTTTTGTTCTGTTTTTTATGACTTATATATGTAAGTCGCCCTGAGCCTGTGGGATAGGGCGACTAATAAGTCGAAGTAATAAATAAATAAATAAATAATACTACGAAAATAACCACCTGAAGCCTAACCCTGCCAAGACACAACTGTGTGCTTTCCACCTACGCAACCGTGAAGCCAACAGGAATTGAAAGTCACCTGCGAAGGTCAAGAGCTTGAATATTGTTTCCATCCTAAATATCTCGGTGTCACCTTAGATCGAACACTAGCATACATGAAACACTGCTTGAACACCAAGCACAAGGTAGCTGCACTCAATAACATCTTGGGAAAATTTACTGGCAGCACATGGGGTGCAGACCCAAAATTAAGAAGAAGATCAGGCCTGGCCTTGTCTTACTCAATTGCGGAGTATGCCTGTCCTGTTTGGCACAAGTCTGCCCACGCAAAGCAGGTGAATATAGCATTGAACGAAACATGCAGAATAATCACGGGATGTCTTAAACCTACACCTGTTGATAAACTACAAGCTAGCTGGCATTGCTGTGCCCTGCCTCATGTACAGAGGAGGAATTGTTGGAGGCTACAGACATTGCTGTTGCTGTTGCCCGTTTTTGGTCAAAGGATATTTAGCCGCCTGTGCTCCTTCTAGATTTATCAGTTTTATACTAATCTCTGCAATGCTTTTGATTGAGAGGGCGGTAGCAGGGCAACTGCAGCAGTTCCTTGAGGACACAGCCGGCTTAGATCCTTCCCAGTCCAGCTTCCGCTTGGGGCACGGGACGGAGGCTATGTTGGTCGCCTTTATAGCTCAGTTGCGATGGCAACTGGACAAGGATGGTTCAGCGCTGCTTGTGTTATTGGACCTCACCGCAGCTTTTGATACGGTCGATCACAATCTTTTGGCCCACCTCCTTGCCATTGCTGGAGTCAGGGGAACAGCCCTGAAATGGCTGTTGTCCTTTCTCCACAACCGGGGACAGCGAGTGGAAAGGGGTGGTATGGTTTCCGAGAGGGCTCCACTTACCTGTGGGGTCCCTCAAGGTGCCATTCTCTCCCCTTTATTATTTAACATGTATATGCGACTATATGGATCGAAGCTTGGGGCTGGAATGTTATCAGTACGCTGATGACACCCAGCTTGTTTTGAAAATGGAAGGCCGGCAGGACTCCGTACCCTCTTGTTTCCAACAGTGCCTTGAAGCCGTTCCTGGTTGGATGCGTGCCAGTAGATTGAGGGTGAACCCAGCAAAGACGGAGATACTGTGGCTGGGCCGCCCGGTTGGTGGGGAGGCCCGACGGTCTAGCTTGGATGGTGAGGCATTATGCCCGACATCCTCAGTAAAGAGCCTTGGGGTCGTTTTTGACCCGTTGCTGTCAATGGAGGCCCAGGTCTCCAGCGTCAGCAAAACCGCCTTTTTCCATCTGCGGCAAGCTAGGCGTCTGGCCCCCTACCTATCCAGAGATGACCTGGCCACAGTGCTCCAAGCCACGATCATTTCGAGACTGGACTACTGTAACGCCCTTTACATCAGCCTGCCCTTGTCAGTGATCCGGAAACTTAAACTCGTCCAGAATGCCGCTGCTTGACTTCTCACTGGGGCTGCACTGGACACCTATCCTCCAGCATCTCCATTGGCTTCCGGTCGAGCACCGGGTCACCTTCAAGGTGATGGTGTTAACTTTCAAGGCCTTGCATGGTCTGGGGCCGCTGTATCTGAGGGACCGTCTCCTCCCCTACCAACCCCGGAGGTCACTTCGTTCTGAACAAATGAACCTCCTTGAAGTACCGACCTTCAAAGCAATCCGTCTTGCATCGACCCGGCGGAGAGCCTTTTCTGTAGTGGCGCCGTCAATATGGAACACTCTTCCTAGCCATGTACGGGCCATGCAGGACCTTCTCTCCTTCCGCAAGGCCTGCAAGACCCACCTTTTCCGGCTAGCCTTTGATTGCTAGGCTGGAAGTCTTTCTTTAAGCTAGTTTAATATGTTTGCTTTTACCTCTGTGTGTTTTTGCTTGACTGTAAGCCGCTCCGAACCCTCGGGGAGTGGCGGCGTACAAGTCCAAATAATAAATAAATAAATATAAATAAATAAATAAAAGACAACCTGCCAATATGGCACCACATAAAAGAATCACGTCAACACAAAGCTATACACCTGAAGTCATCAAGGGCTGGGAAAGCATGTGGCGTACTGAATCAATAATGAATAACACACTATATATGAAAAAAATATCAAAATATATTCATAGTGCCATCTAAAAGTCCTCAATGAATATAGAGTGAATCTAAGGCGCACAACACAATTACTATAATCACATAGACATATATAACCCGTCATACATATATTATACACAATAGGGGGTGAAGCAAGAGACCCAAAAACATATAATGGGTGTAAGCGACACTTCAGCTTTGTGTTGACGTGGTTTATTGAGAGTGAGCAATTTTGTAGTGTACCACATAAAAGAATTCCACACCTTGTGTGACTGTGGAGCAGAACAGCCAACTCCGCACCTGTATGCTCGTCCACTGTGCCCTGCCTCATGTACAGAGGAGGAATTGTTGGAGGCTACAGACATTGCCGTTGCTGTTGCCCGTTTTTGGTCAAAGAATATTTAGCCGCCTGAGCTCCTTCTATTTTTATCCGTTTTATACTAATCTATGCAATGCTTTTGATACGAAATAAATAAAATAGTCCCAACATGCATACCACTAAAAATAACACCAACAACAATCCCAGAATGTGGTGTTTCAGCCTGGTGCTCATGTGCATGCTAGGGATGATGGGATTGTTCCTGAAAATGCTGATGATAGGATGCTTAGTGAGAATTCTGAGGTGCAAAGTGACCTTTCAGATGAGGCTTGCTTTCCTTGGAACAGTTCCCTTCCCAGGGCTTCATTAGATGAGAATTCTTGTGTTTAGGACTCTGAAGGTCTTGATGTTGATAATGGGACACCTGGGAACCTTAACGAGTTACCATTCAACTGCCGAGATAGCATTCAAGAATCTAGGCAGGCTGCCAGCCTCCGACGCAGCAGTCGGTTTGCAAACCGAAACTGATTTGTCTTTATATTAGATTGCTAGGGAAATTGTCTTCAGTTTCCAGGCTTCGTTCAGAATACCATGCCAAGTTTTGTCTTGTCTCCAAGCTCTTGATTTTGCCTAGGCCTCTGTGCATGTTTTTGCTTCTATAGCTGCCTTGTATCATTCATGGGATTTTGCATCAAGCTTTCTACCTTTGCCTTTGGATTTTGGGACTAATTGAACTGTGTGATTTTATCTTGGATATAGTCTACAATTGATCTTCTTTTACCCCTTTTGTTGGACACTATATTTGTTTCAATAAAAGCCTATTATTCAGACTGTCTCCTTGTCTGAAGTGCAACACAGAATGCTCTTGTAAGTGTGGCATTGCCGGCGCCTGTGCTTCATGAAAACCCTTAAGTTGCATGTCTCCCTTGATAGAATCAAAACCCCCTGGTCTTCATGGCTCCTTCGTCTCCTCTGCCTCTGACTCTTTGGATACGTTAGCAGTTGTCCTCCACACTCTTGGGATGAAGCATTACTAGTACCTTAATCTCAAAGTGTCAATAGTTCTGAAGCAAAGTACATTTGTTGTAAGCTCTCCAAATGTCAGAGCAAACCTGTTCTATGTGCTTAGCTTTAGCATTTGGCATTTACTCTTCCCAGCTCAAAAAAGAGAGAGGCAAAGTCCTTGGACTTGGAGCGAGTGGAGTGCATTTTAATTATGAGTTGCAGGCGTGGAGACACAGGAGTTGGATCCGTCAGGAGGACCACCCTGGCCTCCAGATAATGTGTGTGTTTGAGTGAACGAGCAAGAGATCAGAGCAACACATTTTCCATATAATACAGATCTACTTTGCAGGGTTGGGTTCACTATTATCTGCTGAACTTTAAGCGAGGCCCTTGGAACAGACTGAAATTATTCATAAATACTTAGAATTTACTTAGCATTGATTGTGTCCTTTTGATGCTTTGTGAAAATGTCAATATTCGTATTTGCCTCTTTTTTTGAGAAGATGCATGCAGTTGTTTGCATGTGGCCAATGCAAATGTCTAAATCTTCTCTCTCTCTCTCTCTCTCTCTCTCTAAAACCTTTTCTATTCCAGGTTACCCAAATTTTGTCGCCACCTATGGCCGAGGATACCCTGGATTTGCACCCAGTTACAGTTATCAGTTCCCAGGTATGTGTGACTCGTATATGTACAATAAAGGCTCTGTGTGATCACTTTGAAACTCTTAGGGGGGAAATCCTAAAGTTAATGGAGACCGTTAAACGTCTCTGAGAGAGGGACCTTTTGTGATGCCCAATTCCACCCGTTTTGAGGAAACACGCAAGGAAAATGTATTGTCAAAGGCTTTCGTGGTGGGAATCCCTGGTTTGTTGTGAGTTTTCCAGGCTGTCTGGCCATGTTCCAGAAGCATTCGCTCCTGACATTTTGCCTGCATGTATGGCAGGCATCCTCAGAGGTTGTGAAGTCTTTTGGAAATTAGGAAAATGGGGTTTAGATATCTGTGGAATGTAGCAATTGGCCACCTTGATTAGCATTTATAGGCCTAGCAGTTTTCAAGGTCTTGTTGCACTCAGGGCCGGATCTTACATTACGCAAACTACACGCCTGTGTGGGGCGCCATATATTCAGGGGCATATCCGGCCGCCTTTAGTCCCGTTGAAGGCGGCCCACCCACGTCACACCAGCTGGTTCTGCGCATGCGCATCCGGTGCAGTTCAGTTAAACACAGCTGTCACCCCACTTCTGACGTGGAGGGAAGACATCCACATCTAAACTGGGTCAGAAAAAATGGCAGCGGCAGGTTGCTTACATCACTTCGATACTGCTTCCGGGTTGCTTACATTGCTTCCGGGTTGCTTACATCGCTTCGATATTGCTTCCAGGTTGCTTACATCGCTTCCGGGTTGCTTACATCGCTTCCGGGTTGTTTACATCGCTTCCGGGTTGCTTACATCGCTTCGATACTGCTTCCGGGTTGCTTACATCGCTTCCGGGTTGCTTACATCGCTTCCGGGTTGCTTACATTGCTTCCGGGTTGCTTACATCGCTTCGATACTGCTTCCGGGTTGCTTACATTGCTTCCGGGTTGCTTACATCGCTTCCGGGTTGCTTACATCTCTTCGATATTGCTTCCAGGTTGCTTACATCGCTTCCGGGTTGCTTACATCGCTTCTGGATTGCTTACATCGCTTCGATTATGCTTCGGTTTGCTTACATTGCTTCTGGGTTGCTTACATCGCTTCCGGGTTGCTTACATCCGGGTTGCTTACTCGCTTCGATATTGCTTCCAGGTTGCTTCAAAAGTGGAGTTAATCCACATTGCTTCCGGGTTGCTTACATCACTTCCAGGCCTACAAACTATCTCGGGTTACATACCTCACTTCTGAATTGCTTACATCGCCCGGAGCTTACATCACTTACGCTTCAAAAGTGGATTTAATCAATTCTTTAGAACTCAGACATATTAACCCTTCCATCACCAAGCACCATCAACTGCAGAACATGATGCATGACAGTTTCCAACAGACCTCAAAATCTCTGGGGATGCCTGCCATAAATGTGGGCGAAACATCAGGAGAGAATGCTTCCGGAACACGGACAGTCAGCCAAGGAAAGCTTTTCTTTTGGGTATAGATTTTCTACTGAGAAGAAAAACTAATTTCTATTCGCTTTAAGTATTAATTGGTACTGGTTATTTGAGGAACAAGCAAAAGCGGTGGTTCTCCTAGCACAGAATACGCCCTCTAAGTCTGTAGGTATTTTTTGCCGTGCAGGCGAGGATCTGACTTCATGCTTTACCCCTTGTTTGTTTCTGGTCCCCTTTGCTTCCCTTTTGCGCAGCTGTCAGATCAGCTGCATTTAGTGGTCTTACATTTGCTCCTGACTTTAATGCTGCCAGTCGTCACTTTTGGGGACCCCTGAGGCTTGGAAATGGTAGGCTAGCTGGCTTTTAAGCCTCCCCTCCTGCCGGTAATGGGCAGCCCCTTCTTTTCCGTCTCTGGAGCTATCAACAGGCAGTCACTGAAACCAAATGTGCTGTGTTTTGTTTTGTGCCAGCAACACTTCAGATGTTGGGAGATGCCAGGAAGGTTCTGTCTGTGTGATATTTATTAGGGGGGGCACACTTTCCCTCCCTGCTTTAGGGTTTCCGGGGAGAGCAGTCAAGCCAATTTCTGACGCGTGAACCTGCTGCTTGCTAATAGCCAAGGCCCACCTGGAGCCCACAGCAAGCGAACGGTGCCGCTGTATGTTAGAAGTCATTAATGCATGTCGCAAGGGTGAGGTTATGCCACCTTGCTCTGCGTTCCATAATTGCAGACACGGGGAAGGATGGCCTTGCTTGGGTTAATTCAGAAACCCAAGTTCGGGGAAAATAAAAGCAAGGAAAAGCAGTCCTTGTGGAAATAATATACAAGACACCAGGGAAGCCAGTGCGATCTTTAAAACTATTTGTGAGTTGTTGCTGTTTAATGTGTTGTCGAAGGCTTTTTCATGGCCGGAATCACTGGGTTGCTGTGAGTTTTCCGGGCTGTCTGACCATGTTCCAGAAGCATTCTCTCCTGATGTTTCACCCCACATCTTTGGCAGGCATCCTCAAGAGGTTGTGGAGTCTGTTGGGAACTAGCCAAGTGGGATTTATATATCTAGTTTTCTGGCATAAGCAATCCCTCGTAGCCCGAGGATGATGGCCCTCCATGTGTAGTGTCTTGGCGATGGATACATAGGTGGCTGTGGATATCTAATAATAACAATAATAATCATAACTGTTTATTTATATTCCGCTCTTCTCACCCCGAAGGGAACTCAGTGCGGATCACATTACACATATGATAGATAGTCCCTGTCGGAAGACATACAAATGACAGTACATAGTACACAGTGCAATTTTAGAAGATTCCTTCTTCCTGGCTGCCTCGTAGGGTGTGTGTCGCTGGATGTGAATTGCTCCATTACGTCACTGTTATTATGTCATTGCGTTGTTATGTCACAAGGGGGTGCTGTTGTTTCATCCTCATGACGGGAGTTTCTGTTCCGCTTCCACCTTCCGGACAACCAAATTTCAGGCGTTGTAAAGTCCCTCTGTAAAAATCTTCCCCGCTTCATGGTTCCCAGTTTTATCTACTCACAGCTGGGCTGCTTTCGAACTGCTGGGTGAGCAGACGGACAGGGCTGCAATAGCTGGTTGTCAAAAAATCACAAATATCAAAATCACACATTATTATTATTTATATAATATTAATATTATTTATATATATAATATTAATATATATAATATAATATTATATATTATTAATATATCATATAATATTAGCATATAGATCTCGTTTGCTGTGACATACTGTGGTTTTTATTTTAAACTAGCTTGGGGACCCGGTGGTGCCTGGGTTATTTGAGAAAGGCATTGTGTGCCAATGTTGGTCTTTGGTACTTCAAGTCCCATCATCCACGGTCCACCCTCCTCCAAACTGCAGTAGAAGATAGAGTGGGTCATGGGGGCTCTGTGTGTTTCACGTTTGGTCTTGATCATTCATTGGATGAGGGTTGCAGTGGTCTCGTAAGGTGAGTGAAGGTACTTCAAGTCCCATCATCTGTGGTCCATCCTCCTAGAAACAGCACCAGGGTGTAGAGTGGGTCAAGGGGGTTCTGTGTGCCAATTTTGGTCTGTATTGGTCATTGGATGAGGGTCGCATTGTTTTCAGTGAGTGAGTCCCATAATCCATGGTCCATCCTCCTTCAAACTGCAGCAGGATGTAGAGTGGGTCATGGGGCCTCTGTGTGCCAAGTTTGGTCCTAATTTGTCATTGGCGTGGGCCGCAGTGCTCTAAGGAAGTGAATTAAAGTACTGCAAGTCCCATCATCTATGGTCCATCCTCCCTCCAACTGCACCAGGATGTAGAGTGCTTCTTGGGGAATCTGTGTGCCAAGTTTGGTATTGTTCTGTGATTGTTGGGGGCCTAGTCAGGAAAATCAAGTTGAGGAAGCCTTACTGTCAATTTTGGGCCTGGTCTGTGAGTTATAGGGGCTGCAGTCAGGGGTGGTCTAAGGTAATTTTGAATGGTAAACAAACATAATTTTGGCACCCCCCCCAAACCATTATTTTGGCACCCCCCAACTTTATTTTGGCGCCCCCCCCAGGAAGCACAAAGAGGAGCCTTCAAGAAGGCCCTCCTCTCGGGCTCCCGCTGCCAGCCCCTCTTACGGGGCATTGCAGAGGGGGGGAGCGCTCTCCCTTGCCCTCTGCAATGCCCCGTGGGAAGGGGCCAGCAGCGGGAACCAGGAAGCGCGAAGAGGAGCCTTCGACATTGGTTGCCACTGGGGGTGTATTTGGATAAAGGACTCTGATTGGCCATTAACCTCCCAACATTCTAAGATAACACAGTGGCCCATTCTGCCCTTAGAATACACAAGAATAGACTACAAAATGTCAAAAATAGCAAAAATATCAAATATATTGAATAACAAGGCACAAGGTACACACTGTAAAGGGGCAGTGACAATAATGCCCCTCGGCGCTCGCAATAACAACAATATTGGTTGAAATACCAGTCGATGAAGCAAATGCCTGATTTGTAATCCCGCTCCCCGAGCAATCAGTGGCCGATTGCCTGGAGCAAAGCCGAGAAATGCTAAAATGCGCGTCTTGAGTCCCGAGCCACACACGTCGTCCTGGGAGGCTTTCCGCGGGAGAAGCCCACACCCAAACAGCGGCTCCAAGTGCCAAAGCCCACACCCAAACGCGGCGTGCCCGGCGTTTCTTTGGCACATAGCGCTTTGCTCCAGGCAATCGGCCTTCGGGAGCGGGATTACAAATCAGGCATTTGCCTTAGCCACTGATTGCTCACGGCTTGGATCACGCCGGGTATTTTCCGCCCGTTCATCTCATTGCTACGATCCCCATCCCCAGCGTACTTTGTTTCCCCATTGAGCTACATCACCTCAGCTCCTGGAACTCCGCTCGGACACCACGCCGCGCTTCATTGAATGGTATTTCAACCAATATTGTTGTTATTGCGAGCGCCGAGGGGCATTATTGTCACTGCCCCTTTACAGTGTGTACCTTGTGCCTTGTTATTCAATATATTTGATATTTTTGCTATTTTTGACATTTTGTAGTCTATTCTTGTGTATTCTCAGTTACCATTGCGGTAATTACATTGTCTGTGCATAACCATTCTGCCCTTAACCACACCAGGTTGTGAAGTGGGCCATTGGGCCTCTGTGTGCCAAGTTTAGTCCTGACCGTCATTGCTGTGGGCGGCAGTGACTGACTGCCTGAGGCCTTTCCTTTTCCCTCTGCGTCATCTTAGAATGTAGATGGCCAATCAGAGTCCTTTATGCAAATACTCCCTCAGTGGCAACCAATCCCCTCTGTCTGGTGCCTTAGAATGTTGGAGTTCTGAGGCTGGCCCATCAGAGTCCTTTATGCAAATAATCCCACAGTGGCAGCCAATCGAAAAGCTGGCACATATTCTTCCGCACCTCCCGTCCTCCGCACCGCCGCAAACACTGACTTTTATTATACACAAAGATAATTTTAATAATTTACATCTGGCCCGCCCATAATGTTTTTAAACGGTATTGTTGTTTATTGCTTATTGTAAGTTATAGTGATTGTATTATTTTATTTGCTGTTGTGTTATTTTACTATGTGTTGTGGGCTTGGCCTCATGTAAGCTGCCCCGAGTCACTTCTGGGAGATGGGGGTGGGGTATAAATTTATTTATTTATTTATGTTTCAAACTTCTATACCGCCACTCCCCGGAGGCTCGGAGTGGTTTACAGTTTGATTCATAACACAATAACAATACAGAACAGACATTACAACAGAAGCAAAACAGGGATGGAACATAAATAAGGGAGGAAACATAAGGATCACATGCGTTCGGCAATGGAATGGGGATAGGGATTGGATAGAACCAGGGTTCATACCGATTGACCCCTTACTGGGATTGTCCTCTGGTAGCAGTTGGCAACCATCAAAGGGAGGCAGCCGCGGGACTCCCAGAGAGCTCTGTAGGAACCCAAGGTTGGGAAGGAGAAGGAGATCATCTCCGACCCTTGGGTTCTCAAAGGCTGTCTCCTTACAAGTCCAGCGACCTGACTCGAGGGCTGGCAGCTCTCTGAAGGACGTTTAGAAACTCCAAAGTTTGAACTCCAGAATGTCCTCGAATGAAATGTCCTCTGGGTCCCCGAGCTAAACACTCTGGTCCTCCTCTGCCGTTGAAGATCTACAGCATTCGCAGCAGTCCTGGGGACTCTGTGATCACGATGAGTCGTTGATCCGGTCCTGGGCTGGGCGATCAGGTTGGTTTCTCGGTGCTCTTCAGCGAGGCTGGAAGTTCGCTCTAGGAGACTCTTTTCCTTCTGCCGTCATTTCCGCTTCCTGGGATGATGACGCGGTTTCCGGTGGGAGTTCGCTGACAATTTCTGGTCTTCGGCTGGAGAAGATTTCCGGTCCGATCCGGCGTCCTCAAGGTCGGTCGCCATATTCGAATGGCCCTCGATCATCCACCCCACCCCACCCCCCTCAAGATCTCTTCGGCTGGGGGGGGGGGGGACCTGGGCAGCCGACAGGGTCTCCGAAACATCCAGTGCCGGCATAGAACCACCATCAAGCCATCTCCCGGTGGCGAACGCCCGGATGGTGGGCCAGAGTCTGGTCCTGGGCTCTGGTCAGCTGCTGAAGGTGGGTGTCCATGTGTCGACTCACCGGTCCCTCCCGTGTCATGAAGGGGTCTCTGTCCGGGGTCAATTCCTTCCCTAGTCATCCTCTCTAAATAAAGTTTAATAATAATAATAATAATAAAGCCCAGCAATACATTACCACAAAATAAAATATATATGTATATGTTTATATGGCTAAGGTGTCCACTTACACAGATAAGCTCCGGCCTCCACAAATAGCTATATCTCCCACTATTGCAATGCCCTCCAACGACATTAGAGGTTATAGAGGTACACATGTCCAAGAGCCCTGCCAATGTCCTCCGCCACAAGTGAAGGCTTTTACACAGGAACAATTTCATCCTAGTTTTTCTATTTTTCCTCCACCACAGACATCCCAGTGTTTCTGACTCTCTCCATTGGTATGGAATTTGCATGACCCCGCCCACTGCATCTCGCTTAACACTTTCTTATTCTTATCTATGGCACACAGCAAACTGAACATATTAGAGAAGTTTGGGGGAAATTCACCATGATTTATAGGAGTCATGGGTACTGGGATGTATAGTTCACCTGCTATCTAAGAGTGCTCTAATGGAATTGGACCAAACTTGGCACACAGAGCCCCCATGACCACCAAAAAATACTGGAGGTCTTGGGTGAAAATTCACCTTGATTTGGGTGAGCTGTAGTTCACCTACACCCAGAGAGTAATGTGAAGCCAAATATTGAGAGACCAAACTTGATACGCATACCCGATATGCCGAAATGTGATCACTGTAGGGGTGTGGGGGGAATTGACCTACCTTTCTGGGAGTTACAGTTCACCCAAAACCAGAGAAACAGTGACCTCCACCGATGATGGACCTGGACCAAACTTGGCACACAAAACCCCCATGAGTAGCTGAGGGGACTGACTCACTATAGTGGGAGTTGTAGTTCACTCTGTAGCCAGAGAGCACACTGAACCGCACCAATGGTGCATCTAGAGCAAACGTGCCCAACATAACAAACTCTTTAAGTACTGATGGAGTTTCTCAGGGTTAAGCTGGCATGAGGTGAGTTTTATTTATTTATTTATTTATTATTTCGATTTGTATACCGTCCTTTCCCATTTGGCTCAGGGCGGTTTACAGCATATCGATCTACAACAATAAAACAGTAAAACAACAAGATATACAACGTTAAAACAGTGTTAATCCACAACCAAGGGGTGGCTAAAGGCTGAATGCCTGTCGAAAAAGAGCTGTTTTGTAAGCTTTCCAAAAAGCCGGCAGCTCACCGATTGCTCGGACTTCAGGCGGCAAGGCATTCCACAGACATGGTGCTACAACAGAGAAAGCCCTCTGTCTAGTTGATGACAGGTGAATGGTTCGTAGGGAAGGTTGAGGTTCTCTGATCGAAGAGATCTCTGGGGAACATATGGGAGTAGACGGTCTCTCAAGTACACCGGCCCCAGACCATGCAAGGCCTTAAAGGTCAAGACCAACACTTTGAAGATGATCCAGTGCAGTCGCTGCAGAGTTGGAGTGATGTGAGCCCTGGCCGGCACTCCAGCCAGGAGTTTCGCTGCCGCGTTCTGCACTAGTTTAGGCCTCCGGATGACTGACAAAGGAAGACCAATGTAAAGGGCGTTACACTAGTCTAGCCTCGAGATGACCGTCGCCTGGATCACCGTGGCCAGGTCATTTCTGGTGAGATAGGGCGCCAGCCGCCCAGCCTGTCGCAGATGGAAAAAGGCAGATCTGCTGACAGCTGAGACCTGAGCCCCCATTGTCAGCAGCAGATCCAACTGGACCCCCTGGCTCCAGGCCAGGATTACCCATAAGGCCAACCTAGGCCATGGCCTAGGGTGCAAGCAGAGGGGGGGCCCAAATCACAGACCAAAAAAAAGTAGACCTTCCTAAAATGGCTGCCAGGCCTTCACTAAAATGGCCCCGCCCCGTTGTTGCCGACCTTCACAAAATGGAGCCCGTAGATGGCGGTGGCAGAACCACCTCGAAGATGGCCGCCTCCGGGGGCACTGCCTTGCCCACGAGGCCTGGAGGCGGCCAAAGGAGGGAGCAAGGCCGGGTGCCCAGCAAGGTAGCGCCCGCGGTCAGCAAGCTCCGGCCATGGGCTCATGAATGGCCGTTGGCCGCAGGCCGCAGCCTCACCTGAGGCCCGTTTCTTTTTCCTTTTTTTGAGAGAGGGGGGGAGGAAACAGGAGAAAGGAGCGCCGGCGGGGATTGCGGCGCCTCCAACCAGCACACCGCCATGTGTGAGGATGCTCCAATTCTCCGTAAGGATCACACGCAGGCAGTTCACGATCCAACAAGATTTATTGCAGGTACAACACCCATAAAGTCAAAGCAGTGACCCGTCACCCCAACACACCTTATATACCCCATCCCCCATCCCTCCTTTCCCTTGCAATGTCCAGGAAAGGTTGCATCATGTCCTGCTGACTCAGCAATCCCACAGTCCAGAGGATATTACGTCATACCCTGGCTGAGTCAGCATATTCCCAGTCAGTGTCCAATGTCCGGAAGAGGTTGCGTCACATCCGTCCTGACTCAGCACTGCTCCCAAAGGATTACATCACCCCAGGGAATACCCCAAGGTCCGGCGTCAAAGCAGGTCAAGGCAGACTGGGAGTCTGAGCCTCCTCAAGGCTAAGATCTCCCAGCTCTGACAGCCATGCCCCTATCAAAGGGTCGGGAAACAGGCCTGGCCCCCGCCCAACACACCCCCTCCCCACCTGAACCGCAGTAAGAAACGGTGTGGGGGGGGCGAACCACCCGGCCATCACGCGACAGGCCCGATAACGTGGCTCCCCACTAGGGAGCCGGGCCTGCATGCAGCAACATGCTATTTTAATTTATATAACTATGTAATAATAAATATATATAATGTACTGTGTATATAATTTGTATTTTAATAATAATGTTTTTTTTACATTAATAATTTAATTAATAATTTATTTTTTTAAAAAAAATACTGTTGCGGAGGCTATGCAGGGCGAGCGGCCATGGAAGCCTGGAGGACAAACCTCCAGGTCCGGCTCCTCACCAGCCTCAAAACCGACCTGACCAGGCTAGTAGGATGATCCAGAGGTGTTGTCTCTTCAACATCTCAAATGTAGTACACTATTGTAACACTCCCTGGGCTGTCTTGAGGCCGGATGTTGGTACTGTAAGGGTTAATATCCAAAACTAGTTACTAATTATTTGTTTCTCTCAATACAAAAAATCATCAGCAATATGAATTTTGAAGATCAAAGGAGAAGATAAGGTGGGTCTGAGTGATGGGGGGGGGGCAGTAGAGGTTGGCTTAAAGGGGACGTAATTCCAAAGTGTGGCCTAGGGCACAAAAAGGTGTTAATCCGGGCCTGCCTGGCTTTTTACTAGAGACGACGGGCGTAGTGCCTCGCCGTCCAGAGTAGGCAGCTGAAGCCCGCACCCACCCGGGTGACCCAGCCAAAAGATCTCAGTCTTCGATGGATTCACTCTCAACCGACTGGCTCGTAACCAACCAGTCACAGCTTCAAGGCAGAGTTGGAAACAATCGGGTACAGAGTCCAGCCGGCTGTCCATCCTCAGCACAAGCTGGGTGTCATCAGCATACTGGTGACACTCCAGACCAAAGCTCCGCGCCAATTTGGCAAGTGGCCGCATATAGATGTTAATTAAATAATAAAGGGGAGAGAATGGCTCCCTGCAGGACCCCACAATTTAGGGGGAGCCTCTCGGAAGCCATACCTCCCCTCTGCACTCGCTGTCCCCAATCTAGGAAAAAAGAGGACACGCATTTAAGAGCAGTCCCCCTCACCCCTGTCACGGCTAGGCGGTGGGTTAACAATGCGTGGTCTACTGTATCAAAAGCTGCCGTGAGGTCCAATAACACAAGCAGCGCTGATCCACCTTGATCCAATTGGCAGCGGAGTTGATCTGTGATGGCAACCAGCACAGTCTCTGTCCCATGCCCTATACGGAAGCCGGACTGGTAGGGATCTAATCTTATGTTACAGTCAACACACACACGTTCACTGATTCCATACATGCTCCAACACCACCTTCTGCCTCTGTGCAATCCAAACGGATGACTGCATTTCCCCTTGTGGGATAACATCACTTTCGGCATATCCGCAGCGACGAGCCGTCATTTACTTCCACCCATTTTCAAAGTTTATGAATGCTTGACTCATCAAGTTTCATTGCTATATACATTGAGTAATAGAGACAGCGCCCCTCCCTCTGTTTATGTAGTTTCCACTTGCCTGCTTGGGTCAGTAATGTACAACCTGGTGTAACTAACTCCCGCAGATATGATGCTATTTACTACCTGCTTCAAAATCCACATTAACGGTGTCTGTAAATAGCAGTTGATGGGAGAGAGAAACTAGAAGAGCTCCAGAAACCATTCTGAAGGAGCCAGGTATACATTTGGTACTTACTTACTTACTTACTTAGGCGATCCCTCATTGTCCGAGTATGATGTCCTTCCAAGTGTAGTGTCTTGGATATGTAGGTGACGGTGGAGCCCTAGTCTTGATTCACACGTTCTCCCACAGTGAGGACATTAGTTTCCAGGTGGAAGGCGGTCCAGGTCAGGGTTGGCTTGATGTGCCTTCCTCTTGGCAGTTTTCTCCCTTTCGCCCTCCATTCATGCCTCTATGAATTCCGCAGCACTGCTGGTCACAGCTGACCTCCAGTTAGAGCTCTCAAGGGCCAGGGCTTCCCAGTTCTCAGTGTCTATGCCACAATTTTTGAGTTTGGCTTTAAGCCCATCTTCAAATCTCTTTTCTTGTCCGCCAAGATTCCATTTCCCGTTCTTGAGTTAGGAATAGAATAACTGCTTTGGGAGATGGTGATCAGGAAAGGTCTGATCATTGCACATCTGGGGTGTGAAGTTATCGGGAACTGAGTCCGGCCGGCCTTCCCTTTTCATCCCACATCTGGGGTGTGAAGTTATCGGGAACTGAGTCCGGCCGGCCTTCCCTTTTCATCCCACATCTGGGGTGTGAAGTTATCGGGAACCGAGTCTGGCCAGCCCTCCCTTCCCATCACACATAAGGGGTGTGAAGTTATCGGGAACCGAGTCTGGCCGGCTCCTTCCATCGCACATCTGGGGTGTGAAGTTATCGGGAACTGAGTCCTGGCCCTCCCTCCCCATCACACATCTAGGGGTGTGAAGTTATCGGGAACCCAGTCCGGCCAGCCCTCCCCATCACACATGAGGGGTGTGAAGTTATCAGGAATCCAGTCCGGCCAGCCCTCCCTTCCCATCACACATCTGGGGTGTGAAGTTATCGGGGAATCCAGTCCGGCCAGCCCTCCTTCCCATCACACATAAGGGGTGTGAAGTTATCGGGAACCCAGTCCGGCCAGCCTCCCTTCCCATCACACATAAGGGGTGTGAAGTTATCGGGAACCCAGTCCGGCCAGCCCTCCCTTCCCATCACACATAAGGGGTGTGAAGTTATCGGGAACCCAGTCCGGCCAGCCCTCCCTTCCCATCACACATCTGGGGTGTGAAGTTATCGGGAATCCAGTCCGGCCAGCCCTCCCTTCCCATCACACATCTGGGGTGTGATGTTATCGAGAACCGAGTCCGGCCGGCCCTCCCTTTCCATCGCACATCTGGGGTGTGAAGTTATCGGGAACTGAGTCCTGCCGGCCCTCCCTTCCCATCACACATCTAGGGTGTGAAGTTATCGGGAACCCAGTCCGGCCAGCCCTCCCCATCACACATGAGGGGTGTGAAGTTCCCTTCCCATCACACATAAGGGGTGTGAAGTTATCGGGAACCCAGTCCGGCCAGCCCTCCCTTCCCATCACACATAAGGGGTGTGAAGTTATCGGGAACCCAGTCCGGCCAGCCCTCCCTTCCCATCACACATAAGGGGTGTGAAGTTATCGGGAACCCAGTCCGGCCAGCCCTCCCTTCCCATCACACATCTGGGGTGTGAAGTTATCGGGAACCCAGTCCGGCCAGCCCTCCCTTCCCCACATCTGGGGTGTGAAGTTATCGGGAACCCAGTCCGCCAGCCCCTCCTTCCCATCACACCATCAGTCCGGCCAGCCCTCCTTCCCATCACACATAAGGGTGTGAAGTTATCGGGACCCAGTCCGGCCAGCCCTCCCTTTCCATCACACATAAGGGTGTGAAGTTATCGGGAACCCAGTCCGCCAGCCCTCCCTTCCCATCACACATAAGGGGTGTGAAGTTATCGGGAATCCAGTCCGGCCAGCCCTCCTTCCCATCACACATAAGGGGTGTGAAGTTATCGGGAACCCAGTGGCCAGCCCTCCCTTCCCATCACACATAAGGGGTGTGAAGTTATCGGGAACCCAGTCCGGCCAGCCCTCCCTTCCCATCACACATAAGGGGTGTGAAGTTATCGGGAACCCAGTCCGGCCAGCCCTCCCTTCCCATCACACATCTGGGGTGTGATGTTATCGAGAACCGAGTCCGGCCGGCCCTCCCTTCCCATCACACATCTGGGGTGTGAAGTTATCAGGAACCCAGTCTGGCCAGCCCTCCCTTTCCATCGCACATAAGGGGTGTGAAGTTATCGGGAACCCAGTCCGGCCAGCCCTCCCTTCCCATCACACATAAGGGGTGTGAAGTTATCAGGAACCCAGTCCGGCCAGCCCTCCCTTTCCATCGCACATCTAGGGTGTGATGTTATCGGGAACTGGGTCCGGCCGGCCCTCCCTTTCCATCGCACATCTGGGGTGTGAAGTTATAGGGAATTGAGTCCAGCCAGCTCTCCCTTTTCATCGCACATCTGGGGTGTGAAGTTATCGGGAACCGAGTCTGGCCGGCCCTCCCTTTCCATCGCACATCTGGGGTGTGAAGTTATCGGGAACCGAGTCTGGCCGGCCCTCCCTTTCCATCGCACATCTGGGGTGTGAAGTTATCGGGAACCGAGTCCGATCGGCCATCCATCCGTAGAAGGAGCTGGGTGTCATCAGCATACTGAGTGACACCATACTGAGTGACACCAAACTAGCTGAGTGAGTGGTCGCATATAGATGTTAAATAACAGTGCAGATAGAATGGCACCCTGAGGAACTCCACACGTAAGTGGTGATTTTTCAGAGGACGCCCCGTTCCATTCCACTCGTTGCCAGCGGTTCCAGAAAAAGAGCCTACCCAATTAGGGCAGACCTTTGGACCCCCAAAGCGGCGAGGTGGTGGGTCAAAAGATCGTGATCAACCGTGTCAAAGGCAGCTGTAAGATCTAACAATACAAGCAATGGCGATCCGCCTCGGTCAAGCTGGCATCGGAGTTGATCCGAGATGGCATCCAACACAGTCTCAGTCCCATGTCTCAAACGGAAGCCGGACTGGTAAGGGTACAGCCAGGCCGTGTCATCTAAGAATTTTTGGAGCTGGTCTGCTCTCAATTACCTTGCCTAGGAACGGAAAATTCGAAACCAGGCGGTAATTGGAGGTAACTGAAGGATCTAAATTTGGCTTTTTCAGTAGTGGACGAACCACTGCCTCTTTCAGCCCTTCTGAAAAACTCCTTGCTCAAGGGAGCTATTGATAATGTCCATATATGGTACGACAAATGACGTTAATGGTTTAAGTTTCAGTATAAGAGCCTGACTAATCAGCCTGTCTGGTTGATTTGATGCAAATGCTTCCTCGGTCCGTGTCCCTCCTGGCTAGTGAAAGCTAGCCTGGAGGGATTACATGACCCTCTGTTGAATATAATTAACATCTCCCTTGAGCAAGGAGTCTTTCCAGGGGGCTTAAAAGAGGCAGTGGTCTCCCTGCTGCTGAAGAAGCCGAATTTAGATCGATCGGGTCCCTCCAATTACCGCCCAGTTTCACACCTTCCGTTCCTGGGCAAGGTGATTGAGAGGGCGGTGGCGGGGCAACTGCAGCAGTTCCTTGAGGACACAGCCGGCTTAGATCCCTTCCAGTCCGGCTTCCGCTCGGGGCACGGGACGGAGACTGTGTTGGTCGCCATTTCAGATCAGCTTTGATGCCAACTGTATTTATTGTATTTAATTGCTGTTTTACTCTGTTTTATGTGATTTTATTCTATTTTTATTCTATTAACTTGCTGCTGTAAGTCACCCTGAGCCGCTTGGGAGTGGTGACGGAGAAATGTGAATAAATAAATAAATAAATAAATAAATAATAAATAATAACTGGACAAGGACGGTTCAGTGCTGCTTGTGTTATTGGACCTCACAGCAGCTTTTGATACAGTCAATTACAATCTTTTGGCCCACCGCCTTGCTGTTGTTGGAGTTAGGGGAACAGCCTTGAAATGGCTCTTGTCCTTTCTCCACAACCGAGGACAGCAAGTGGAAAGGGGAGGTATGGTTTCCGAGAGCGCTCCACTTACCTCAAGGTGCCATTCTTTCCCCTTTATCATTTAACATCTATATGCGACCACTTACTGGTCTGGTTTGAAGCTTTGGGCTGGAATGTTATCAGTGCGCTGACGACACCCAGCTCATTCTGAAGATAGAAGGCCAGCCGGACTCCATACCCTCTTGTTTCCAACAGTGCCTTGAAGCTGTGCGCCAGTAGATTGAGGGTGAATCCAGCAAAGATGGAGATACTGTGGCTGGGCCGCCCGGTTGGTGGGGAGGTCTGACTGCTTAGCTTGGATGGCGAGGCATTATGCCCGACATTATGGCGAGGCATTATGCCCGATTTTTGACCCGTTGCTGTCGATGGAAGCCCAGTTCTCCAGCGTCAGCAAAACCGCCTTTTTCCACCTGCAGCAAGCAAGGCATCTGGCCCCCTACCTATCCAGAGACAACCTGGCCACGGTGTTCCAAGCCACGGTCATCTCGAGACTGGACTACTGTAACGCCCTTTACATCAGCCTGCCCTTGTAAGTGATCCGGAAACGTAAGCTTCTCCAGAATGCCACTGCGTGACTTCTCACTGGGGCCCCAGTGAGATGTCACATAGCATCTATCCTCCAGCAGCTTCATTGGCTTCCGGTCGAGCACCGGGTCACCTTCAAGGTGATGGTGTTAACTTTCAAGGCCTTGCATGGTCTGGGGCCGCTGTATCTGAGGTACCGTCTCCTCCCCTACCAACCCCGGAGGTCACTTCGTTCCGAACAAATGAACCTCCTGGAAGTACCGACCTTCAAAGCAATCCGTCTCACATCGAGCCTTTTCTGTAGTGGCGCCGTCAATCTGGAACACTCTTCCAAGCGATGTACGGTTCATGCAGGACCTTGTCTCCTTCCGCAAGGCCTGCAAGACTCACCTTTTCTGGCCAGCCTTTGATTGCTAGGCCAGAAATCTTTCTTTAAGCTAGTTTAATATGTTTGTTTTTACCTCTGTGTGTTTTTACTTGACTGTAAGCTGCTCCGAGCCCTCGGGGAGTGGTGGCGTACAAGTCCAAATAATTAATAAATAAATAACTAAAGTTCCACTTCCATTAAAAGTGGCGAAATTTCGCAGCATTCATAAATAACCATAGTTCTCTCCATCGTGGTGGGAGCTTTCATTCGCGCCCATCAGCAGGAGTGTCAAATAGGTCTCAATAGTTCTTTCATCGCCGGCTGCAGAGTCCTCTGTTTGCAATAAGAAAACTCCCAACACTTCCACTCTTGTCATGGGGGGAGGACGCATCAGCTGCCAAATATGACCCAGTGGAGCATTTACTGTGAAATTGAAGTTCTCGCTGATGGACGCTAGGTCTACACGCCTACCAGGGAGAGCTGGGAATCCATATTTTGTGGCAATTAACACTTCTGATCCTTTGCTTGGCTTGTCACCGTTACATCCACAAATCGACTGAGCGAACGGCCCGAAAGGTGTGTGTGGTTGCACAATGTTGGGATTTACCGAGCAAGAAATGAGGAGCAGATACTGAGATCCCACCTCCAGCTCTTCTTCCGAGAGGTGTCCTCATATGTTTACCACTTATTCATAGGCATACCCAGTTCCAAACAAGACTTTTCCCTGGAGCCCCGAGAAAGTCAATATGCAAAGAACTGTACATTTATTTATGTACTAGCTTGTGGACCCGGCACTGCCTGGGTGATTTGAGAAAGGCATTGTTTCTCTGTGCTCCAAGTTTAGTCTAGATCCAATGTTGGTGAGTGCAGGTGAGGTATAGCTCCATTGACCAGCCTCCTTCAAATCACACCAAAATGGGGGCTTAGGGTGCCAAGTTAGGTCTTGATCAGTCATTGGTGTGGGTCACAATGGTCTAAGGAAGTGAGTGAAGCTATTGCAAGTCCCATCACGCTTGTTCCATTGGCCCACAAACCCCACTCAGACATAGAGTGGGTCATAGGGGCTGTGTGTGCCAAGTTTTCTCTTGAACAGTCATTGGTGTTGGTTGCAGTGGTCTCCGAAAGTGAGTGAAAGTGCTGCAAGTCCCATCATCCATGGTCAACCCTCCTCCAAACTGCACCAGGATGTAGAGTGGGTCATGGGGGCTCTGTGTGCCAAGTTTGGTCCTGTTCTGTCATTGTTGGGGGAACTGAAGAATTTGACAATGTACCCACTCTTGACTTCAGATTAAAAAGAAAAACTATTATGTACAGTGTTCCATTACTTATCACGGGGGTTAAACATGCGTGTCTGCCATTAACGAAGCCATTCCAAAATTTTGGAATTAATTCGGGAAATTCCAAAATTTTTCCAGAAAATTTCAGAAGTCATTCAGATTTGAAGCACCAGCGCCCCCTACATCCGGAATGAGGTTTGAACCATTTTTAAAAATCAAACAGGCCATATTATATCTATCTATCTATCTATCTCCCCTCTCCATTGCTGCCCCCTTGTCATGGGGAGAGGCTTGCGTACCCTAGTGAAGTTGTGAGCTATGCTGGCGGTGGCATAATAGGGCCTCCCATGCCAGACAGGTCACAACCAAAGGGTCTGACAAAGAGCATCAATGCGCAGGATGGGCTCTCTAGCCTTTTGGCAACCATCCTAGGAGAAGGAAAACCCTGATTTCAAACTCGGGCAGATGGTGCTCGTCTAACCCTGTGAGGTCAACCATTTAAGAGAAGGAAACTCAAATCAAACCTACGACCTGAGGATCTCGCTGCCACTGTCCCAGCTTGCTAGGCCCCGGCAGACAAACCTTTGGTTTAAGGGCGAGGCCAGTTCTATGCACACTGCGCTCCACCAGAAAAATCCATTGCACAGGCTCGAAGGACACATCCAGTCATTGGTGCGCTTGTAGAGAGCGTGGGATGAGTCCTTCCTAAGAATCTTCATTCACGAAGTAATGCCACACACAGTCCCCACGTTAAAAAATCCCACAGCAACGCGTTGGGTCAGCATATATATATATATATATATCCCATATGTATGCGTGGTATATGTATATGTGGTGTGTGTATATATATATATAGATATAGATATAGATATAGATATAGATATATGCTGACCCAGCCACACGTTGCTGTGGGATTTTTTTAACTTGGGGACTGTGTGTGTAGTTATGTATATGTGTATATGTGTATGCGTGTATATGTGTGTACTTATGTATATGTGTGTTTATGTATGTGTGTATGTGTATATTTGTATATTTCTGTGCATGTATATATGTGTGTGTATGTGTTTCTGTGTTCCTTTCTTCTCCCCTCTTTCCTTCCTTCCTTCACTCCATCCTTCTATCCTTCCCTTCCTTTCCCCTCCTGTCCTTCCTATCCTTCCTTTTTCCTTCCTTTCTTCTCCCCTCCTTCCTTCCATCCATTCTTCCTTCTATCCTTCCCTTCCTTTCTTCTTCCCTCCTTCCTTCCATCCATTCTTCTTTCTATCCTTCCCTTCCTTTCTTTTCTCCTTCCTTCCTTCCTTCCTCCCTTCCCTCCCTTCCTCCTTTCCTTTCCCCCCTTCCTGCCATTCCTCCCCTTTCTGTATCAGCCTTGCTCCCCTTGTCTCAGTCCCTCCGTTCCTTTCCCTACCACCACCAACATTCCGACTCTCTAAACTGCCAGGGGCTCCCAGCCTACATTCTAACTGAGGGAGTATTTGCATAATGCCTATAATTGGTCAGCTCCACTAACGCTGTAAACTGCCAGAGGGAGGTGGTGTGGGGGATCATGGGAGTTGTAGTCCTTAATGTTTTTTTTGGATTTATGGCCGCTGGCTCTTATTTGGGCGGGGGGGGGGGTGGTGTTTTGGTAAACATACCTCGTAGGGTTTTCTGGGTATGAGGGCTGTTTTTGTGTTTCTGCCTTGTGTGGTTTCTTTGTCTATAAGACAGGACCCATGACATGGAGGATTTATATATATATATATATATATATATAGAGAGAGAGAGAGAGAGAGAGAGAGAGAGAGAGAGAGTCAGTCAGTGTTTGTGGCAGGAGGTGCGGAAGTACGGAGGTGCGGAGGAATATGTGGCAGCGCTTCGATTGGTTGCCACTGTGGGATTATTTGCATAAAGGGCACTTATTGGCCAGCCTCAGAACTCCAACACTCTAAGGCACCAGACAGAGGGGATTGGTTGCCACTGAGGGAGTATTTGCATAAAGGACACTGATTGGCCAGCCTCATAACTCCAACACTCTAAGGCATCAGACAGAGGGAATTGGTTGCCACTGAGGGAGTAAAGGACTCTGATTGGCCACCATTCCTACATCCCAAATCTTAAAGGTGACGAGAGAGTACTTCACAAAAAAGCTTCCTTTTGACAGTAAGGCTTCCTAGGCCTCAGCCTGAATTGACAGTAAGGCTTCCTCAACTTGATTCTCCTGGCTAGGCCTTAGCCTGAATTCAGAGTAAGACTTACTTAACTTGATTTTCCTGACTAGGCCTCAGTTAATGGGACATTGTGTATGGCCTGAATTAACAGTAACCAACCTTGGCACACAGAGCCCCTATGACCCATGCTACTTTCTACTGCAGTTTGGAGGCGGGAGGACCATGGATCATGGGACTTGAAGTATGTCCACGGATTATGGGATTTGTAGTACTTTCCAACCCTTCATTCCCCACAGACCACTGCAGCCCTGAACAAAGACCTATAAAGACTACACTTGGCACCCTGTGGCCCCATGACCCAGTCTCCATCCTGCTACAGTTTAGAGGAGGGCGGATCATGGATGATGGGACTTCAACTACCTCTACTCACTGCCCAAGACTGCTGCGGCCCCCAACAGAGACCGATAAAGACCATACTTGGCACACAGAGCCCCCATGACCCACTCTAACTTCTACTGCAGTTTGGAGGAGGGTGGACCGTGGATGATGGGACTTGAAGTACCAAAGACCAACCTTGGCACACAATGCCTTTCTCAAATAACCCGGGCACTGCTGGGTCCCCAAGCTAGAGAGAGAGAGAGAGAGAGAGAGAGAGAGAGAGAGAGAGAGAGAGAGAGTGATAGTGGGACTGGGCATTTCATTTCTTCCATTCATAGCAAGGTGTTTGATCAATTCTGGATTGACGGCCGGAGGGTCTATTCTGTGAGCAGATGTTTGGATAAAGCGGGATTGGATTTGCGCACCTTCTGAAATCCATTCCACCGAAGATGGGGTCTGCCCAGGCCCTGCAGAAGTAAATTGGGGTCACTCGGAAAGAGCACTTGCCGGGACGCACCATCTTATCTGTACCCCCAAAGCTTGGGATTGATTAGAATGTGGCTTCCGTTAACCCTAATTACGATGTGTCAGGCGCGTTCATTATAGAGCAGGCCTGGTGTCAGTTCCTATTACGCTACAGATGTGTCATGAAACCTAAATATAGTATGGTCCCGGTGTCTCTGCTAAAATAAGATGGTGAAAAAGCCAGCTTCCCCTGAGGAAATTATAGTCTCCCTTGCAGTGCAGAAATGGGTAATCTTTTGCCATTACGTTGCTCAGGATTGCCGGGGGACTTACTATTTAATATCAGAAAATTTGGCTCTAGTTGCTGCTCCCTTTCGTCGTAGAGCATTTTATTTTGATTTGTTTGCTTTGTAAGCAAATGGAGTGTCCATTGACACGGGTATCAAGTTTTAGGTCTTTGTTAGCAGCAGCAAGAAGAGGTTGCTTTTCCCTTCCGAGTTGCCTTAAGCAAGGGAAGGGGTGGGGCTTGCTACAGCAGCTCCCAGCTGACTCACATCCTGCCAGGTGGGAGGAGTTAGCCTAGTTTCTGTTTTAGGTCTTTGTTAGCAGCAGCAAGAAGAGGTTGCTTTTCCCTTCCAAGTTGCCTTAAGCAAGGGAAGGGGTGGGGCTTGCTACAGCAGCTCCCAGCTGACTCACATCCTGCCAGGTGGGAGGAGTTAGCCTAGTTTCTGTTTTAGGTCTTTGTTAGCAGCAGCAAGAAGAGGTTGCTTTTCCCTTCCAAGTTGCCTTAAGCAAGGGAAGGGGTGGGGCTTGCTACAGCAGCTCCCAGCTGACTCACATCCTGCCAGGTGGGAGGAGTTAGCCTAGTTTCTGTTTTAGGTCTTTGTTAGCAGCAGCAAGAAGAGGTTGCTTTTCCCTTCCAAGTTGCCTTAAGCAAGGGAAGGGGTGGGGCTTGCTACAGCAGCTCCCAGCTGACTCACATCCTGCCAGGTGGGAGGAGTTAGCCTAGTTTCTGTTTTAGGTCTTTGTTAGCAGCAGCAAGAAGAGGTTGCTTTTCCCTTCCAAGTTGCCTTAAGCAAGGGAAGGGGTGGGGCTTGCTACAGCAGCTCCCAGCTGACTCACATCCTGCCAGGTGGGAGGAGTTAGCCTAGTTTCTGTTTTAGGTCTTTGTTAGCAGCAGCAAGAAGAGGTTGCTTTTCCCTTCCAAGTTGCCTTAAGCAAGGGAAGGGGTGGGGCTTGCTACAGCAGCTCCCAGCTGACTCACATCCTGCCAGGTGGGAGGAGTTAGCCTAGTTTCTGTTTTAGGTCTTTGTTAGCAGCAGCAAGAAGAGGTTGCTTTCCCTTCCAAGTTGCCTTAAGCAAGGGAAGGGGTGGGGCTTGCTACAGCAGCTCCCAGCTGACTCACATCCTGCCAGGTGGGAGGAGTTAGCCTAGTTTCTGTTTTAGGTCTTTGTTAGCAGCAGCAAGAAGAGGTTGCTTTGCCCTTCCAAGTTGCCTTAAGCAAGGGAAGGGGTGGGGCTTGCTACAGCAGCTCCCAGCTGACTCACATCCTGCCAGGTGGGAGGAGTTAGCCTAGTTTCTGTTTTAGGTCTTTGTTAGCAGCAGCAAGAAGAGGTTGCTTTTCCCTCCAAGTTGCCTTAAGCAAGGGAAGGGGTGGGGCTTGCTACAGCAGCTCCCAGCTGACTCACATCCTGCCAGGTGGGAGGAGTTAGCCTAGTTTCTGTTTTAGGTCTTTGTTAGCAGCAGCAAGAAGAGGTTGCTTTTCCCTTCCAAGTTGCCTTAAGCAAGGGAAGGGGTGGGGCTTGCTACAGCAGCTCCCAGCTGACTCACATCCTGCCAGGTGGGAGGAGTTAGCCTAGTTTCTGTTTTAGGTCTTTGTTAGCAGCAGCAAGAAGAGGTTGCTTTTCCCTTCCAAGTTGCCTTAAGCAAGGGAAGGGGTGGGGCTTGCTACAGCAGCTCCCAGCTGACTCACATCCTGCCAGGTGGGAGGAGTTAGCCTAGTTTCTGTTTTAGGTCTTTGTTAGCAGCCGCGCGCCTATCGGGCGCGCGATATAGAGCAGAAACTTGTAACAAGTTGGAAAAGAAATATCCAAAGACTTGTAAAAAAAAATTAAATTAAGTAAATTAAGACCACAACAAACAGTTAATCTACAAAAAAAACCCCATATTAATAAGAAATGGAGGTAGTCAGCCAGCAGCGGGAGGGGGGTTTCCCAGTTTTTTGCATCGAGTGTCACATGTATGACTATCTGCCTGCCGGGCAGAAGTCTTGGGTGTGCGTTCGCTGCAGCGAGCTCCTGGCTCTCAGGGAACGTGTTTCTTCCCTTGAAGCCAAGGTAGCAGACCTGGAGAAGCACAGAGAGGAAGTGAGGCTGGAGGATAAGATCTCCAGAGATGCAATAGGAGCATCCCACTCCGTGCCGAGCAGCCCTCCAGCTGCCTTGGAAAATGGGGGTCTTGGGCAGAGAGAACATCAGTCTGAGGAAGAGGGATCGGCTCCCTTAGTTGGGACCCCTTCCTCAGAGGCTGTGCCCATATCTTCGTGCACCGAAGATACTTCTCGACGGGTGGTAGGAGGGGGGCTTCTTGTAGTGGGTGATTCGATTGTCCGGAACATAGAAAGCTGGGTTTGTGATGGACGTGATGACCGCATGGTAAATTGCCTGCCGGGTGCAAAGGTCGCGGACATCACGAGGCATCTAGATAGGCTGGTGGATAGTGCTGGGGTGGAGCCAGTGGTCGTGGTACACGTTGGTACCAATGACATTGGGAAGGCTAAGCGGATGGTTCTGGAAGCCAAATTCAGGTTGCTAGGTAGAAGATTAAGGTCCAGGACCTCAAAGGTAGCATTCTCGGAAATGCTACCTGTTCCACGCGCAGGGACAGCCAGACAGGCAGAGCTCAGGAGCTTCAATGCGTGGATGAGGCAGTGGTGTCGAGAGGAAGGATTTAGATTTGTTAGGAACTGGGGAACATTTTCAGGAAAGCCAGACCTGTACAAAAGGGACGGGTTACACTTGAACGAAAATGGAACCAGACTGCTGGCGACTAATATTAAAAAGGCTTCAGAGCAGCTTTTAAACTGATTCCTAGGGGAAAGTCGACAGGAGCTGGGCAGCTTCCGGTTCGAGAGGGTGAAACGCCAAGTATGGAGGATGAAATTTACGCACAAATGGCTGATTCAACAGAAAAGATAGAAAGTAGTCAAGAGGTAGGACATGGTAGGCCTTCTACAAATTCTCATAAACAGCCAAAGTTGAAAGGGCACCAGAGCAATAAATATAAATGTCTGTACGCAAACGCTAGAAGCCTTCGAACAAAAATAGGGGAGTTGGAATGTTTGGCAAAAGAAAAAAAATATTGATATTATTGGCATAACAGAAACCTGGTGGACAGAGGAAAACAATTGGGACACAAAATTCCAGGTTATAAACTGTACAGGAAAGACAGGAGAGGGAAAACGGTGGCGGTGTGGCCTTGTACATAAATGAAGAGCTAGAATCTCATGAATTAGAATTTCAAGAAAATTCAAACTCACTTACAGAAACATTGTGGATAAAAGTCCCAGGACAAAAAACTAATCTAGCATTAGGGATCTGCTATCGCCCTCCCAACCAAACTCCAGAGGCAGACTGCTATCTGGAAAATGAAATTAAACAGGCCTCAAAAAGCAATAAATTAGTCATAATGGGGGACTTCAACTATCCCCGAATAGATTGGCTAAATTCTTGTTCTACGCATGAAAGAGAGACAAGGTTCCTCGACATGCTAGCTGATTATTCCCTTGAGCAGATGGTCATGGAACCAACTGGGGAAAGGGGATCCTGGACTTGGTGCTAACTAATGAACAAGATCTCGTTCAAGATGTCCTTGTAACTGAGCCCATAGGTACCAGTGACCACAACACAATAACCTTCAACTTAAGTTTGATAGCAAACTGTCAGTGAAAACTAACACAGAGACCTTAAATTTTCACAAAGGGAATTTCACCAAAATGAGAAAATAGTAAAGAACAAACTAAAAGGAACAGTAAAAAATCAAATCCCTCCAAAATGCTTGGAAACTGTTTAAAAATACTATAAAACAAGCCGAACTAAAATGCATTCCTAAAATAAGAAAGAGGCCGGGCAAGTCCAAGAGGACATCAGTATGGCTTACAAATGAAGTAAAAGATGTGATTGGAAAGAAGAAAAACTCATTTAAGAAATGGAAGGCTCTTCCTACTGAGGAGAACAGAAAGGAACACAAGCTCTGGCAAACTAAATGCAAAGCAACCGTCAGGAAAGCCAAGAGAGATTTTGAGGCACATATAGCTAAGAACATTAAAAAAATAGCAAAAACTTCTTTAAGTACATCAGAAGCAGGAACCCAACTAGAAAAGCAGTTGGGCCACTTGACGAAAAATGGTAAGAAAGGGACGATAAGTGAAGACAAGGAGATTGCTGAGCGGCTAAACGACTTCTTTGCCTCCGTTTTCACACAGGAGGACAGACAACATATGCCTGCAGCTGAGTCAGTTTTTTCAGGGAGGGAATTAAATGAATTAAACCAGATAGAGATAAACAAGGAAGATGTTCTCACATGCCTTACTAAACTAAATGTCAACAAATCACCAGGGCCAGATGGCATCCACCCCAGAGTTCTTAAGGAACTCAAGTGTGAAATTGCTGAAATTCTAGCCAAAATATATAACCTTTCTCTAAGATCAGGCACTGTACCCGGGGACTGGAGGGAGGCAAATGTAACTCCGATCTTCAAGAAAGGATCCAGGGGTGATCCAGGAAATTATAGGCCAGTTAGTCTAACCTCAGTTCCAGGCAAAGTGATGGAAACCATTATTAAAAAAAAATTACTAAGCACATAGAAGAACAGGCATTGCTGAAGGAAAATCAACATGGTTTCTGCAAAGGCAAATCATGTCTTACTAACTTGATAGAATTCTTTGAGGGTGTAAATAAACACATAGATAAAGGGGACCCAGTCGATATTGTTTACCTTGACTTTCAAAAGGCTTTTGACAAAGTCCCTCACCAAAGGCTCCTAAATAAGCTCTTCAGCCATGGAATCAGGGGACAGGTCTTGTCCTGGATTGGAACCTGGCTAAACTGTAGGAAACAAAGGGTGGTAATAAATGGACACTTCTCTGGGTGGAAAGAGGTGAGAAGTGGCGTACCCCAAGGTTCAGTTTTAGGACCGTTACTTTTTAATTTATTCATAAACGATCTGGATGTAGATGTAAATTGTGAGGTAGCAAAGTTTGCAGATGACACTAAACTGTTCAGGGTAGTTAAAAATGAAACTGACTGTAAAGAGCTCCAGAAAGATCTCTCGAAATTGAGTGAATGGGCAACAAAGTGGCAAATGCATTTTAACCTAAACAAGTGTAAAGTCATGCACATCGGAAAAAGAACCCCAAATACACTTATCAACTGATGGGATCAAAGCTTTCGAGACAAACCAGGAAAGGGATCTTGGGGTTTTGGTGGACAGCTCAATGAAGATGTCAACCCAGTGCGCTGCAGCAGTGAAAAAAAGCAAATTCTATGCTTGGCATGATCAGGAAGGGAATCGAAAATAGGTCGGCAAATGTTGTATTGCCTCTCTACAAATCTATGGTGAGGCCACATCTGGAGTACTGTGTACAATTCTGGTCACCGCACCTCAAAAAGGATATAACGGAACTGGAAAAGGTACAAAGAAGGGCAACAAATATGATCCAAGGGATGGAGCAGCTCCCTTATGAAATCAGGTTGCAACGCCTTGGTCTTTTCAGCCTTGAAAGACGGCGTTTAAGAGGTGACTTGATCGAAGTGTATAAAATCATGCATGGGATAGAAAAGGTGAACAAAGAAAAAATTTTCTCTGTCACACAATACTAGGACTAGGGGGCACTCCCTAAAGCTCCAAGGTAGGAAAGTTAGGACTAATAAAGGAAATATTTCTTCACCCAGAGGGTCATTGGGTTATGGAACTCACTTCCAGAGGAGGTTGTGACAGCTGTCGGCCTGGACAGCTTCAAGGCAGGATTAGACAGATTCATGGATACCAAGGGAATCAGTAGCTACTGAAATGGACATCCAAGTGCCACCTCTGTGTTGATGGAGGCAGGCAGGATTTTCCCCGGGTACTGGTTGTGGGGGTCGGGAGCAGGTGAGGGTTTTGCCCTCCTTTCTGCTAGAGATCCCTGTGTACAACTAGTGGGCCACTGTGTGACACAGAATGCTGGACTAGATGGGCCGAGGCCCGATTCAGCATGGCTCTTCTTATGTTCTTATGTTCTTATGTTCTTATGTAATATTAACTCCCATCATGTGAAACAGTGTGCCACAATCCTTCTGTTCCCATGAAGCCAGGTTTGTTATTTGGGGAGAGGTGAGAGTTTGAGGTTTTTAGAAATCTGTCGTAGCTATTTGGCTTTCTTTGTGATGTTTTGCTCTGTGGTGGACAAATAATAAAAATAATATGGAAGTCAGCCTGAAGAAAACAGAAGTCCTCTACCAGCCTGCACCACAGGAAGAACACCATCATCCCCATGTCAGCATAGGCAAATCTGTGCTTAAGTCCGTTCAGCAGTTCACCTCCCTGGGAAGCATCATCTCTTCAGACGCCCAGATTGACAAAGAGAGAGATCACAGATTAGCAAAGGCATAGAGTTCATTTGGAAGACTTCACAAAAGAGTCTGGAGCAACAAGCACCTGAGGCAAAGCACCAAAATCAGTGTGTACAGAGCTATCATACTGTCTATTCTCCTCTATGGGTCTGAAACATGGGTCACCTTTCGCCAACACCTACGACTCCTCGAACGCTTTCATCAGCGCTGTCTTCGCACAATCCTAAATATACACTGGACCGACTATGTGACTAATGTTGCTGTCCTTGAGCAAGCAGGGATCACCAGCGTTATTATTATTATTATTATCCGGGTTTCTATGCCGCCGACTCCCTGAGGCTCGTGGCGGCTCACAGGAACCGAAGGTACAACTACACACAAGCAATGCGATAAAACATCTAAGACAATTAAACAGTTAAAACAGCAAAATACCAAACCCCCAGGTACAGTTCAGAAATTAGATAGCGTGACACCCCAGGACAGCGGCTAAGCGGACCAGGGGCAGGACCTACTCACCGATGGCCTGCTTGAACACATAAGTTTTGCAGGCGCGTCTAAGCGGGAGCAGGTCCTTTATAGCCCGCGTCCAGCCGGGAGGCGTTCCACAGCGTAGGAGCTATAACGGAGAACGCCCTCCGGCGAGTAGATGTCAGTTTAGCCGACTTCGCGAGGGTATCTCTAACAAATTAGCATCCTCGGAGCGTAGTGATCTCGGGAGACAGTGTGGGGTGAGTCGGTCCCTCAAGTACGCTGGCCCCAGGCCATGCAAGGCCTTAAAGGTAAGAACCAACACCTTGAAGGAGATCCGGTGCTCGATTGGGAGCCAGTGCAGATCCTGCAAAACAGGTGTGATGTGGCGGCCTGCTGGGGTTCCAGACAGGAGCCGGGCGGCAGTGTTCTGCACCAGCTTGAGCTTCGGGTCGCCGACAAGGAAGGCCAACGTAAAGCGCGTTACAGTAATCCAGCCTTGAGATGACCGTAGCTTGGATCACGGTGGCCAGGTCATTCCGGGAGATATAGGGGGCCAGCTTCCGAGCCTGTCGCAGATGAAAAAAAGCAACCTTGCTGACCGTGGAGACCTGGGCCTCCATGGTCAGCTGGGAGTCCAGATGGACCCCCAGGCTCTTAACGGAAGGCGATGGGCATAGCGCCACACCGTCCAGGGTCGGAAGCTGGACATCTACACCACCCGAGCGGCCCGACCACAAGATCTCCGTCTTCTCCGGATTCACCCTCAACCAACTGGCACGCAGCCATCCAGTAACGGCCTCGAGGCAGTGTTGGAAATTATCGGGGATGGATCCCGGCCTGTCCTCTCTCCTCAGAAGGAGCTGGGTGTCGTCAGCGTACTGGTGGCACTCCAGCCCATAACTCCGCACCAGCTGTGCAAGCGGCTGCATGTAGATGTTGAATAACAGAGGGGAGAGAATGGCCCCTTGCGGAACTCCACAAACTAATGAGGAGCCCTCGGAGACCACCTCGCCCCTCCTCACACGCTGAGACCGCTGGTGGAGGAAGGAGGTCAGCCATTTAAGAACTGTCCCCCTCACTCCAGCCATGGCCAGGCGGTGGATCAGTAGATTGTGGTCGACCGTGTCAAACGCTGCCGTGAGGTCCAATAACACGAGCAGCGCAGACCCGCCTTGGTCGAGCTGGCAGCGGAGTTGGTCTGTGATGGAGACCAGGACCGTCTCCGTCCCGTGCCCCGAACGGAAGCCGGACTGGAAGGGGTCAAGCCATGTTGCATCATCTAGGAAGGACTGCAACTGCTCCATGACTGCCCTCTCAACTACCTTGCCCAGGTACGAGAGGTTCGACACTGGTCGGTAGTTGGAGGGAACTGCAGGGTCTAGTGACGGTTTCTTCAGTAATGGAGCTACCACCGCCTCTTTAAAGCACTCTGGGAAGACTCCTTGCTCAAGGGAGCTATTTACGATGTTCAACAGAGGCCCACGTAACCCCTCCAGGCAGGATCTAACAAGCCAGGAGGGGCACGGGTCGAGGGAGCAGGTGGTAGGTCTGGTTGCAGCCACAATCTTATCAACAGCGTTGAGGCCATGCTATTGAGAACACAGCTGCGCTGGGCAGGGCACATCTCTAGGATGGAGGACCACCGCCTCCCAAAGATATTACTCTATGGTGAACTCGCCATAGGTCAGTGCAAGAGAGGCGCCCCCAAAAAGAGATACAAGGACTCCCTGAAACAACATCTCAGGCTTGGCCAGATTGATCACCAAAAATGGTCCACCCTGGCCTCACATCAGGAGGCATGGAGATGCACTATCCACAATACTGCGGCCTCTTTCGAGAAGACACGTCGAATGGGTCTCGAAGAGAAACGACAATGCAGAAAGAACCGCAGCTTGTAAACATCACCCAAGGAGACTTTCTGCTGTGCTTTCTGCAACCGAACTTGCCTTTCTCAGATTGGCCGTTTTAGTCATCAATGCGCTTGTAAATAGCGTGGGATGAGTCCTTCCTAAGAATCTTCATTCGTGAAGTAATGCCGAGAGAATTACATAGCCATTTTGAGTCTTCTTTGTAGATAAAAAATGTGGTGTGTAAATAATAATAACAATAATAATGGAAACATAGCCACTTTGAGTATCCTTTATGTAGTGAAAAAGTGGTGCATTAATAATAATATAACATATAATAATAATATAATATAATATAATAATTGATACATAACCACTTGGAGCTTCCTTTGTGGAGAGAAAAAGTGGTGCATAAATGATGATGATGATGATGATGATGATGATGGAAACAGCCACTTGCCGCATGGTTTCAAGGCAACGGTGTAGTAACGGTGAGGCCACAGAGCATATTGTAGTCCTCGCGGACGACATGTTGGGAGCCACTGCTGTAAAGTAATTTACACACATATTCTGAGCAACTTGGGAAAGTCTTTGCTGTGCTGATGCTCAAGGCGGCAGTTTAATTTGAGAGGAAGCACAGTTGTCCTGGGTTGGGGCTTGTTTTTGAGTAAGCATTGAATTAGGCTGCGTTTCCAGCTTCTCTTATTTATTTGTTTACTAGCTTGGGGACCCGGCGGTGCCCAGGTTATTTGAGAAAGGCATTGTGTGCCAAGGTTGGTCTTTGGTACTTCAAGTTCCATCATCCACGGTCCACCCTCCTCCAAACTGCAGTAGAAGACAGAGTGGGTCATGGGGGCTCTGTGTGTCACGTTTGGTCTTGATCATTCATTGGATGAGGGTTGCAGCAGGTTTCATAAGGTGAGTGAAGGTACTTCAAGTCCCATCATCTGTGGTCCATCGTCCTTGAAACAGCACCAGGGTGTAGAGTGGGTCAAGGGGGCTTTGTTTTCCAATTTTGGTCTGTATTGGTCATTGGATGAGGGTCGCGTTGTTTTCAGGAAGTGAGTGAAGGTACTGCAAGTCCCTTCATCCATGGTCCATCCTCCTTCAAACTGCAGCAGGATGTAGAGTGGGTCATGGGGGCTCTGTGTGCCAGGTTTGGGCCTGGTCTGTGATTTGAAGGGGCTACAATGTTCTGTGGGAAGTGAATCGGGTGAAGGTACTGGAAATCCCATCATATGTGGGCCATCCTGCCATAAACTGCACCAGGTTGTAAAGTGGGCCATTGGGCCTCTGTGTGCCAAGTTTGGTCCTGATTCATCATTGGTGTGGGCCACAAAACTCTAAGGAAGTGAATTAAAGTACTGTAAGTCCCATCATCCATGGTCCATCCTCCCTCAAACTGCACCAGGATGTAGAGTGCATCTTGGGGAATCTGTGTGTCAAGTTTAGTCTTGTTCTGTCATTGTTGGGGGCCTAGTCAGGAAAATCAAGTTGAGGAAGCCTTACTGTCAATTCAGGCCCTAAACAATATCCCATGAGCTGAGGCCTAGTCAGGAAAATCAAGTTGAGGAAGCCTTACTGTCAATTCAGGCCCTAAACAATATCCCATGAGCTGAGGCCTAGTCAGGTCAGTCAATTCAGGCCCTAAAAATCAAGCCTTGAGGAAGTCAATTCAGGCCTAAACAATATCCCTTACTGTCAATTCAGGCCCTAAACAATATCCCATGAGCTGAGGCCTAGTCAGGAAAATCAAGTTGAGGAAGCCTTACTGTCAATTCAGGCCCTAAACAATATCCCATGAGCTGAGGCCTAGTCAGGAAAATCAAGTTGAGGAAGCCTTACTGTCAATTCAGGCCCTAAACAATATCCCATGAGCTGAGGCCTAGTCAGGAAAATCAAGTTGAGGAAGCCTTACTGTCAATTCAGGCCCTAAACAATATCCCATGAGCTGAGGCCTAGTCAGGAAAAAAGTTCAAGGTTGAAAAGTTGAGGAAGCCTTACTGTCAATTCAGGCCCTAAACAATATCCCATGAGCTGAGGCCTAGTCAGGAAAATCAAGTTGAGGAAGCCTTACTGTCAATTCAGGCCCTAAACAATATCCCATGAGCTGAGGCCTAGTCAGGAAAATCAAGTTAAGGAAGAAACAATATCCCATGAGCTGAGGCCTAGTCAGGAAAATCAAGTTGAGGAAGCCTTACTGTCAATTCAGGCCCTAAACAATATCCCATGAGCTGAGGCCTAGTCAGGAAAATCAAGTTGAGGAAGCCTTGTCAATTCACTGTGAGCAATTCAGGCCCTCAGGCCCTAAACAATATCCCATGAGCTGAGGCCTAGTCAGGAAAATCAAGTTGAGGAAGCCTTACTGTCAATTCAGGCCCTAAACAATATCCCATGAGCTGAGGCCTAGTCAGGAAAATCAAGTTGAGGAAGCCTTACTGTCAGGAAGCCTTACTGTCAATTCAGGCCCTAAACAATATCCCATGAGCTGAGGCCTAGTCAGGAAAATCAAGTTGAGGAAGCCTTACTGTCAATTCAGGCCCTAAACAATATCCCATGAGCTGAGGCCTAGTCAGGAAAATCAAGTTGAGGAAGCCTTACTGTCAATTCAGGCCCTAAACAATATCCCATGAGCTGAGGTCTAGTCAGGAAAATCAAGTTGAGGAAGCCTTACTGTCAATTCAGGCCCTAAACAATATCCCATGAGCTGAGGCCTAGTCAGGAAAATCAAGTTGAGGAAGCCTTACTGTCAATTTTAGGGGCTATAGTGTTGTTTGAGAAGTGAATCAGGTGAAGGTGCTGCAAATCCCATCATTTGTGACCCATCCTGCCCTAAACCACACCAGGTTGTGAAGTGGGCCATTGGGCCCCTGTGTGGCAAGTTTGGTCCTGATCCATCATTGCTGTGCGCCGCAGTGACTGACTGCCTGAGTCCTTTCCTTTGCCCTCTGTGTCACCTTAGAATGTTGGAATGTAGATGGCCAATCAGAGTCCTTTATGCAAATACTTCCTTAGTGACAACCAATTTCCTCTGTCTGGTGCCTTAGAATGTTGGAGTTCTGAGGCTGGCCAATCAGAGTCCTTTATGCAAATAATCCCACAGTGGCAACCAATCGAAACGCTGCCACATATTCCTCCGCACCTCCGCTCGCAAACACTGACTTTTATTATATACATAGATAGATTTACGACATTTATATGCCACCCTTCTCATTCTGAAGGGGACTCAGAGCGGCTTACATGTCATATTTACATTAAAACATACTATATTATTAGCATAATACTAATATATCATTCATAATATTAGTATTATATACTATTATATTGTTGCTGGGGGGGGGACTCTGATGTTGCAAGGGTTTCTTACTTGCTCTTACCAGGGTTTCTTCCACTATGATACATACTACTTGCAGGCTTTAATAGTTCATTATTTTATTAATTATTAATATTATTTAATAGTTCATTATAAAAACCTGATTGCAATTGCTTGATTTCCTTATTTCCCCCTTTTAAAAAAAATCTGAACCTTATCTTTTCAGTTTAATCTATTAATTTCTGTTCTTATTTCACTTTGCAGACTATTTGCCGATTTCACAAGACATAATTTTTATCAACTAGTTCTTAAAGATGCATAACAAATTAATCGGGGTTTACTACAGTGCTAATGAGAGCAAGAGAGAGAGAGAGAGAAAGACAGCAAAAAAAAACCTTGGGTGGTCCCTACATTAATATCAGTGTCCACCGAACAAAGCAAAAGTGCTGCTCTTACTGACTCCTTTTACCTGGCTGGACTTTTGTCTTTTGCAAGAGAAAAAAAATCCATATCTTTGCCTGTTTTTTTTTCCCTTCTGATTTTGCTTTCTGATTTTGCTTTCCTCTGTTTTGTATGAGTTTATTTTTTAAAATACCTACTTTGGAATGTTAACTCACCCCCGGGTTGGCTTTTGTGTGGGAGCGACAGCAGAACAATTTCTCACAAACTCCTCAGGAAAGAAAGGGAGGAAAAAAAAGAAAGAAATGATGGTCATGTCTCATAATGTACATTTTGGCCCATCTTCAGAGCCAACAAGGATGTGGGGGAGGCCGTCTTGATTGCCGTTACGTTATGTCTGAGCGCAACAGCGGGTATTGGCGCTGTCGTTGGGAATGGCCGGATTAAAATCTTTTTGCACCCTAGGCCACACTTTGGAATTACGCCCCCAAGCCAACCTCTACCGCTACCGCCCCCCCATCACTCAGACTCCCAAGGGGGATGGAGAGGGGCAAGCAGGACAAGGCAGAAGGAGGAAGGAGGCCAGAGAGACAGAGAGAGGGGGGGAACAGCCTCCTTCCTTCCCTCTTTTCCTTCTTTCCAATGCCCGCGCTTTGCCCCCAAAAAGGAAAAAGGAGCAAGGAGAATCCTAGCCTAATTCCAACCCTGCTTCTCCTTTTCCCCCGCAGGCGCCAAGCCCTTCTTCCCGCGCTCACCTGAAGGGTGCTGCGGGGCGGCAACTGTGCCGGGTTTCAAGCCGCCTCTGCTTCCTCTGCCATGTTCCTGGGGTGCCGCGCATGTCCGGCAGCGGCCCCAGGGGCTTCCCTCCGCCTCCTCGCACCCTCCATCCTTAAGTCAAGGAAGGAGGGCACAAGGAGGCAGAGGGAAGCATGCGCGGCACCCCTGGCCTTGTCAAGGAAGGAGGGCTCGAGCGCCTCTGCCTCTTCTGCCATGTTCCTGGGTGCCGTGCATGCCTGACGGAGGGAAGCCCTTCCCTCCGCCTCCTCATGCCCTCCTTCCTTGACAAGAGGGCAGGGGTGAGGGTGAGGGGGGGGCACCATTCCCTCCTCCCCCACCCCCTCGCAGCGCTCTCCCCCGGTCCTCCCCGAGAGAGAGAGAGAGAGAGAGAGAGAGAGAGAGAGCCATCTCCATGTGCTTTGCATTTTTTGTTTCAACTTTTTTTTGGTCCTTGAACTGCGCCCCCCCCCCGGCTTGCGCCCCTAGGCCATGGCCTAGGTTGGCCTTATGGGTAATCCGGGCCTGGAATGGCGAGGCGGCTGTGAGACGGGCAAGGAGCCTGGGCTCTTGTGGAACGTGCCAATTTTTTTTTCCCATGTCAGGAGCGATTTGAAAAACTTAATGACATTATAAGATGTAGTTTAAAAAAACCTTTTCGACCAGGTATGGATGAACCTGGACCCAGGGGCCGGATGTGGCCCCTTGGGCTCTTTCCTCAGGCCCTTCTCTCTCACACCATCCTATCCTTCCTCCCGCCTTTCTCCTTCCTTCCTCCTCCCTCCTTCCTTCCTTTCCAATTTTTGTTCCTTCCTTCCCTCTCTCCCTCCTCCTTTCCTTTCGTCTTCCCTTCCCTCCCCTCCATCTTTCTCCCTCCCTCCCTCCATTCCCTTACACCCTTTCGTCCATCTTTCTTTCTCTCTATCCTTCCTCATACTCTTCTTTCCCTCCCTCCCTCTCTCCCTCCTTCCTTCTTTCTTGTCTTTCCTTCCCTTCCTCTTTCCTCCTCTCCTCTCTCCTTTCTCTTTCCATACTTCCCTTCCTCCCTTTCGTCTTTCTTTCCTTCTCTCTTTCCTTCCTCCTGCCCGCCCTTCCTTCCTTCCCTCCTTCTTTTTTGTCTTTCCTTCCCTCCCTCTTTCCTCCTCCCCTCTCTCCCTCCTCCTTCCATCCTTCCCTTTGAAGTCGAACCAAATTTAGGGGGCCCTGCCCAGATGGGGCCAAGAGCCCTGACTGCCCCTAAAAGAGAGGATCCCTAGAAAGCCTTGGTGGACCTTTGGAAACGCTAGTTCTCCCCAAGAATCCCAATCAATCACCAAGATCCGGAAGCGTGCCCACCGAGAGAAGTTATATTCCAGCTGGAAAGGATGACAATCGCAAAGTCCTGAGTTTTCCGCAAACTGACATACAGTACTTTATTTGGCAAAATACAACCATTTATACTTTCTGAGTCCATACAGATTCAAATTTGGCACCCGCCCCGGCTACATGCGCTCCCAGCTGATTGGTTGGAATGTTGTAAACAGCTGAGCGTCAGAAAGCGTCAGAAAGCCGGCCAGCTGGCCAATCGCACCTTCATCCCTTTCATCTTTCTTTCCTTTTTCCTTCCTTCTTATCGGTACTTCCCTCCATCTTTCCTTCCTCCCTTTCATCTTTCTTTCCTTCTCTTTCCTTCCTCCCAGCCCTTCCTTCCTTCCTTTTTTGTCTTTATTTCCCCCTTTCCTCCTCCCCTCTCCCCTTTCTTCTTCCATCCTTCCTCCCTTTCGACTTCCTTCCTTCCTTTTTCTCTTTGCTCCTCCCCCCTCTCCCTCTTTCTCCTTTCATCCTTCCTTCTCTCTTTCCTTCATCCTTTCTTTCTCTCTTTCTTTCCTTCCATTGCCAGGCAGCCAGATCAACAGTCCTGAGGCACATTTGTTTAACCCATTGCGCCACCGGGAGCTCTTATCCATAAATAAAGTAATGGTTGGTGAACCCAGGGAAAGTGACCCATTTGGGGTCTTTATCCCTTTCCCCTCCACCACAACGTCCCCAGCTTTGGTCCTCACCCATCCTTTTCCTTGATTCAGGCATTTCTAAAATCAGACATTTCTTTTATCATGGGTAAAGGTAGAGATTTCCCCTTGACATTAAGTCTAGTCGTGTCCAATTCTAGGGGGGGGGGTGTGACAACCCCTTGTTGACCGGCCTCAGACTGGACAATCTTTCGCAATCCAAACTGCTAACCCTAAATGCAAGGGGCCTCGGTTACCTCAGCAACTTCTGTCTTATGGCAGGGTAGACTATCTCCCCACTAACCATTGAATTGCAGAGACTTTAAATTTCTCAGTAACCACTTGACCACACTGCCACAATTTGTCTGTCTGACCACTGACCTTGAGGGCCACCACCAATAAAAGAACTAACAGAGGTGTTTTCTTTTAAGATGTAAATAATTTATTATGACACAAATGGGTACAAATCTTGATGGGTTTTATACTTCCTCAGAGGCACAAACTTATTCTGTTACACAAAGCACAATGGGGATATACTATAGGGTTTCCACTAACCCTCTATAAACCCCTGGACTCTTCCGTCTTTAACTAGGGTCTCTACACCCATAAAACTGGACTGCTCTCTTGCAGACCTTAAGACCAACTAAAGACTGAACTGTTCTCTTACAGTCCTTAAGACCAACTAAAACAAAACAAAACAAACTCCTCCCCCCTCTCATGGCAGTTGGCTTCCAACCGCTCTTCACCAACTGTAAAATTCATACCTTGAACATTCTAAAAGGCTCTGGCCCTGGTTGCTATGGCGACAGCTCTTCAGAGCTTCTGCCAAGCCTCCCTTCTGTTTCACCCACAGCAACAATTCATAGAATATTCCTTTGAACTACACAAAACAACATACATTTAACATATGTTATACAACATTTACACACAAATAATCGACATCATTACAGGGGGTAGCACTCATCTCCATTTCTAAGGCGACGAGCCGGTGTTGTCCATAGACACCTCCAAGATCATGTTGGCCAGCATGACAGCATGGAGCACCCTTACCTTCCTGCCAGAGCAGTTCCTATTGATCTACTCACCTTTGCATGTTTTTGAACTGCTAGGTTGGCAGAAGGTTTATCATAACTGAACGTGACACCCTCCAGATATCAGCAGAGACTTGTTTCCCTAAAAAGTGACAAAAATAAAATCAAAACCCGGGGGGGGGGGGGGGATACGTTTCCTGCGTTTGTGAGAAATTGGATGCATGCTTACAGTAGGGATGACTGTAATGCGTTTTACAATATCTGTTTAATTTACTTGTTTATGATGTCAACGTCGCTACCGACAGAGCTGTGCTGTTCATTTACTGATGGTGCTTGATGTAATTAATTTGCCCTTCTTTTCTTTTTTCTTTTTGCAAGCTGTGTCTTTTAAAACTTGTATGGCTTTTAAAAAAATTATATTGGTTTTGGGTTTTGTTTTTTGGGGTTTTTTGGCTATGATTTGCTTTGCATTGTGATAATTGCCGTCGAATGCATGACTTTTGCAGACTTTTTAATCGTTGTATTATTTTTTCGTTCTTTCTTTCTTTCAATTTCGTTTCAGTAGCTCATCTGTACCTTTCTCCCTTTTTTTTTCTTTCTCTTTTTGATTTTGGAAAAAAAAAGATTCCTGTAAATAACCGAGTTAGACAAAATGATAATAAATTGTTACAATAGACGAGCTGTGTTTCTCTTCTCTCTTAGCTTCCTCTTCTATCTGGAACGCACCAAATAACCAGTACCAATATCCGTGAAATAGTCCTGAATATTATTAACATGCATGACACCCACTCAAAGACAGCTCTTGAATCAGGTGGAATTGAGTAGATCTGTGGTTCCCAAAGTGGGTGGTGAGGCGATCCAAAGGGGCGGTGGGAGGCTCAGGAGAATTTGGGGGTGCTGAACCCCTGTAAGGGGGTGGTGGCATGAGCCAGGCTTGCCACTTGCAGGGTTGCTCGCTTGCGAGGACGTCCCCGTTGGAAGAACGAGACCGATACACAGGACTGCACTGTGGACAGGGTTGACGAGAGGAAGGAGGCGTGCGCTACGGTTTCCACGGCAATGCCTGCCTGGGGAATCCCAACTCGCAGGGACACAGTCGCAAGCGCGCGATCCTCGGGCAGGCGTTGTGTTTGCGAGTGTGCGCTTCCCAGTTGGAAACCCCATGCAGGCGCTGCCTGGAAACCGCCCACGGCGCAGTCTTGTATCGCCCCTTCCAATCCAACGGGTCCCTTGGAAGGAAGGGGCTATACGGGACTGCGCCGTGGTTTCCAAGCAACGCCTGCCCAGGGATTCCAACTGGCAGGCTGAGACAGTCGCACGCTTGCAAGTGTGTGCCTGCCAGTTGGAATCCCCATGCAGGCGCTGCCTGGAAACCACAGCGCGCACCCCCTTCCTCTCCTCAACTTTGCCCACGGTGCACTCTTGAGTGTCTGTACATACACAACTGGACCCTTCCAATCCAATGGGTCGCTGCAGTTTCCAGTCTATGCCTGCCCAGGGATTCCAACTGATCAGAATCAGGATCATCCTGTTGTTCCTCAAGAACCACTGCATTGATACGTATATCTTTCTGTTTAATTGCTATTACATTTTTTAAAAAAATAATTTCTAGGGGGGCGGGCGGTGAGTAATTTTTTTTCTGGAAAGGGGGCGGTAGGCCAAAAAAGTTTGGGAACCACTGGAGTAGATTGATGCATTAGGCCTGGTTGATACACACACACAAAAAGGTTCAAAACTCTTTCCGGATGTAGGGGGCGCTGGTGCTTCGAATCTGAATGCCTTCTGAATTTTTCCCCAATAAAGTTCAAAATTAGTTTGGAAAAATTCTGAAATTTTAGAATTAATTTGTTAATGGCGGAGTTCAGTAGGTCGATTCCAATTAAGGATGATCAGAATCAGGATCATCCTGTTGTTCCTCAAGTCTTTCCTCCCTTCCCTCTTTCTCCTTCCCCTCTCTCCTTTCTCCTTCCATCCTTCCCTTCCTCCCTTTCGTCTTTCTTTCCGTGTCTCTTTCCTTCACCCTGCCCTTCCTTCCTTCGTTTTTGTCTTTCCTTCTCTCTTTCCTTCCTCCTCCCATTTCTCCTTCTTTCTCCTTTCATCCTTCCCTACCTCCCTTTCGTCCTTCTTTCCTTCTCTCCTTCCTTCCTTCCTTCCTTCCTTCCGTCCTTCCTTCCTTTTTTGTCTTTCCTTCTCTCCCTCTTTCCTCCTCCCCTCTCTCCTTCTTTCTCCTTTCATCCTTCCCTTCCTCCCTTTCGTCCTTCTTTCCTTCTCTCCTTCCTTCTCTCCCTCCTTCCTTCCTTTTTGTCTTTCCTTCTCTCCCTCTTTCCTCCTCCCCTCTCTCCTTCTTTCTTCTTCCATCCTTCCCTTCCTGCCTTTTGTCTTTCTTTCCTTCTCCTTCCTTCCTTCCTTCCTTCCTTCCTTCCTTCCTTCCTTCCTTCCTTCCTTCCTTCTTTTTTGTATTTCCTTTCCTCCCTCTTTCCTCCTCCCCTCTCTCCTTCCATCCTTCCCTTCCTCTCTTTCGTCTTTCCTTCTCTCCTTCTTTCCTTCCTTCTTGTCTTTCCTTCCCTCCCTCTTTCCTCTTCCCCTCTCTCCCTTCTCCTTCTACCCTTCCATTCCTCTCTTTCGTCTTTCATTCTCCTTCCTTCCCTCCCTCTTTCCTCCTCATTCTCCTTCCTTTCCTCCTCCCCTCTCTCCTTTCTCCTTCCATCTCCTTCCATCTTTCTTTCCTCCCCCAACCTTCCTTCCTTTTTCTCTTTCCTCCTTCTTTCTTTCCTTCCATCACCAGTCCAGCCAGTCCTTGTAGCAGGGAGTGCTAGCATGTGGCCCCCAAGTTAGACCGTTTGCTCATGCCTTTTTGTGTGTGTGAGTCAGGAGCGAGTTGAGAAACTGCAAGTCACTTCTGGTGTGAGAGAATTGGCCGTCTGCAAGGACGTTGCCCAAGGGATGCCCAGGTGTTTTGAAGTGGCCATCCTTGTGGGAGGCTTGTCTCATGTCCCTGCATGGGGAGTTGGAGCTGACAGGGGGAGCTCTTCCCGGATTTGAACCTCTGACCTATCAGTCTACAGGCCTGCCGGCACACGGGTTTAACCCACGGCGCCACCAGGGGGGGGGGGTCCTAAGGGACACAGACACAAAGAATCCCCAAGAGTATGAAACTGCAATCTGAAAGGGGACACACCGGTCAGGAATGACCAAGTTCATGTTCCGAGATGACCAAAAGGTTCTACTGAGTCACTCAGGTTTTGACAGTATGGCTGTGTTGCTTATAGGATTGTTCATCTTACATCCAGGCGGCAGTGGTGGGATAGCTTCCAACTTTCCATCCTTTCCATCCATCACACCTTGGTATCCGCCTTTTGGACCGAGAGATGCACAAATAGTGTTAATGACCTCAAACAATCATACTTCATTCTTGAGGCCTTCCCCTATGTCACGATGCCATGTTATGTGTCCTTCTGCCATTGAGTGAATACTTCGTTTATAGCATTTAATAGGCCTGGGCAATCATAGTTCTAATCTAAATGGTTCTAAAGTACTTACAAAACTAAAGTTCTGGTGGTGAACACTAGGTGGTGATGGTGCGTTGCTTCTACAGTGTTGCTGAAGTTCTGGTGGTGAACACTAGGTGGCGGTGGTGCTTTGCTTCTACAGTGTTGCTAAAGTTCTGGTGGTGAACACTAGGTGGCGCTGGTGCTTTGCTTCTACAGTGTTGCTAAAGTTCTGGTGGTGAACACTAGGTGGCGCCGGTGCTTTGCTTCTACAGTGTTGCTAAAGTTCTGGTGGTGAACACTAGGTGGCGCTGGTGCTTTGCTTCTACAGTGTTGCTAAAGTTCTGGTGGTGAACACTAGGGTGGCGCGGTGCTTTGCTTCTACAGTGTTGCTAAAGTTCTGGTGGTGAAAACTAGGTGGCGCTGGTGCTTTGCTTCTACAGTGTTGCTAAAGTTCTGGTGGTGAACACTAGGTGGCGCTGGTGCTTTGCTTCTACAGTGTTGCTAAAGTTCTGGTGGTGAACACTAGGTGGCGATGGTGCTTTGCTTCTACAGTGTTGCTAAAGTTCTGGTGGTGAACACTAGGTGGCGCTGGTGCTTTGCTTCTACAGTGTTGCTAAAGTTCTGGTGGTGAACACTAGGTGGCGCCGGTGCTTTGCTTCTACAGTGTTGCTAAAGTTCTGGTGGTGAACACTAGGTGGCGCTGGTGCTTTGCTTCTACAGTGTTGCTAAAGTTCTGGTGGTGAACACTAGGTGGCGCTGGTGCTTTGCTTCTACAGTGTTGCTAAAGTTCTGGTGGTGAACACTAGGTGGCGCTGGGGCTTTGCTTCTACAGTGTTGCTAAAGTTCTGGTGGTGAACACTAGGTGGCGCTGGTGCTTTGCTTCTACAGTGTTGCTAAAGTTCTAGTGGTGAAAATTTCAGAACTCTAACAAAACTTTCCAAATTTTGTTATAAATGGCAGTTCGTAATTGGTTTTGTCATAAAAATTGCCAATAATGAAAAAATAATGAAATTTTGAAAGTTTTGTTAGAGCTCTGAAATGTTCACCACCAGAACTTTAGCAACACTATAGAAGCAAAGCACCAGCGCCACCTAGTGTTCACCACGAGAACTGTAGTTTTGTAAGTACTTTAGAACAGTGTTTCCCAACCGCTGTTCTGCGGCCACTAGTGTTCCGTGAGCAATCATCTGGTGTGCCGTGGGAAAACCTCTCTTCCCCCCTTTCTTCCCCCTCCTGCCGAACTCCTGCTGCTGCTGCTTGGGGGGGGGGGGGAGGAAGGGCTGGGCAGCGACGAAGAAAACCTTTTCCCTCACTGTCCCCTCCCTTGGAAGAGCCGAAAGAGGGCTTTGGGTAGGTAAGGGGGGGATTTCTGCTCTAAAGTCCTCTGTTGGATCTTCCAGGAAGGAGGAAGAGAGGCAAAGGCTTCAAGCTTGCTTCTGATTAAGGCCCCAGTAAGTTCATGGAAATGGGAGCCAAGGAGGGAGTCTAGACTGAGGGGAGGGAAGGAAAACCCATGTTTTTTGGATCGCAGGGTCTCTCTCTCACTCTCTCTCTCTCTCTCACACACACACACACACACACACACACGAAGGAGTCGAGGTGCCGCCTCCTTCGGCCGTTTCCCCAACCAGCCAGCCTCCAATCGAGGGAGGGCTGGGAATGGAAGCCGAAGTGAGAAGCGCAGTCCGAGGCAGGCCCACCGGCTTCTTTTTTTCAGCTGCAGGAAAGAAGGAAGGAAGGCAACCACGGACTGTGCGAGTGCCTTCCCTTCTGGTGTGGAAGAGGGAGAGAGCCATTCAGGAAGGGAGCCACGTGGGGGTTATGTGTGGGAAGTTTGGCCCAGTTCTATTATTGGTGGGGTTCAGAATCTCTTTGATTGTAGGGGAACTATAAATCCCAGCAACTACAACTCCCAAATGGCAAGGTCTATTTCCCCTGAACTCCATCTGCGTTCACATTTTGGCATATTGAGTATTCATGGCGAGTTTGGTCCTGATCCAAAATTGTTAGAGTCTACAACTCCAAAACCCAAGGTCAATGCCCACCAAACTTTTAAAGCATTTTCTCTTGGTTATGGGAGTTGTGTTCATCGAAACAGGCCCAGGCTTCACACTGAGTGTATAAATACATTTTAAAACATATTAACTATATGTATTACTGTGTTAGAGTGTCATTTTGTGTCATTTTGGTTGGTGGTGTGCCCCAGGGTTTTGTAAATGTAAAAAATGTGCCACAGCTCATGCTTTAGAACCCTGATTGCCCAGGCCTAGCATTTAATCTAGTGGTTCCCAACCTTTTTTTGACCAGGGACCACTTTGACCAGGGGCCACTCTCCAACATGAGTATCAAAAAGGTTACGAATCAGTTTTTGGTCAACTTTAGATTCAGTTTGGTTATTTGGGATGCTGATTCAGAACATTGCATTGGATAGACCATATCAGTTCAAGCTTCCGATACATAATATAATTTAGGCCTGGGCAATCATGGTTCTAAATGGTTCTAAAGTACTTACAAAACTAAAGTTCTGGTGGTGAACACTAGGTGGCGCTGGTGCTTTGCATCCATAGTGGTGAACATTTCAGAACTCTAACAAAACTTTGAAAACTCTGTTATTATTTCATTATTGGCGATTTTTAAGGCAGAACCAATTAGGAACTGCCATTTATAATGAAATTTTGAAAGTTTTGTTAGAGTTCTGAAATGTTCACCACTAGAACTTCAGCAACACTGTAGAAGCAAAGCACCAGCGCCACCTAGTGTTCACCACCAGAACATTAACAACACTATAGAAGCAAAGCACCAGCGCCACCTAGTGTTCTCCCCCAGAAATTTAGCAACACTCTAGAAGCAAAGCACCAGTGCTACCTAGTGTTCACCCCCAGAACATTAACAACACTGTAGAAGCAAAGTACCAGCGCCACCTAGTGTTCTCTTTAGCAACACTGTAGAAGCAAAGCACCAGTTTAGTGTTCACCCCAGAACTTTAGCAACACTGTAGAAGCAAAGCACCAGTGCCACCTAATGTTCACCACCTGAACTTCAGCAACACTGTAGAAGCAAAGCACCAGCGCCATCTACTCTTCACCACCAGAACTTTAGCAACACTGTAGAAGCAAAGCACTAGCACCACCTAGTGTTCACCCCAGAACTTTAGCAAAACTGTAGAAGCGAAGCACCAGTGCCATTTAGTGTTCACCCCAGAACTTTAGCAGCACTGTAGAAGCAAAGCCCCAGTGCCACCTAATGTTCACCACCAGAACTTTAGCAACACTGTAGAAGCAAAGCACCAGCGGCACCTAGTGTTCACCCCAGAACTTTAGCAACACTGTAGAAGCAAAACATTAGCGCCACCTAGTGTTCACCCCAGAACTTTAGCAACACTGTAGAAGCAAAGCACCAGCACCACCTAGTGTTCACCACCAGAACTTTAGCAACACTGTAGAAGCAAAGCATTAGCGCCACCTAGTGTTCACCCCAGAACTTTAGCAACACTGTAGAAGCAAAGCACTAGCACCACCTAGTGTTCACCCCAGAACTTTAGCAACACTGTAGAAGCGAAGCACCAGTGCCATTTAGTGTTCCCCCCAGAACTTTAGCAGCACTGTAGAAGCAAAGCCCCAGTGCCACCTAATGTTCACCACCAGAACTTTAGCAACACTGTAGAAGCAAAGCACCAGCGGCACCTAGTGTTCACCCCAGAACTTTAGCAACACTGTAGAAGCAAAACATTAGCGCCACCTAGTGTTCACCCCAGAACTTTAGCAACACTGTAGAAGCAAAGCACCGGCACCACCTAGTGTTCACCCCCAGAACTTTAGCAACACTGTAGAAGCAAAGCATTAGCGCCACCTAGTGTTCACCCCAGAACTTTAGCAACACTGTAGAAGCAAAGCACTAGCACCACCTAGTGTTCACCCCAGAACTTTAGCAACACTGTAGAAGCGAAGCACCAGTGCCATTTAGTGTTCCCCCCAGAACTTTAGCAGCACTGTAGAAGCAAAGCCCCAGTGCCACCTAATGTTCACCACCAGAACTTTAGCAACACTGTAGAAGCAAAGCACCAGCGGCACCTAGTGTTCACCCCAGAACTTTAGCAACACTGTAGAAGCAAAACATTAGCGCCACCTAGTGTTCACCCCAGAACTTTAGCAACACTGTAGAAGCAAAGCACCAGCACCACCTAGTGTTCACCACCAGAACTTTAGCAACACTGTAGAAGCAAAGCACCGGCACCACCTAGTGTTCACCCCCAGAACTTTAGCCACACTGTAGAAGCAAAGCATTAGCGCCACCTAGTGTTCACCCCAGAACTTTAGCAACACTGTAGAAGCAAAGCACCAGTGCCACCTAGTGTTCACCACCTGAACTTCAACAACACTGAAGAAGCAAAGCACCAGTGCCACCTAGTGTTCACCACCTGAACTTCAACAACACTGAAGAAGCAAAGCACCAGCTTTACTCCGCTCCTGAACGGACCTCACAACCTCTGAGCATGCCTGCCATAGATGTGGGCGAAACATCAGGAGAGAATGCTTCTGGAACATAGCCAGACAGCCTGGAAAACTCACAGCAATCCAGATGCAACAACTATTCTGCTTAGAAATTGGGCATATAGTCTCAAAAAGACGTTGTTATGACAGAGTGTAATGGCGATAGGGTAATTGCATATTCCTTGGGGAAAGGAGCTAAAACATCCGGCTTTTGTAGAGGAGAAGGAAAAAAGATTGGCATTAAATAATAATAATAATAATAATGTAATACAAATAATGGATATGTAGCCGATTTTATTTATTTATTATTTCAACTTATATACCCCCCTTCCTGAAAAGGCTCAGGGTGGTTCACAGCAATGAACAACAAAACACAACATACTTGAAAACAGAATAAAAACAGATGAAGGGATTACAGCTTAGAGATTGAACGCCTGGCGGAACAGGTTGGTCTTACAGGCCCTCCGAAAGGCCTGTAGATCAGTTATTGCCCGTGCCTCCTCCGGGAGGGCACTCCAAAGGGTAGGCGCCGCTACAGAAAAAGTGCGTTGCTGCGTCGATGACAAGCAACAGATCTTCAGTGATGGAACCTCCAATAGGTATCGATCCATGGACCGTAGTGGTCTCTGGGGAACATGCAGGGAAAGGCGGTCCTTCAGATACACTGGTCCCAGACCATGCAAGGCCTTAAAGGTTAGCACCAGCACTTTGAAGGCAATCCGGTACTCGATGGGAAGCCAGTGCAAGCGCTGTAGGACTGGTGTGATGTGGCATGATAGTGTCACTCCAGCCAGCAGTCGAGCTGCAGCGTTTTGCACCATCTTCAGGTTCCGGATTACCAACAAAGGAAGGCCAATGTAAAGGGCGTTACAATAGTCCAGTCTCGAGATGACCGTGGCCTGGCTTACCATGGCCAGGTCGTCACCGGAAAGGTAGGGCGCCAGCCATCTTGCCTGGTGGAGATGGAAAAAGGCTGCTCTGCTCACGGTGGAGACCTGAGCCTCCATTGTCAGCAGAGGGTCCAGTTGGACCCCCAGGCTTTTCACCATAGGGGACGGCGTAACCACCTCACCATCCATTATTGGCAGCCAGAGCTCCCCCCCCCCCCCGGGGTGACCCAGCCACAGGACCTCCGTCTTCGATGGGTTCACCTTCAACCTGCTGGCCCATAGCCACCCAGTCATGGCTTCCATGCACTGATGGACGTAATCGGGTACAGAGTCCGGCCGGCCTTCCATCCTCAGCACCAGCTGGGTGTCATCAGCGTACTGATGACACTCCAGACCAAAACCACGCACCAGGTGGGCAAGTGGACGCATATAGGTATTAAATAATAGAAGGGAGAGGATAGCTATTAAATAATAGAAGGGAGAGGAAAGATAAAGCGGGGTATAAATAAACAATAAAAAACAATAATATATAATATAATAGTATACTGTAAAATTATTATTATATTTATAATAATTATAATTATAATAATAAGAGAAAGAGAGCCTTCCTCTCAGATAGGACTAGAGCTTGGGCTTCAAGAGAGATGCAGGGTCTCCCGGTTTCCTTTGATGTGCAACTCACTGGTCTTGCCCACTCACTTGGCATCTATGCCACACGTACAGACGACGGGTCTCGGTGGTGACGGCTCGGATGTTGATCTAATCCTTCCCGCCCCTTTTGTTTACCTAAAAAGTGCTGGCAACAACTGCATGGCATCATATCATCTCCCCCAATCAAAGTGCATGAGTGAGTTTAATTATCATTTGTCAGACCCTTCCACTTTAATTTACATCAGTGTGAAATGGCATGGCACAGGCTGCATGCCTTCCCTACACACACACACACACACACACACTTTATTCAAGTTTACAGTATTTATACTCCACCCTTCTTACCCCTCCTCTCTCTCAGCATCGTTTCCTTCCTTCCCTCCCTCCTTCTTCCTTTTCATCCTTTCGTCCTTCCTTCATTCTCTCTTTCCTTCCTCCTTCCCTTCCTTCCTTCCTTCCATCCATCCCTCCCCTTTGTCTTTTCTTTCTTCTCTCTTGCCTCCCTCCTTCCCTCTTTCTCCTTCCATATTGTCCTTCCTCCCCTTCCTTTCCTCCTCCTTCCTTTTCACCCTTCCCTCCTTTTTGTCTTTCTTTCTCTTTTCCCTCCTTCCCTCCCTCTTTCTCCTTCCATCCTGCCCTTTCTCCCTGTCCTTCCCTCCTTCCTTTTCACCTTCCCTCCCTTTTGTCTTTCCTTCCTTCTCTCTTCCCTCCTTCCTTCCTTCCCTCCCTCCCTCTTGCTCCTTCCATCCTTCTTCTCCACACTTTTGTCCTTCCTTCCTTCCTTCCTTTTTCCTTCCTTCCTTCTCTTTCTCCTTCCTTCCCTTTTGTCTTTCTTCTCTCGTTCCTTTCTCCTTCCCTTTCTTCCATGCTTCACTTCATCCATGTCTTTCTTCTTTCCCTTTTTCCTTTCTCCTTCCCTTCCATCATTTCATCCTTCCTTCCCTTTTGTCTTTTCTTCCCTCTTCCCTTCTTTCTCTTCCTCTTTCTCCTTCCAACCTTCCCTTCCACCCTTTCGTCCTTCCTTCTTTCCCTCTTTCCTCCCTCTCTCCTATGAGTTTCTCCTTCTTTCCGTTTTGCCTTTCTTCAGTTTTGTTTATCCTTCCCTTGATTCCTTCTCTTCATCTCTTTCTTCCTTCCTTTTCCTTCTCCTTCCTCTTCCTCCTTCCTTTTCTACCTTCCTTCCCTTCCACCAATTCTTCCTTCCCTTTTGTCTTTCCTTTCTTTCCTCCTTCCCTCTATCCCTTTTTCTCCTTCCATCCTTCCCTTCCTCCCTTTCACCTTCCCTTCCTCCTTACTTTTCTCCCCTCCCTCTTTTTCCTTTCATCCTTCCCTTCCACCTTTTCAGCATTTCTTCCTTCCCTTTTCCCTTTATCCTTCCCTTCCTTCCATTCATTCTTCTCTTCATCTCTTCCTTGATTGTCTTCAAGGTCAAAACCAGCACCTTGAAGACAATCCGGCACTCTACTGGTAGCCGTAGAATTGGTGTGATGTGCTCTCTTGTCAATGCTCCTACCAGCAATCGAGCAGCAGTATTTTGCACCAGCTTGAGTTTCTGGGTTGTCGACAAGGGAAGGCTGATGTAGAGTGCGTTACAGTAGTCTAGCTTCGAGATGACCGTCGCCTGGATCACTGTAGATACGTCATTCCTGGATAGGTAAGGAGCCAGTCGCCTAGCCTGTCGGAGATGGAAGAATGCGGACCTGCTAATCATGGAGACCTGAGTCTCCATCGATAGCAGTGGGTCTAGTTGGACCCCCAGGCTTTTTACCAAAGATGATGGGCTTAACCGCTCACCGTCCAGGGTAGGCAACCGGCACTCACCAACACCAGGACGACCCAGCCATAGGATCTCCGTCTTCGATGGATTAACCTTCAGCCAGCTGGAGCGCAGCCATTCAGTCACGGCTTCGAGGCATTGATGGAAACAATCGGGTACGGTGTCTGGCCTGCCATCCATTCTCAGCACCAGCTGGGTGTCATCAGCGTACTGATGGCACTCCAGACCAAAATCGCGAACCAGTCGGGCAAGTGGACGCGTATAGATATTAAACAATAAATGGGAGAGGATAACTCCCTGGGGGACCCCACAACTTAATGGGAGTCTCCCAGAGGCCATCCTTCCCCTCTCCACACGTTGTCCCCGGTCTTGAAGAAAGGAGGCCACCCATTTAAGGGCAGTCCCCCTAACTCCCTTCACGGCTAAACGGTGGGTCAGTAATGCGTGATCTACCGTGTCAAAGGCTGCTGTGAGATCTAACAACAAAAGCAGCACTGACCCCTCCTGATCGAGCTGGCAGCGAAGCTGGTCTGTAATGGAGACAAGCATGGTCTCCGTCAGGAAGCCGGACTGGAAAGGATCAAGTCCAGCTGTGTCATTTAAGAACTGTTGCAGCTGACCCGCCACTGCCCTCTCAATCACCTTACCCAGGAACGGCAAGTTCGAAACTGGGCGGTAACTGGAGGGAACCGAAGGATCTAAATTCGGTTTCTTCAGTAGCAGTCTTACCATGGCCTCCTTCAAACCCCCTGGGAACACTCCTTGCTCAAGGGAGCTGTTAATTATCCTACACAGGGGGTCTTGTAATCCCTCCCGGCAAGATCTAACTAGCCAGGAGGGGCACGGGCCAAGGGAGCATGAGGGCCGTGCGCGACTTGAGGCCCTTTGCTCAGGCGCTTAAGACTTGGCTTTTTAGCAGAGCTTTTAATGTTTAATACAGTCTACATCAGTGGTTCCCAAACTTTTTTGGCCTACCGCCCCCTTTCCAGAAATTTTTTTTACTCAGCTCCCCCCTAGAAGTTAATCTTTTTTCAAAATTTAATAGCAATTAAACAGAAAGATATATGTATTAATGTTTCTACCTTTTTCGTAAAATATAATAAAGAAAGGTGTACATTACAAACATTGAATTCCAGAAATAATCACAAAAACAATACATTTGGGGGAGTATGAGCAACGGATGATGGGATTTGCAGTATCTTTAGCCAATTCAGCTCTGACTTCCACAGACCACTATGATCCCCATAAATGACAGATCTGGATCAAACGGCAACACCTGCCCGGAGATCGCGTGCTTGCAACTGTGTCCCTGTGAGTTGGAATCCCCGGGCAGGTGTTGCTGTGGAAATACTTGCGACTGTGTCCCTGCGAGTTGGAATCCCCGGGCAGGCATTGCCATGGAAACGCTTGCGACTGTGTCCCTGCGAGTTGGAATCCCCGGGGAGGCGTTGCCGTGGAAACGCTTGCGACTGTGTCCCTGCGAGTTGGAATGCCCGGGCAGGCAATGCCATGGAAACCGCAGTGCACGCCTCCTTCCTCTCGTCAACTGCGTCCACAGTGCAGTCCTGGGTATCAGTCTCTTTCTTCCTCGCAAGTGTGCGACCCTGCAAGTAGCAAGCCTGGCTCACGCCACCTCCCCCTTACAGGGGTTCAGCGCCCCCTAAATTCTCTTGAGCCTCCCAGCACCCCCTTGGATCTCCCCACCGCCCACCAGAGGGTGGTACCGCCCACTTTGGGAACCACTGTTTACTGCTGTACGTTCTTATTATTTACTTTATTTTTTTACTTTATTTATATTCCACCCTTCTCACCCTGCAGGGGACTCAGGGCGGATCACAATGAACATATACAGGCAAGCATTCAATGAATTTAGACACACAAACACAAGACAGACAGAGGCAATTTAAGATCTGGCCACCAGGGGGAGCTGTCGCCTTCATTTCTCAGCGTGCTTCCTGGAGATCTTTTTTTTATGGTGTCGTAAATCAGTTAAATTCAGCCTCCCCACTAAATGGTACCTTAAATTTCCTACTTGTCAGATGCAACTGTCTTTCGGGTTGCAAAGGTCGACAACAAGCTACACAATAGGTCGACCTGGGCAGGCTTCAAACTCATGACCTTCTGGTCAGTAGAGATCTTATGCAGCTGACACCCAGCCAGCTGCGCCACATTCCCGGTGCAATGTTTTATGTAAATCGCCTGGAGCATGTAATGGAGGGCGATTAATAAGTGAGAAATTGAATTGAATTGAAAGGCCAAGGAATTATGCTTTCCATTGAGTGGTCCTTTTAGACACGATTGAGCTAAAATTGAGTTTCATGTGGTGGAAGAACTCACAAGCCTTCCTCAAAAAAACCTCGAGTAATCCCGGGTCGTTTTGGAACTCTACTCCCTGTTCCCTCCTTTCTAGGTCTCGATTAGTTTTCTATGGTTTGCTACAAGTGCTTGTTTAGTTTTCCCCTAAATGCCGGGGCTTTGGAGGTAATGAGGGTTTTATAAGTCTTTTCTGTGAGGGCTTTATGGCTGCCTGGCAGCTCAATGGGATACTTCCTGTCGCCATAAAGGCAGCATCGTTAAACACCCGTAATATAAAGGGGTATCGTGAAATAAAAGGAGGCAATAAAATAGCTCGTTCCCCTGCACTAAATCACACCGTTGCGTGGCAGGCTTCAGCCTCCGATGCCGGGATTGTTCTTGGCCTGCAGTTTCCTTCGTGATCGTCCAATCTTTCATTTTTGTATTTCCAGATTGGGTACTTTGCTGATCTTTGACCATGACTACAGAGAGGCTTAGTCTATAGCAGACCTGGGCATCCTACAGCCCATGGGCCGGATGTGGCCCGCCAGCCGATTCTGCCCGGCCCGGGGAGAAGGGCGTCGGGGGCAGGGCCAAGAGAAAGGGGTGCCGCTGCCGCCATCCCATCGTGGGCTGTGGGGCCTGCATCGGCAGACAGCCTGCCGCTCCAGAGAACGATCGGAGGAGCGGCGGGTTTGGAGTGCCTGCCATCCCGGGAGGCGATCCGGGCCTGCAGCGGGAGCAGTCGGCGACCTGTGGCGGCTGATCACCCTGGCGACCCGGAAGACTTGATCCTCTTCCGGGTCGCCAGGGCGATCAGCCGCCTCAGGCATTCCATGGCAGGGCGATCAGCTGGGGAACGGCTGGGGGCGAGAGCGGGTGGAGGCCTGCAGCCTCCGATCATCTGCTGCTCTGCTCTGCTCTGCTGCAGCGGCTGGGTCCGCTTTGTCATCCTCTGGGCAGGGTCCATTGGGCCATTCCATTTTGGGATCCTTCCTCTCTTGAGGATGTCAGCCTCTATCTTGCTTTGCACCTTGTCTTCTTGAATTTCATTTTATTTTATTTTAGTGGTTTTTATTATTATTTTATAATAATTGTATTATAATAATAATATTATAATAATGTTATATTATTATTTCAATATATTATAATGTTTGTATATATATATATATATACTGTACATACTATAATAATTATGATATTAATACTAATAATATATGAATATTTCTTGATATATTAAAATGTTAATTTTAATGATGTGTAATATATAGTAAATATAGTAAGTAAATAAATAAATTATGTAGATTAGAATGTAGTTCCGCCTTTAGCACCCCTGACAGATGGCCATCCAGCCTCTGTTTAAAAGCCTCCAAAGAAGGAGCCTCTACCACACTCTGGGGCAGAGAGTTCCACTGCTGAATGGCTTTCACAGTCAGGAAGCTCTTCCTAATGTTCACGTGGAATCGCCTTTCCTGTAGTTTGAAGCCATTGCGTCCTAGTCACCAGGGCAGCCAAAAGAAAGCCTGCTCCCTCCTCCCTAGGACTTCCTCTCACGTATTTATACCTGGCTATCATGTCCCCTCTCAGCCTTCTCTTCTTCAGCCTAAAGATTTATTTATTTTATTTATTTATTTACTTTATTTATATTTCACTCTTCTCACTCCGAAGGGGACTCAGAGCGGATTACAGGTACGCATACTTAGCAGACAATCCCTGCCGTTTCCACATACACAATATATAGACAAACATATAGATGAACAGAGGCAAATTCTGGCCACCAGGGGGAGCTGATGCACTCCTCATCTCTCAGCGTTCCCAGCATCCCTCGTTGTTCCTTCCACATTCCTCAGCGTCCCTGGAGTTCTTGAATGGCCTCATAGTTCAGTCAAAATTTGCCCAGCTCTTTAATCCACTCCTCATAGGGCTTGTTCTCCAGACCCTTGATCATTTTAGTCCCCCTCCTCTGGACACATTTCAGCTTGTCAATATCTCCCTTCGATTGTGGTGCCAAGAATTGGACAAAGTATTCCAGGTGTGGTCTGACCAAGGCGGAATAGAGCATGGGGAGCATGACTTCTCTGGATCTAGACACTATAGAGGCCAAAACCCCATTGGCTTTTTTTGCCGCCGCATCACATTGTTGGCTCGTGTTTAATTTGTTGACAATGAGGACTCCAAGATCTTTTTCACAATATGAACTAGGTCTAATGTAACAGGAGGGTAGATGCTTAGTGAACTTTAGGAGGAACTTTTTGAAATGAATAGTAATAATAATAATAATAATAGAGTCTCGCTTATCCGACCTTCGCCTTATCTGACATTCCGCCTTATCCGACGCTCCCCTTTTCCTCCAGCATTACCCCTTCAAATAAAAGAGGGCTCCCCAACTCTCTCTCGATTCCCAATAAGTGGAAAAGACAAGACGAGGAAGAGGAGGAGGAAGAGGAAGGAATGGGGGGAAAGAGGCAGGACCAGAAGCGAAGTGTCCTCCCTTCTTCCCTCTGGGGTTTCCATGCTCCTCTTCCACATCCGGGCACTTCCTGCTGGGTTGCTCTAGCACCAAGGGGTTGCCTTACCTTAACCTTTCACTTCCTGTATTTTAGGTGTCTACGTATTCTACGGGTAACAGTAGGAGATTCCATATTATCTGGCATTTTCATTTACCCGATATTCTGCCTGCCCATTTATGTCGAATAACTGAGACTAAATGCAATAATAATAAACTTTATTTATACCCTGGCCCACCTCCTGGAAGGACTCAGGGTGGCCTTTATAGCTGACTGTCAGCTTGATGGGAAATTTCCCAATGACCTAGAGCAGTGTTTCCCAACCACTAGTGTTCCGTGAGAGATCAGCTGGTGTGCCATGGGAAAACCTCTCTTCCCCCCTTTCTTCCTACTGTTCCCTGGGGGTGCCTTCCCCTCGTGTGGGAGGCCCTTCTTTCCTCCCTCCCTTCTTCCTTCCTCCCTCCGTTCTTCCTCACTCCTTCCTCCCTTCCTTCCTTCCTGCCTGCCTCTCCCTCCTGCCTGGCTCACCAGCATTGTTGACCAGGAGGACCGTTTCTGGGGGCGGCCCCGTGCCTTCTTCCCCCTTGCCTTCCATCTGCTGGTTTGGGCTGGGCCAGGTCTGCGGGGAGGGCGCGCGGGCCGAGGCACGGCCAGTCCCGGTGGGGCAGCGCCTCTACCTCAGGCAGTGGGCCCTCCGATCGGCCCGAGAGGAGCAGCGCCGAGCCCGGGAAGAGGAGCATGGCCAGGCAAAGGCACATGGCCCAGCCCAAGCCCCACAACGCCCCCGTCACCACGCACAGGCTCCGGTCCAAGCCGCGCGCCTCCATCACCCCCGAGAAGCCAGGCAGCCAGGCAGGCAGGAGGCAAAGGAGGAAGAGGAAGGGGCCTGGGCCGAAAGGGGGTGGGGCCCAGGTGGAGGCCACGCCCCGAGTGACCAGGTGTGCCATGGGTCAAAAAAGGTTGGGAAACACTGACCTAGAGAATTGGGGAGAAGTCCCTTCCTCTGGACATCTTCAAAAAGAGGCTGGACAACTACGTATTTTCCGGCATATAAGGCGACTGGGCGTATCAGACGACCCCCAACTTTTCCAGTTAAAATATAGCGTTTGAGATATACTCGCCGTATAAAAAGTACACTCAGTTGTAGAGGTAGATTTAATACCAACGTAGACTTTCAAGCTGCCATCATAACAATCCTGGCCACCCGATGTGAGGGGTTTATTTTGAGGCTTGTGTTTTGAAATGATGTCACAGAGAGATTTGTGAGGAGGAACTTTTAACAACAGCATGGAGTTTTCAGAGTATTTAGAGCTTAGTTGGTTACAGTAACTTCAGAGAGGTACAGATCTTAAGGTTTTCTTATTCCCTAAACACGTTTGATTGTATCTCTTCAAACACTAAATCAATAATACTATAGATATTTTGTCTCAATAGGCTTCCTATCTATATATTAGGTTAGCTTCCCAGCCTAACCTATAAACAGCGGTTCCTATAGGCTTCCTAAGCACAACTGCCTTTCTGCAGTATCTAAAACCAGCCTTTTCTATTTCCCTCAGAAAAGACAACAGCAACTCTTCAAATTGCTACCAGCTAGTCTAACCGCTCCTGACTGACTCCAGAAATTCAAACTTGGCCCTTAAAGCCAGTGTTAGGCTCCGCCTCCTGTTGTTATAGCAACCGAACATCTCAGAGGCTGTGCACTTTAATCTTCCCCGTGAACACATATATACATATAGTGACTTCACTACACCCGGGCGCCCCGGGCGCCTGCAGCTTGCTCCGCCCTTCACTGACACCTTCCCGGTGAGGCGCCCCTTCACCTCACCATCAGGAACGCATTAAGTCCATGAATCCTGATGAATGGATTTTCTTCTACCGTACTTGTACAGCGTTGTTCTTAATGCTTTCATACAGTCGCTGCATACAGCAGGGACGCGGCCACTGCCATTTTATAGGTCCCCCCACCATATGTGGCAACCACAGATTCTCCAATCCGGATGGGAAGTTTCAGCACCCGCTCTATAAGATGACTCCCGGCGTATAAGTCAACTCCCGTGTATAAGACGCCCCCTGACTTTTGAGAAGATTTTCTTGGGTTAAAAAGTAGTCTAATTTCAGAAATTACAAAGCATTTTTCGAGAAAATTTCAGTAATCATTTCAGAATTGAATCACCAGCGCCCCCTACATCTAAAACGAATTTTGAACCATTTTTTTCCTTGACCAACCAGGCCTACTAATTAACGTTTTTAAGCAGCGATTTGAGCTGAACATGGTCCGTGCTCTGTGAACTTTCGTCTCTCTAAAAATGTAGGCACTTGCAAAGCCTCGTCATCTGATTCCTGAGCACTTCCCTGCTCCCCTTCCTTCTGGATGAGGAATCCCTAACAGGCCACTTCCAGTTCTGATTTTATGTGGCTGTCAAATGGGGACCTCGCAATCTGGACCAATTCAGACCAGGTTCTATTGCTCCAGCTCCAATAAGCCCTTCTTGTGCCATTTTTCCAAATTAATACAGTAAGAAAAGGCTGGGGTTTATATTTATTTATTTATTTATTTACTTCATTTATATTCCACCCTTCTCACCCCGCAGGGGACACAGGGCAGATTACAATGTACACATTACATTTAGACACACAGACACACAAGACAGACAGAGGCAATTTAGTATCTGGCCACCAGGGGGAGCTGTGGCAATGACAACATTCACACTTGCCTCAATTTATTTATTTATTTACTTCATTTCTATTCCGCCCTTCTCACCCCGTAGGGGCCTCAGGGCGGATTACATTGTACACATTACATTTAGACACACAGACACACAAGACAGACAGAGGCAATTTCACATCTGGTCACCAAGGGGAGCTGTCGCACTCCTTCATTTCTCAGCGTGTTTTCTGGAGATCTTTTTTTTTATGGCCTCGTAAATCAGGTAAATTTAGCCTCCACACTAAGTGGTAACTTAATTTCCAACTTGACAGATGCAACTGTCTTTTGGGTTGCAAAGGTCAACAGCAGGCTACACAATAGGTCGAGAGCCCACCTCGACCCGGGCGGGCCTTGAACTCATGACCTTATGCAGCCAGCTGCGTCACATTCCCGATATTCCCGATATGGTGTTGGCTAACCACCTCGCTGTCCATTATTGGCAGCTGGAGCTCACACACACACACCCCCCCAGGGCGACCCAGCCATAGGACCTCCGTCTTCGACGGGTTCACCTTCAAACTGCTGGCCTGTAGTCACCCAGTCACGGCTTCCAGGCACTGATGGAAATAATCGGATACAGAGTCCGGCCGGCCTTCCATCCTAATGACACTAATGCGGATTGCTTCCCTCGGCCTGGGATCTGAGGGGAAAGACGGTTTCCCCCCAGATCTCAGGCTTAGATAAGCAATCCGCGTTAATGACACGAACGCGGATTGCTTCCCTCGGCCTGGGATCTGAGGGGAAAGACGGTTTCCCCCCAGATCTCAGGCTTAGAGAAGCAATCCGCGTTAATGACACTAACGCGGATTGCTTCCCTCGGCCTGGGATCTAGGGTGAAAACCTTTCCCTTCAGATCTCAGGCCGAGAGAAGCAATACGTGTTAGTCACACTAACGCGGATTGTTTCTCTTGGCCTGGGATCTGGGGGGAAAGCTGGCTTTCGCCCCAGATCTCAGGCTGAGAGAAGCAATCCACGTTCAAACTAACTGATGCCGATTTTCCCCCTGAAAATGGCGGCTACTGCTTTGAATTGGCAACTTAAAACGCTTCAAAAATGCTTCAAAAGTGATTTGTATCCGAATGTAATCCGAATTTAGAAGGATTCTGAAAAACCTAACCAGGCCTACTTTATACCTGTGCCTGGAATACCGTAATCGGTTTTCTAGTAATGCCGACCTCATTACGTCTGCCACCATTGAGCCCGAACTGCACTAATTTCCTGACCCGGTGAAATATATTTTAATAAGCTTGATCTAAAGCAGTGTTTTCGAGACAAGGGGAAACACTTAACGTGGCTGTCAAAATAAAGCACTCTTGGGCAGATGTTTTAAAATGTTAATAGGATTAATCCATCAGAAGCACAACAACCGTCTTTTGTCATTTCCTAGGAGGGTTTGTCTTCCTCCCTTCGGCATTTGGAACTCAGTGTTCAAACTCTTAGGACCGGTGGGGGCAGAGGGAGGGGAGAGCCAAAGGGGGAGGAAATGCAGAGGCTGTGGAATTTTTCTTAAATTAGTTTATAGCTTGCTGTGCTGCCTAGTAACGCCTGTATCTGATTCTATGGATTTTTAGTGCTTTCCGTGGGATCTTCAATCAAACCCAGTTACCCAGGCAAGTTGATTACACTTTGGTTTTCAAACTGCTTCTTTGAACGTTTTGCTTTGGAATTCTCTCTTTCTCTCTCTCGATACAATCACAGACGCCCCTGTTGTGCTTTTCTTGATCTCTGTAAAGGACTGCCGCATGAGTGTTTACTTTTGTTTCAATAGGGCAGTGTTTCCCAACCTTTTTTGAGCCGCGGCACACTTTTAACATTAAAAAAATCTGGGGGCACACCACCAACCAAAATGACACAAAATGACACTCTAACACAGTAAAGAACGGCTGGGGGATGGTGGCCTGCTGGGAGCAGCTGCTGGGAGTGCCAAAGCCGGGGGAGGGGCGGAGCCAGGCTGCACCATGGCCTGCCCCCTCACCCTGGCTTCAGCTCTCCCACAGCTTCTCCAGCCTTGAGGGGGCAGTGACAAGCCATCGGTGGCAGAGCCAGCACAATGCTGGCTTGGCACAGCTCCCTCAAGGCTGGAGAAGCTGTGGGAGAGCTGAAGCCGGGTGGAGGGGGCGGAGCCAGGCCACGCCATGCCCCACCCTCTCTCCCCGGCTTCAGCTCTCCCACAGCTGAAGCCGCGCGGAGGAGGAGCATGAGCGGTGGATGGACTTCAGTGGGCGGGGCTCCTCTGTGCAGCTTCAGCGAGCGAGGGGCGAGAGTCATGGCGGGAATCATGGCAGTTTGGAGGCTGGCTGGGGAAACGGCCGAAGGAGGCGACGCCCGGCCCCTTCTTCTTTTTCTTTGTGGCTGCCCGGCCCTTCCTCCTCCTCCCCCAAGCAGCAGGAGTTCGGCAGGAGGAGGGGGGAAGGAAGGGGGGCAGAGAGCTTTTCTCGCGGCACAGCAGGAAGTTCGTCACGGCACACTACTGTGCCGCGTCACAGCGGTTGGGAAACACTGCAATCGGGGAACGAAACAAATGCCTACATACAAGAAACTAGGAAGATTGCACTTACCACTTGCAGCATCTTGTCCTTTTTTTCTTGTGGGAAAAGCAAAACTTGTCCGGGCTTTAGCACAGCAGGTTAACCACCAGCTGCAGTAAATCTTGCCAACCAAAAGGTTGACAGTTCGAAGCCCATGTCACGGTGCGCTCCTAGCCTTTAGCCCGGCTTCTGCCAACTAGGAAGATTGCACTTACCTCTTTTTTTAAAAAATTCCGACTTCTATACCCCCCTTCCCGAAAAGGCTCAGGGTGGTTCACAGCAATGAACAACACAACACAACATACTTGAAAACATAATAAAAACAGATTAAGACCAGAGTAGGGGTTACAGTTTAGAGATTGAACGCCTGGCGGAACAGGTTGGTCTTACTGGCCCTCCGAAAGGCCTGTAGATCAGTTATTGCCCGTGCCTCCTCCAGGAGGGCACTCCAAAGGGTAGGCGCCGCTACAGAAAAAGTGCGCTGCTGCGTCGATGACAAGCGACAGATCTTCAGTGATGGAACCTCCAATAGGTATCGATCCATGGACCGTAGTGATCTCTGGGGAACATGCAGGGAAAGGCGGTCCTTCAGGTACACTGGCCCCAGACCATGCAAGGCCTTAAAGGTTAGCACCAGCACTTTGAAGGCAATCCGGTACTCGATGGGAAGCCAGTGCAAGCGCTGTAGGACTGGTGTGATGTGGCACGATAGTGTCACTCCAGCCAGCAGTCGAGCCGCAGCGTTTTGCACCATCTTCAGTTTCTGGATTACCAACAAAGGAAGGCCAACGTAAAGAGTGTTACAATAGTCCTGTCTCGAGATGACCGTGGCCTGGATTACCGTGGCCAGGTCATCACCGGAAAGGTAGGTCACTAGCCGCCTTGCCTGGTGCAGATGGAAAAAGGCTGCTCTGCTCATGGTGGAGACCTGAGCCTCCATCGTCAGCAACCCAGGCTTTTCCCCAGAGGTGATGGGCTAACCACCTCACCGTCCATTATTGGCAGCCGGACCTTGCCCCCCCCTGGGGGGGACCCAGCCACAGGACCTCCGTCTTCGATGGGTTCTCCTTCAACCTTCGGCCAGCCTTCTATCCTCAGCACCAGCTGGGTGTCATCAGCTTACTGATGACACTCCAGACCAAAACTACGCACCAGTTGGGCAGCCTCCTTTCTCCAAGATCGGGGACATACCTTGTTAAATATAGATGTTGAATAATAGGGGACCCTTTCCGAGACCATCCCTCCCCTCTCCTCCGGTTGTCCCCGATCTTGGAGAAAGGAGGCCACCCATTTAAGGGCTGACCCCCTAACTCCCGTCATGGCTAAACGGTGGATCAATAGAGAATGGTCAACTGTGTCAAATGCTGCCGTGAGGTCCAATAACACGAGCAGCTCTGACCCAACTTGGTCCAACTGGCAGCGCAGCTGGTCTGTGATGGAGACCAGCACACTCTCTGTCCCGTGCCCAAAGCAGAAGCCGGACTGGAAGGGATCTAATCTGGCTGAATATTCCAAGAACTTGCAGCATCTTTTTTTTTTGATTGTGGGAAAAGCAGAATAGTCTTCCGATTCTATGATTCTATGATTTGATGCTGGGAGAAATCGTCTTGACACCCCACAGTGTTCTATCTCACTTCATGCTATATAGGGTTCCCAAACCTTGTTTCTCCCGGTGTTTCAAACTCCAACTCCCAGAAGATCCAACTACGAGGAATGTTAGAAACCGAGAAGGAGGCTCAAAGTTTAGAAACTGATTTGGAGAGAACATTGTGATTCCTAAAAAGGGGTCAAAGTGCAGAGCAGTCCATCCAGCAGGGGCTGGCAATGCGGCTTGAGTTGAGTGCTGTCTCTTCCTTGCCGCAACTACATTGGCGGAGCCTCACGAGGCAGATAGCTCCAGGCACTCTTTGAAATATTCCTTTTATCAACGGGAGGTCATAAAACATATTGGGGTTTTTTTAAAGCCCTCAGGCTCTGCAGTTGCCCTGAGGGAGCCTTGGGGGACCTTTTGCCGTCTCAAGGAAAGGCAAATCGCAGGACTGGGTCAGCCCTTTCAAGCCCAAATCCCAAAGTATATCTTGAGCATCCGTTTTTATCATCTTCCATCCTTTGCTATTAGAAAAATAATAATGGATGTCTCTCTAATCTATCCGCAATCGATATCAGCACAACATATACATTAGAACAGTGTTTCCCAACTGTGACGGAGCTGTTCCACGAGAAAAGCTCTCTGCCCCCCGTCCTTCCCCCCTCCTCCTGCCGAACTCCTGCTGCTTGGGGGAGGAGGAGGAGGAAGGGCCAGGTGGTGGCAAAGAAAAAGAAGAAGGGGCCGAGGCGCCACCTCCTTCTCTGCCCCCAGCCAGCCTCCAATCAGTCATGACTCCGCCCCTCGCTCGCTGAAGCCTGCAGGGAGGAGGAACCCCATCCACTGAAGCCCGTCATGGCAAAGCCGCGCCAGACTGCTCCTCCTCCCTCCTCATGGCTGGAGAAGCTCAGCTGAAGCGAGGGGGGGTGGGGCAGCCAGCCGGAGCTCTCCCCATCAGCTCCAGCCTTGGGATAGTCCAAGCCAGCATTGTGCTGGTTCTGCCACCTCTGGCTGGCACTGCCCCTCAAGGCTGGAGAGCTGTGGGAGAGCTGAAGCCGGGGAGGGGGTGGGGCATGGCATGGCCTGGCTCCGCCCCTCCCTCGACTTCAGCTCTCCCCATCTTCTCCAGCCTTGAGGGATAGTGCCAAGCCAGCATTGTGCTGTTTCTGCCACCACTGGCTTGGCACTGCCCCTCAAGGCTGGAGAAGCTGTGGGAGAGCTGAAGCCGGGGAGGGGGTGGGGCATGGCATGGCCTGGCTCCGCCCCCTCCCCTCGGCTTCAGCTCTCCCCATCTTCTCCAGCCTTGAGGGGATAGTGCCAAGCCAGCATTGTGCTGGTTCTGCCACCGCTGGCTTGGCACTGCCCCGCAAGGCTGGAGCAGCTGTGGGAGAGCTGAAGCCGGGGAGGGGGTGGGGCATGGCATGGCCTGGCTCCGCCCCCTCCCCTCGACTTCAGCTCTCCCCCATCTTCTCCAGCCTTGAGGGGATAGTGCCAAGCCAGCATTGCTGCTGTTTCTGCCACCACTGGCTTGGCACTGCCCCTCAAGGCTGGGAGCTGTGGGAGAGCTGAAGCACTGGGGGGTGGGGCATGGCATGGCCTGGCTCCGCCCGCCCCCCTCGGCTCAGCTTCCCATCTTCTCCAGCCTTGAGGGATAGTGCCAAGCCAGCATTGTGCTGGTTCTGCCACCGCTGGCTTGGCACTGCCCCTCAAGGCTGGAGAAGCTGTGGGAGAGCTGAAGGGGGAGGGCATGGCATGGCCTGGCTCCGCCCCCTCCCCTCGACTTCAGCTCTCCCCATCTTCTCCAGCCTTGAGGGGCTAGTGCCAAGCCAGCATTGTGCTGGTTCTGCCACCGCTGGCTTGGCACTGCCCCCTCAAGGCTGGAGAAGCTGAGGGAGAGCTGAAGCCGGGGAGGGGTGGGGCATGGCATGGCCTGGCCCCCGCCCCCTCGGCTTCAGCTCTCCCCATCTTCTCCAGCCTTGAGGGATAGTGCCACGCCAGCATTGTGCTGGTTCTGCCACCGCTGGCTTGGCACTGCCCCCTCAAGGCTGGAGAAGCTGTGGGAGAGCTGAAGCCGGGGGGAGGGGGTGGGGCATGGCATGGCCTGGCTCCGCCCCCTCCCCTCGGCTTCAGCTCTCCCCATCTTCTCCAGCCTTGAGGGGATAGTGCCAAGCCAGCATTGTGCTGGTTCTGCCACCACTGGCTTGGCACTGCCCCCTCAAGGCTGGAGAAGCTGTGGGAGAGCTGAAGCTGGGGGGGAGGGGGGCCTGGCTCCTCCCTTTCCTCCAGTTTTGGCACTCCCAGCAGCTGCTCCCAGCTGGCCACCATCCCCCAGCCATTCTTTACTGTGTTAGAGTGTCATTTTGTGTCATTTTGGTTGGTGGTGTGCCCCCGGATTATTTTTAATGTCACGGCTCAAAAAAGGTTGGGAAACACTGTGTTAGAAAGTAAGAATGCCAACCAACAACCATGCCTGCCGCACACACTACTGTCAAAAAGACACCTGTATGTGACCAAGACCTTTAAAATAATATTGTGAGTAAAATAATATCGCTCTTTTTATTGTGGAGTTGAATGCCCATTTGGTCAAGCCGTATAGGTTTGGGTTTGGGCTGAGTCTTGGCAGTGTGGCTGGGGGTTCCCACGTGGGAAGGAACAATGTGAAACCTGAATATCTTGAAAGCAGTGGTTCTCAACCTGCGGGTCTCCAAATGTTTTGGCCTTCAACTCCTAGAAATCCCAACCGCTGGTAAACTGGCTGGGATTTCTGGGAGTTGTAAGCCAAAACACCTGGGAACGCACAGGTTGAGAACCACTGCTTTAAGGTTTTGTATCCAACTGACTTCCTGGAATGTGGTACGGGCTTTGCCGTGCTCTTACTCTCCATTGACTGATATTTATTAGTACTGTAGCACTTTGTACAATGCAAAGCCAAAAAAATCTTACAAATAGCTCCATCGAAAGTTTAGCAAATGGCTACCTATCTGTTTGCAATCATTTAGACCAGCGTTTCTCAACCTGGGGGTCGGGGCCCCTAGGAGGGTCACCAGGAGGTGTCAGAAGGGTCGCCAAAGACAGCATTTTCTGTTCGCCATGGGGGTTTTGTGTGTGAAGTTTGGCCCTATTCTATCGTTGGTGGGGTTCAGAATGCTCCTTGATTGTTGGTGAACTATAAATCCCAGCAATTGCAACTCCCAAATGACAAGGTCTGTTTTCCCCAAACTCCACCAGTGTCCACATTTGGGCATATTGAGTATTTGTCCCAAATTTGGTCCAGATTCATCATTGTTTGAACCCACAGTGCTTTCTGGATGTAGGTGAACTACAACTCCAAAACTCAAGGTCAATGCCCACCAAACCCTCTCAGAATTTTCTTAGAAAGGAGATTCCACCTGAACATTAGGAAGTACTTCCTGACTGTGAGAGCCGTTCAGCAGTGGAACTCTCTGCCCTGCCGTTTCCTTCTTTGGAAGCTTTGAAACAGAGGCTGGATGGCCATCTGTCAGGGGTGCTTTGAATGCAAATGCCCTGCTTCTTGGCAGAATGGGGTTGGACCATGAGGTCTCTTCCAAATCTAGGACTCTATGAGTGGGGAAGTGTACTATGTGCCTGTGGACAAGGTTGTTGCATCTCAGCCTCTTTGACCTGTCTGATGTTTTTGGGACGTGCAAGCCGTCCTGAACCCCTTGGAGGAAAGGCAAGGTCTTTCTGAAATAAGAAAACCATGCATTCAATTGGACGAGCGTATCTTTCAAACCAGGCTTGGACAAAGAGGGGCCAACCCCTTGGTTGTGGTCCAACCCTAGTCTCCATTCAGCCTCTCCTGTTGAGGAGCACAGGAACAGAACAGGATGTGGCCTCTTTTAAGCAAGCGGAGGGTTTATTTTGCAGAGGACGGAGCAGGCCTGGATTACCCATAAGGCCACCCTAGGCCATGGCCTAGGGGCGCAACCCGAGGGGGGGGGGCGCAGATCGCGGACCAAAAAATATATGTCGAAACAAATAAAAAAGCCGTGTCCAGCCCCTGGGACCTCTCCCAACTCTCGGAGCTTGCAAATGCCAAGAGGGATGTAAGCTCCGGCAAGGGGGGTCTAATGAACCACGCTCACTCCAAACGGTGCTGAAGGATAAGTAGTTTAATAGGTCTTTAATCCAGGGCAAGCAAAGATAGACTAACTTCTTCCCGCGCAACAGTCTCTTCAAAACCCTCCCCGGCCCGCCCCCCTGCTGGGCCCCCCCTTCCTCTGGCTTGACCATCCGGCTCTCCGCATATCAAAGTTCAGGAAAAGGTGCCTGGCACTTCAAAGGGCGGTTCCAGTTCAAAGCCCGCCAGATGCTGCTCTTATCTGATGGCGCGCGAGGTTTGGTCCGTTAGGGCAACAAACGGGCCAAGCGGCGCTGACAGGGGAGCTGGGTGTGTTGGTTATGGGGAGGGGGCCTGGCTCTGTCCCCGGGTCCAATCCCAAGGACCTGGCCCTCTTCTCCCTCCCTCCCTCCCTCCCTCCCTTCCGGACATGGCCTCCTTTGCGGAGGGAGGGAGGGAGCGAATGGCGGGCGGGCGGGCTCCCTCCCTCCATCTTTCCTGGGGAGGCTGTCCCCGGGGCCCTTGGCTGCTCACTTGGATGGGAAGGAGAAGGAGGCCAGCCAGGTGGGGGGCTCTGCTTCTTGGGAGGGAGGGAGAAAGAGAGGAAGAGCTTCCTGACTGTGTGTGTGAGAGAGAGAGCTATTGTTCACCAAGGGAACTCTCTGCTTTTGTGCAAATAATGACCCTTACAAGTGTGTGTGTGTGTGTTCTGAATGTGTTACATGGGGGGGCAGTCCCAGGGGGAGGGTCTTTCTTGCCGGAGTCTCCTCCAGGGCTGGTGAGTTGCCCATGTCAGCCAGTCTTTCCTCGTGGCTTCTATCATCAAAACATGGGTGGGGAGAGTGGGTTCAGCTGCCGAAACGTGGCTTTTGCGGGAGGGAAGGAGAGAGGGAGGGAGGGAGGCCCTTTTGCTCTCATTTGGCAACGGACCCGCCCCCTCAGAGAGCCTCCACCCTTGAGGGCACATCTTCGAGGGGGGGGGGGGGCAGCCCAGGACCTTTGCAACCATCAGGCAGGCAGGGAGGAGGCTCCTCCAGAAGACTTGGGCTGACTGAGGGTCAGGGTCAAGGCTTCAGGGTCCGCGCGGAGGGGAGGACATGTTCTCCGCTGGGGGGAGGGGGGGCTTTGTTGTGGCCCACGCCCACAGCCAGCCCCCCCTTTTCCCTGGCAGAGAATGTGGCCTGCCCCTTGCCCTGCCAGGCGGGACTCTTCTGCCTTCCTGACACACTGGCCAGGCACGGACAAACGGACACAGGGACGGAGGACACCCACCCGCCCTCTCGCTTCGCCTCAGTTCTCTTGTCCCGGCCTGGCCCCTGGTTCTCAGCTGCCCGGGACACTCCTCCTTCTGCCTGGCCATGGGAAGTGCCTGCCGGAGCCTCCTGCTGGCCTTGGCCTTCCTGCTCTGCTGCCTGGTGGGTAAGGAGGGGGCCCGGCCCTTTCCTGGGGGGGGGAGGGGGCGTGCAGTAGAGGTTGGCTTAAAGGGGGCGTAATTCCCCTTTAAAGGGGGCCTAGGGCGCAAAAAGGTGTTAATCCGGGCCTGGGAGGGAGGTGGAGGAGAAGGTACCTGTCCGAACGTATCTCCTCTTATAATAATAATAATAATAACTTTATTATTTGTGAGTCGCCCTCCACCCTTGGTGCTCCGGGTGACTTACATCATTTAAAAACCCGAATACATCAATTTAAAAACATAGGTACAAAGCGCCAGAAAGGCTCAGTCTCCAAACGTCCGATCAGACCCCAAATGCCTGGCAAAAGAGCCAGGTTTTCAGGTCAGACAGGAATCTGATTGTGGTCGATGTGGCCCTGAGAGCAGGCGGAAGGGTGTTCCAGATCATGGGAGCCGCCACGGAGAAGGCTCTCCGACGGGTCTCCGTCAGCCGGGCCTCTCTCACCCCAGGGATGGCTATACGATCACCATTTATGGCGCGCGCTGGCCTTTCGCGGCGCTGGTCTGTCAGCCGATCGCCCAAATAAGCTGGCCCAATATTATGCCGTGCTTTAAAGGTTAGCGCCATAAGTTTGTAGATCACTCTGAACTCAGTGGGCAGCCAGTGAAGATCTTTTAAAATTGGAGAGACATGGTTCCTGACTGATGCCCCAGAGATGAGTCTGGCCGCTGCGTTCTGAATGAGTCTCAGCCTCCGGGTTGTGGACAGAGGTAGGCCCGCATATAGGGCATTGCAATAATCCAGACGCGAGCAGCGGTGGCATGTATCACGGTTTTCAGCGCCTCTGGTGGTAGATAGGGGCCAACCGTCGGGCCCTACGAAGATGGAAAAAGGCACCCTTGGCTGCGGCCTGGGTCTGGGCTTCCATCGTCAGTCTCTCGTCCAGGATCACTCCCAAGCTCTTCACCGCCGGAGCCGGGACAGGGGCTCGCCTCGAAGAGTGGCAGTGGTGAGTGAGGGTCGGGTCGGCCCGGCCAGAGGATCTCCGTTTTTGCCGGGTTGATTTTGAGCCTATATGCTCTGAGCCAGCTTGTCACTGCTCTCAGCCCTTGGCTGAAGCTATCCGGCACCGACGACATCCCTGGGTCGAGCTTCAGCAGCAGCTGTGTGTCGTCGGCGTACTGGTAGCAGCAGAAACCATGGCTCCTAGCAATACTGGCCAGGGGCTGAACGTAGATGTTGAAAAGGGTGGGAGACAGGATGGCACCCTGGGGAACCCCACACTCCAACCCGCATTTCCTAGAGACCTGGCCCTGCCACTCGACCCGCTGCGAGCGGCCCCGTAGGAACGACCCCAGCCAGGTTAGAGCCTTGTCCTGGATCCCGGAGGCAGCCAGGCGATGGAGCAGCAGGTCATGGTCAGCAGTGTCGAAGGCCGCGGTTAGATCCAGGAGGACCAGGACTGCCGCGCCCCCCCCCCCCCCGGTCCAGCTGGGACGTTAAGATCATCTGAGAAGGCCCTGCTCTCGATCCAGTCTGTGTTTCTAATACATTTGGCGGGGACGAGAGACAGGGCCTTCTCAGTGGTGGCCCCTTGGCTATGGAACGCCCTTCCTAGAGACATTAGATCAGCCCCTTCCTTGTTAGCATTTCAGACAAAAGTTAAAACTTGGTTGTTCGAGCAGGCGTTCGAATAGGCAGTGCAATAAATATAATATAGGGACACGGAATGACTGGATGATGAAATTGGATCTTGATTTTAACTAAGAGACACTGACGAGCTATGTTGTATTGGCTTTGTAATGATCGTATATATGTGCCATCGTTTAAATTGTTTTTACTTGTTTTTATGATGTTGAGCATTGAATTTTGGCTGCTGTAAACTGCTTCGAGTCGCCCGAGGGCTGAGAAAAGCGGTATATACAGTAAATGGAGTAAATAAATAAATAGTTGGGAGGGAAACACTCTGCATTTATTTACCTGGAATCCTTTTTTTTCCCCCAACAGCCCTATTGCCATATTTAAATGCAAGTATGTCCATCTTAATTGATATTTTACAGTAGTTTAGACACACTTTAGTCTGTCACTTCTGCTATTCAGTTTCCCCCCTCCCTGATAGCAATACGTGTAGCTACGGTGATAGAACTAGAGTTAGCAGGCTTGTAGTTGGCTGAACTCTTTGGATCTCCATATCTATTTTATTTTTTCCTCTTCCGCCTTTCTAGCTGTTTTGTCTCTCTCTCTCTTTTTGTTGTTATTACAGTGTTCCCTCGCTTATCGTGGGGCTTACGTTCCAGGACTTTCCCGCGATAAGCGAAAAACCCGGGTAGTAGGGACGCTCTATTTATTTCAATATTTATACATTCTTTTATAAATTTATTATTAAAATTTTATTATTAAATTTAGTAATTATTTTTATTTATTTATATTTATTTATACATTATCTTATAAATTTATTATTACATTTAGTAATTATTTTATTTATTTATTTATATTAATAATTAATATTAATTATTTATTTATATGTATTAATAACTATTAATTATTAATAAATTACTAAACTGATATATTATTAAAATATTATTAAAATTGAAAATTGAAAAATTAATATTAAAAATATTAAAATAGTATACACTATTTTAAGTCTTTATCCACGTTCCAGGACCTCCCGCGATAAGCGAAAATCTGGGAAGTAGGGACTCTCTAGTTATTTCAATGTTTATACATTATTTTATAAATTTATTAATTAATTTTTATTATTAAATTTAGTAATTTTATTTATTTATTTATATTTATATAGTTAATTTTAAATAAATTACTAAATTAATTTATTATTAAAATATTAAAATAAAAATTAATATTTAAAATATTTAAAATAGTATACCCTATTTTAAGTCTTTATACACTTTATGCACCGGGAATGTGGCGCAGCTGGCTAAGTGTCAGCTGCATAAGATCTCTCTGACCAGTAGGTCATGAGTTCAAGGCCTGCCCGGGTCAAGATGGGTAATCGACCTTTAAGTGTAGACTGCTGTCGACCTTTGCAGCCCGAAAGACAGTTGCATCTGTCAAGTAGGAGATAAAGGGACCACATTTTGAATTATGAGGCAATTAAGAACTCCAGGAACTCTGAGAATGCGGAAGGGAACAACAAGGGACACTGAGAGATGAGGAGTGCGCCAGCTCCCCTTGGTGGAAGGGAAGGGAAGGCCCTTCAAGACTGGAGAAAGGGAAGGAGGACTAAAGAGGGAAAGAACCTCGGAGAGCAGCAGCGACAAAAACCCGCGAAACAGTGAAAATACCGCGATGTATATTTTAAATTAATATTTTAAAATAATTTTAAGTAGTATTACATGTAATATATATAAAATATAATTTGTACATTGTATTATAATTAGTATCATATTGTATTACATTATAATATTATTACCAATATTATATGTGTATACAATCTATATATATAAAAATCGAATGGTCGTGCAACTCAGTAGATAGACAGCAAAACTATAACCCCCATAACCACCAAACACCCCAAACACATTCAAGCATACCACGGGGTATGTCTAGGGCACAAAAAAAACGGCCTACATACCAGGCTACCCCCCGAAACACGGCCCCCAAAAACCGCCCATTGGAAATAGCAGCGCATGGAGAATTACAATGGTCTCCTTCCAACGCGAGGGAAGGGGAGGGGAGGGGAAAAGCACTGCTTTCCAATGCTGGCAGTGCACTCCACATCCCACCCCCACCCCAAACCCAGCCCCTCCCCTCAGCCCACGCTCACCACATCGTCCTCCTTCTCCATGCCGCCGTGGTAACAAACGGGGGATCATCACTACGGTAGCGCCGGCGCCGTGCCCGCCTCTTCCGGCGCCTCCTCGACCTACTTCACCACCTCCATGCCGCTCCCGGAAGGGGGGGGCAAAGGAGACCTTCACCACCTCGACGGCGGCACCTCCTCTGCTACCTCCTCGGCCTCCGCCACAGCCTCCCAGCTGTTTCCTGTCCCGGGCCGTGCGGTCTCTCTCCCCCTCTCTCTTGATCTGCATGTGTCTCGCACTCTCCCGAGACACACACAGACCTAGAGAAAAACAGGAAGACAGACCACGCGAACCCGGCACAGGCAAGAGGGATTCTGCCCTTTTCCCGGGCATCTCTTTCTCCTCCTTTCCATGCCCTCCTTCCTACATTCAAGGGAGGAGGGTGGGGCGAGGAGGATAGAGAGGAGCCCGGGAAAAGGGCACCATCCCTCCCGCCTCAGACGGGTTCATGCGGTCTCTCTTCCTGTGTGTGTCTCGCGAGAGTGCGAGACACATGCAGATCAAGAAATAGAGAGAGAGGGAAAGAGACCGCGTGCCCCGGGTCCAGAAACAGCTGGGAGGCGGTGGAGGAGGCAGCGGAGGGGGCGCCCACGGCGCCGCCTTCCCGGTGGCGAAGGTCCCCTTTCGGCCCCGCGATGCCGAAGGTCCACTATCGGAGGAGGAGGAGGAGGAGGACAGAGCAGGCACCACACCACACACACAAAAGCCACAGAGAAGCGTGGCCAGGTCAGCTAGTATATTATAAGAACATAAGAACATAAGAAGAGCCATGCTGAATCGGACCTCAGCCTATCTAGTCCAGCATTCTGTATCACACAGTGGCCCACCAGTTGTACACGGGGATCTCGAGCAGAAGAGAGGGCAAAACCCTGACCTGCTCCCGACCCCCCACAACCAGTACCCAGGGAAATCCTGCCTACCTCAACCAACTCCGAGGTGGCACTTGAATGTCCTTTTCAGTAACTACCGATACACTTGGTATCCATGAATCTGTCTAATCCTGCCTTGAAGTTGTTCAGGCTGACAGCTGTCACAACCTCTTCTGGAAGTAAATTCCATGACCCAATGACCCTCTGGGTGAAGAAATATTTCCCTTTATTAGTCCTAACTTTCCTACCTTGGAGCTTCAGGGAGTGCCCTCTAGTCCTAGTGTTTTGTGACAAGGAAAACAGTTTTTCTTTATTCACCTTTTCTATCCCATGCATGATTTTATACACTTCGATCAAGTCACCTCTTAGACGCCGTCTTTCAAGGCTGAAAAGACCAAGGCGTTGCAACCTGGTTTCGTAAGGGAGCCGCTCCATCCCTTGGGTCATTCTTGTTGCCCTTTTCTGTACCTTTTCCAGTTCCGTTATATCCTTCTTAAGGTGCGGAGACCAGAATTGTACACAGTACTCCAGATGTGGCCTCACCATAGATTTGTAGAGAGGTAATACAACATTTGCCGACCTATTTTCGATTCCCTTCCTGATCATGCCAAGCATAGAATTTGCTTTTTTCACTGCTGCAGCGCACTGGGTTGACATCTTCATTGAGCTGTTCACCAAAACCCCAAGATCCCTTTCCTGGTTTGTCTCGGAAAGCTTTGACCCCATCAGTTTGTAGGTATAGTTGGGGTTCTTTGCCCCGATGTGCATGACTTTACACTTGTTTAGGTTAAAATGCATTTGCCAATTTGTTGCCCATTCACTCAATTTCGAGAGGTCTTTCTGGACCTCTTTACAATCAGTTTCATTTTTAACTACCCTGAACAATTTAGTGTCGTCTGCAAACTTTGCTACCTCACAATTTACTTCTACATCCAGATCATTAATGAATAAATTAAAAAGTAACGGACCCAAAACTGAACCTTGGGGTACGCCACTTCTCACCTCTTTCCATCCAGAGAAGTGTCCATTTATTACCACCCTTTGTTTCCTACAGTTTAGCCAGGTTCCGATCCAGGACAAGACCTGTCCCCTGATTCCATGGCTGAAGAGCTTATTACCACAGCTCATCAGTAATATATTAACACTATAATATATTATATTAATATATGAGCCCTAAAGTGCCAGTTTGCATAGCAGTAAAAGTGCAACAGCTCTTGGTCTGCGGCCTTTCGCTCCAAGATCTTATGAATAAAGGTCTCTAGAATCTATAGATTGGTAGCATATAAAATAATTACAATTCACATCATGCCAGGTGAACCCCTTGAAACTCCATCAGTAGTTGGACACCCTGAAAGAAGCTACAGTCCGCCCCCTCTTAAAGTAACCCACCTTAGACCCTGCGATGTTGACCAACTACTCTAACCTCCCGTTTCTTAGTAAGATGATTGAACGTGCGGCAGTGGTCCAACTTCAGAAATTCTTAGATGACACGGATGGCCTGGATCCATTTCAATCTCTGATGACATCTGTCGCCAGCTAGACAAGGGAGGATCGGTACTGCTGGTGTTGCTCGACCTCACCGCAGCTTTCGATACAGTAGACCATGATCTACTGATTCAACAATTAGCTGCTATTTGAATTCAAGGATCAGCAATAACATGGTTCAATCCATTCTTGCGAGGGCGTAGCCAACGAGTGGAGTGGCTGGGCCAAGTATCTGAGAAATCCCCTCTCGACTGTGGAGTACCCCAAGGCGCTATTCTATCGCCAATGCTGTTTAACATCTATGTTCGACCTCTCGCCAAGCTAGTCCGGAGATTTGGATTAGAACGTTTCCAATATGCTGATGACACCCAGCTTCTCCTAAAACTAGAACCTGGAACAACTTCAGTACCAGATAACTTCACCCGGTGTCTTGGAGCGGTGACAAGATGGCTACGTGCCCATAAATTGAAAGTAAATCCAGAAAAAGCTGAAATCTTGTGGCCTGGCGGCCCATCAGAGATGGTCGGTCTATTACCATCTTTTGAAGGGGAGCCGTTAGCCCCACCCCCCACTGTGAAGAGTCTCGGTGTCACCCTGGACTCCAAAATGACGATGGAAGCCCAGGTTGCCTCAACTAGTCAAAGGGCCTTCTTTCATCTACGCCAAGCGAGGCAGTTGGCGCCTTATTTACCAACAGAGGAACTGGCTACGGTAATCCATGCCACGGTTACATCGAGGCTGGATTACTGCAATGCTTTGTATGTGGGCTTACCTCGAGCAGCAATTCTCAAGATCCAAATTGTGCAAAATGCAGCTGCTAGACTCCTCACAAGAACATCAATGAGGTGCCATATAACTCCGTCTCTGCAGCGCTTGAATTGGCTGCCGGTTGAACACAGAGTCCTCTACAAGACCCCGGTCCTAGCATTCAAGGCCCTCCGAGGTCAGGGTCCCCCATATCTAAGAGATCGTTTAACGCCACTCCACCACCAGAGACTGCCACGGTCAGCTCATGAGAATCTCCTCTATGATGTCCCTGGCCCTAGAGAGGTCCGTTTGGAGTCCACAAGACAGAGATCCTTCTCCATCGCAGCCCCAATCTTGTGGAAATCCCTCCCTACCGCCAGACCAAAGAACCATTCCCGATCTACATACATTTTTAGGGGCACTTAAGACATGGCTCTTCAGAAGAGACTCTGATTGAGTAACAAGCAGTGACTATGTAACCTGCTTATTTTAATTGTGTAAGTCGCCCAGAGCACCTTTCATAAGAAATAAAGTTAGTTAGTTAGTTAGTTAGTTAGTTAAAGTTTATCATGTTAGGCATGCTATCCATATTTCCACCCGTCCCTTGTGTCTCTCTAGCTAGGGTCTGTCCGGTGATCCATCCGACACGTCGTTTGTCTCCATGACAATGGAGACACCTACATTTTTGGAATTGGCTGCAGGCAGATCCATTTCTTGCACCCAAAGCAAGGGGAGGGCTGTGGGGTTGTTATAGGTTTGAGAGTTCTCAAGGGAGGCTCGTCCACACCATATGCCGGAGCCGGTGAAGCCACCGCTGTAGTGTCCCGGTGTCACTTATAGGGAGGTGTGCCTGCCTGCGCCCCGTCCTTTGCCTCTGTTGTCACGACCCTGTCTTGCATGCCGTCTGACCCTTCTCGTTTCTCCCTACGGCCAGGTTTTCCAGCAGCAGCCTACGGACCAGTAGCAGCCGCGGCGGTGGCAGCAGCAAGAGGATCAGGTAGGGGGGGCTGTGGAAGAGGCAGCTACATGGCATACCCGCAGAATGCAGGGCCAGGTAAAAGCTCTGTCGGTATTCTGTGTGGCTGCAGCTGTCCATCACGCTCTTTGATTTCCCTCGCGCTTCTCTCGGGATACGGGGCGCTTGTGTGGAGGTGGTCAAGGGGAAGGGGACAGGGATTATTGCAGGGAGAGAACCCAGCGAAACCAAACCACATCTAACAAGCAGGAAGCAGCAAAGAGACACGTCTCAGGAAGTGGTCGGGTGGACCCTTTCTTTAAAAGCTCAAGCGCAAAGGGCAGTGGAAGTCAGGGTGGATCCACACTACACGGTTCTATTATGTTCATCCTGCGTTATTGAAATCCTGGGGCTTGTTTGGTGAGACGTTTAGACTTCTCGACCTGAGAGCACTCTTACTACACGTCAAAAGAATCCCTTGCAGATTACAAATCCAAGATGATAATAATAATATATTTATACTTATTATTTATATTATTTATTTATATTATTTATTTATTAGAATATACTTTTATATATTTTAGTTATTATATTATATTATACTTTTATATATTATTATTTATTATATTATATTATTATTTATTTTAATATTTATTTATTATATTATACTTTTATATATTATTATTTATTATATTATGGTATACTTATTGTTTATTTATTTTTATTATATATTTATTATGTTATACTTTTATATATTATTATTTATTATATTATATTATACTTATTATTTATTTTTATTATATATTTATTATATTATACTTATATATTATTATTATTTATTATATTATATTATACTTATTATGTATTTATTTTTATTATTTATTTATTATATTATACTTATATATATTATTTATCATATTATATTATACTTATTATGTATTTATTTTTATTATTTATTTATTATATTATACTTATATATGTTATTTATTATTATATTATATTATACATATTATGCATTTATTATTATTTATTATACTTTAATATATTATAATTTGTTATATTATATTATACTTATTATTTATTTTTATTATTTATTTATTATATTATACTTATATATTCTTATTATTTATTATATTATATTATACTTATTATTTATTTTTATTATTTATTTATTATACTTATATATATTATTATATTATATTATACTTATTTATTATTTATTATTTATTAATAATAATTATAAATTTATACCCCTCCACCATCTCCCCAATGGGGATTCGGGGCGGCCAACATGAGACCAAGCCCAGAAATACAATACAACACAACACAGTAAAATACAGAATGCTAAGAGCAAAAAATTACACCGAAAAATAATTACAGTAGCAAAATAAAATAATAAAGCAAATTAACGCAATATAAAATAGTACAGGATGGCCCGAGAATTGTATTTTATGGTTTTAATTGCTAATTGTTTACTGTTTTATATAGTTATTGCTTTAAAAAAAATGTATTTCATCTTTTGGGCATTGACTGCCATATGTAAACTGCCTCGAGTCGCCTTCGGGCTGAGAGGGGCGATATAGAAAGATAGTAAATAAATAAATAAAAATAAATAAAATGATAAATCCCTGGGTGAGGTAGGAATACAAAATAATGTAAGTAAGGGGAGCCCGAAAAGGATGAAAGAGTCGGGTAAGGCTTTCAGCTTAGGACGGGGGAAAGTGCATCATAGGAGCAAAACCGCAAACAGAAATCGGATAAATGATTTAATGGGATAAGATTTCAATAGCACTGGGATCGAAGTGCGATAAATTGTGCAGTGTGGATGCACCCATCAGAGAGTTTGCACTGGGCGAACAATGCAGTCCTTCCTCTCCTGTTTACTCCATAAATGCTAGAAAACCAAGATTATTCTTAGACCTACTCCAATGCACGGCGCATGCAGTTTATCCTGCAACTATGGGATGGCACACCATTCCTGGACCGTAAGACAGAATAACAAGAGCAATAATAATAATATTAATAATAATAATAATCCCAACTCCTATCCCAATTCCCAAGGCAGTTTGAATCAGGTAAACACAGGTAAAAATTCACTTCGTGCAAAAGTTCAGAATTTTCTGTGCAGAATTCCCTTTAACCCGGGTTGGTTACTGGGCTGGCAGAGGGGAAGGGTGGCATCGCCTCCCTTCGCCCCTGCCAGCTCAGAATCCAACTCGCTTCCTTTAACCCGGGTTGGTTACGGGCTGGCAGAGGGAAGGGTGGCACGCCTCCCTTCGCCCCTGCCAGCTCAGAATCCAACTCGCGTTCCTTTAACCCGGGTTGGTTACTGGGCTGGCAGAGGGGAAGGGTGGCATCGCCTCCCTTCGCCCCTGCCAGCTCAGAATCCAACTCGCGTTCCCTTTAACCCGGGTTGGTTACCGGGCTGGCAGAGGGGAAGGGTGGCATCGCCTCCCTTCGCCCCTGCCAGCTCAGAATCCAACTCGTGTTCCTTTAACCCGGGTTGGTTACCGGGCTGGCAGAGGGGAAGGGTGGCAACATCTCCCTTCGCCCCTGCCAGCTCAGAATCCAACCTGTTCCCTTTAACCCGGGTTGGTTACTGGGCTGGCAGAGGGGAAGGGTGGCACGCCTCCCTTCGCCCCTGCCAGCTCAGAATCCAACTCGCGTTCCCTTTAACCCGGGTTGGTTACCGGGCTGGCAGAGGGGAAGGGTGGCAACATCTCCCTTCGCCCCTGCCAGCTCAGAATCCAACCCGCGTTCCCTTTAACCCGGGTTGGTTACTGGGCTGGCAGAGGGGAAGGGTGGCATCGCCTCCCTTCGCCCCTGCCAGCTCAGAATCCAACTCGCGTTCCTTTAACCCGGGTTGGTTACCGGGCTGGCAGAGGAAGGGTGGCATCGCCTCCCTTCGCCCCTGCCAGCTCAGAATCCAACTCGCGTTCCCTTTAACCCGGGTTGGTTACCGGGCTGGCAGAGGGGAAGGGTGGCATCGCCTCCCTTCGCCCCTGCCAGCTCAGAATCCAACTCGCGTTCCCTTTAACCCGGGTTGGTTACCGGGCTGGCAGAGGGAAGGGTGGCAACATCTCCCTTCGCCCCTGCCAGCTCAGAATCCAACCTGCGTTCCTTTAACCCGGGTTGGTTACTGGGCTGGCAGAGGGGAAGGGTGGCATCGCCTCCTTCGCCCCTGCCAGCTCAGAATCCAACTCGTGTTCCCTTTAACCCGGGTTGGTTACCGGGCTGGCAGAGGGAAGGGTGGCAACATCTCCCTTCGCCCCTGCCAGCTCAGAATCCAACCCGCGTTCCTTTAACCCGGGTTGGTTACTGGGCTGGCAGAGGGGAAGGGTGGCACGCCTCCCTTCGCCCCTGCCAGCTCAGAATCCAACTCGTGTTCCCTTTAACCCGGGTTGGTTACCGGGCTGGCAGAGGGGAAGGGTGGCACATCTCCCTTCGCCCCTGCCAGCTCAGAATCCAACTCGCGTTCCCTTTAACCCGGGTTGGTTACTGGGCTGGCAGAGGGAAGGGTGGCATCGCCTCCCTTCGCCCCTGCCAGCTCAGAATCCAACTCGCGTTCCTTTAACCCGGGTTGGTTACCGGGCTGGCAGAGGGGAAGGGTGGCATCGCCTCCCTTCGCCCCTGCCAGCTCAGAATCCAACTCGCGTTCCCTTTAACCCGGGTTGGTTACCGGGCTGGCAGAGGGGAAGGGTGGCAACATCTCCCTTCGCCCCTGCCAGCTCAGAATCCAACCTGCGTTCCTTTAACCCGGGTTGGTTACTGGCTGGCAGAGGGGAAGGGTGGCATCGCCTCCCTTCGCCCCTGCCAGCTCAGAATCCAACTCGTGTTCCCTTTAACCCGGGTTGGTTACCGGGCTGGCAGAGGGGAAGGGTGGCAACATCTCCCTTCGCCCCTGCCAGCTCAGAATCCAACCCGCGTTCCCTTTAACCCGGGTTGGTTACTGGGCTGGCAGAGGGGAAGGGTGGCATCACCTCCCTTCGCCCCTGCCAGCTCAGAATCCAACCCGCGTTCCCTTTAACCCGGGTTGGTTACTGGGTTGGCAGAGGGAAGGGTGGCATCGCTCCTTCGCCCTGCCAGCTCAGAATCCAACTCGCGTTCCCTTTAACCCGGGTTGGTTACCGGGCTGGCAGAGGGGAAGGGTGGCATCGCCTCCCTTCGCCCCTGCCAGCTCAGAATCCAACTCGCGTCCCTTTAACCCGGGTTGGTTACCGGGCTGGCAGAGGAAGGGTGGCAACATCTCCCTTCGCCCCTGCCAGCTCAGAATCCAACCCGCGTTCCTTTAACCCGGGTTGGTTACTGGGCTGGCAGAGGGGAAGGGTGGCATCGCATCTCCCTTCGCCCCTGCCAGCTCAGAATCCAACTTTAACCCGGGTTGGTTACCGGGCTGGCAGAGGGAAGGGTGGCAATCTCCTTCGCCCCCAGGTTGGTTAACCCGGGTTGGCTGGCTGGCAGAGGGGAAGGGTGGCAACATCTCCCTTCACCCCTGCCAGCTCAGAATCCAACCCACATTCCCTTTAACCCGGGTTGGTTACTGGGCTGGCAGAGGGGAAGGGTGGCATTGCCTCCCTTCACCCCTGCAAGCGTACTGGCCCCACTAACGAAATAGTAACGAATTTCGTTATTAATTACGTTTCAATTACAAAATTTATTTTTTTAAATTCGGATTAATTTCTATAACGACCCAGCAACGGAATCCCCCCGAGTTTAGAATCATTTTTTTAACGGATCAACCATCAAAAGATTATTTCAGGGAGAAATCGGAAATGTCCCACCAAGGATTGCGACACCATGTAACAACAAAACCATACCACAAGCACAGCCTGCCCCTTGAGGTTGGATATCGACTCCGCTTTTGTTACCTGCTGCAAACTCTCGCTTAACTTCCACGAGAAATGTTAACTCTTTGCTTTTGCATCCACCTCTCAAGAAGCTACACTTCCTCCAATTGGAGGAGGGAGGGTCAGCCATTACCTTATTGAACCGAGATCCATTTGCAGATAAGCAAAGTCCCCCGTTCGTTCCTCTAATTGAGCATTTGATTCAATCATGAGTGGGCTGGGAAGACCTGCCGGTGCCTCTTTGCTTGTCAGCAATCCCGAGCCCTCAAGACAGAGCAAGGACAAAAGGCCGACTTGCCGCTCTCTCTTTCTTTCTTTCTCTCTTTCTCCGTGGGTCTAATTGCTCCCCAGTCTATCTTGCTTGCTCATCTCTGTCTCCTGTCTTGTGCGTTCCTCCAGCCATTTGTTCTTGTTGATATTACGCGGGGTATCAGACTCCTGGGAGGGAAAGCGATTGAAAAACACCGTCCCCGGGCCCAAATTCCCCAGCCAGATTTGGTACTCGGTGAAACAAGAAGCAAAGAAGTTGGCGGTAACTGTTTGGCTCGGCTCACTCATGATTCTTTGGTGTGGAACCTCTTCTAGTGAGGCCTCTTGGCACCAACGCTGTCCAAAGATCCCCAAAGCGGAGAGGGAGTTTGAGGGGGGAAGACCGAATTCTCGATAGAGTCCAAAGCGAGATGATGCTTGGAGAACTCCGTTCCATGCAAACTGGCACCCTACAAAGGATAATCCGTAGCATAGTCCAGTGTTTCCCAATCTTTTTTGAGCCGTGGCACACTTTTTACATTTGCAAAACCCTGGGGCACACCACCAACCAAAATGACACAAAATGACACTCTAACACAGTCATACATATAGTTAATATGTTTTAGAATGTATTTATACACTCAGTGTGAAACCTGGGCCTGTTTCGATGAACACAACATAGATATCCTGGCAGGAATGGCAGAAAGACACACACGAAGGTCTTGCTCAACAGCTGTCAGTCTCTCTCTGTGTTTAGAAAAAAATGTGTCCACATAGCTTCAAAGCAGTCCACTAGTACTGTTCTTATGCATCAATACACCTCATGAAACAATGTATGTGTGTGTGTGTGTATACACACACACACACACACACACACACACACACACACACACATATATATATATATATATATATATATATATATATATATGCTCCTGTATCATTCCAGGTGGGCATTAGATGAGTCCCTCCTGTATAACTGGCGAACAGGAGAGTTGTTACACAGTCACTAGAAAGGCTATCACGTCCAGCCAATGCCATATGTAGTAATAGTTGGCACACATAAACACAAAAATGGCCGAAGGAGGCGGCGCCCCAGCTCCTTCTTCTTCACCGCTGCCTGGACCTTCCTCCTCCTCCTCCCCCCGCAAGCAGCAGCAGGAGTTCGGCGGGAGGGGGAAGAAAGGGGGGAAGAGAGGTTTTCCCGCGGCACACCAGGTGATCGCTCACGGCACATTAGTGTGCCGCGACACAGTGGTTGGGAAACACTGGCATAGTCAATAGGGGGCAGTCCAGTTGGGGCACGGTGGGTGCTTTGCTAGACAGCAATGGGGATATTTTGGTTTTATTCTTTGGGGTTTTTTCTTCTTAGAGGAGGAGAAGGCATGTCCCATGTCCCTTCCCCATGTTCTGCTTCAGTTTTATTGTAAATGGAACTGGTGTATCTGCTCATAGAAGAGCTTGAGGGTTGGACCAGGCTTTGACCCTCCTTTTAATCGGAGTGCGGTTGGTGCCCCACATAATTGTGCCAAATTCTCTGCTTGATATCATTTGGTTATTTATATACAGATATATTTATTTTTATTATGGCACTTTGATTTCTTTTATCCTTTTTGTTTAAAAAAGAAACAACCTTGTGATACAAAACTAAATCTAACCCGAAATTAACACCAACATATTATGGCAAGTCTAAAGAGCAGTAGGGTGCATTTCTCTTCTGTTTCCGTTTCCCAAAACAATCTCTGCTCAGCTGAGGAGCACACGAGTGCGCATTCATGTGCAGACGTGGTTTCCACTCCTAAGGGAGCTTTCTTTGGTTATGGGATGGGGATCCACTTACAGCTGCTTCCATCGAAGGGGAACTGGCATTGATAGGAAAGTGTTTCCAGGAGTAGTAGTGGAAGATTGCCAACCTCATGTTAATGTGGCTCAGGCCTGATTCATCGCAAACGTAGGGGGGCAACATATATTTATTTATTTACGACATTTACATGCCACCCTTCTCACCCCGAAGGGGACGCAGAGCGGCTTACAAGTAAAATGTAAATACAATATATTATATTACTGCTATAGCATATTATTATTCTAATAATAATAACAACACATTTCCTGTTGTAACTCAGATGCCAATTAGAGCCAAGCCCAGATGTAAAAGGGGGTAACAAAAGGTTTATTTCACAAGAAATGGGAATGGGACTAACAAAAAACTAGCCAAACTGGCGAAAAACCCACAAAACCCAAGGGAAACCCGAAAAAAGCACTGCAGGAGAATCCAAGGTCAACTCAGGGATGTCCTCTGCGACGCCCTTTGTAGGATAATCCAAAACGTGTAGTCTGTAGCCGGTCCAAGGTCAGGGGCAGGAGAAATGATGGAGGAAAAACGAGGAGACAATCCAAGGTCTAACAGGAGCTAAATATACAAAGATAACACACATCGTAATCTCCATAAATCCCATTGCCATCCTCCCTCCACTGCAATACGATACCAGTCTTGCAGCTTGAGACTCACAGAAGATCCAGTAGAGACAAACCCCACCACTAGGATACACGACTATAGCTGAATAGAAAGCAAAACATTGAAACCCAAACCCCCCACCTATCCCAAACTGCAGCCAGAGCAGCAGCAGCCCCAAAAGGTGGCAGAGTAAAAAACTTTAACTCACGAGTAGTCAGGAACACGATACCAGAAATCAGGATGCCAAGGTAACAAGTTGCCAAGATAAACAGGAATGCCAAGGCAACAGGACACCAGACACAACTCCTTGCCTGCCGCAAGGGGCCTATTTCCCAGACCCAAAATTTATACACTAGAGGTCAGATTCATCAGTGTCACACCCATCTTGATTAGGTGAAACAGCTGCCTGCCGTTCAGTGTCTCTCCAACCCTCCCAACGTCTTTCAAAACTTAGGGTTTCCCAATCATTCCCATAAGTATCAGTGGGCCAATCTTTATCATTGTCAAACCCCATAAATGTATCACTGCTGGAGTCAGCATTGCATATATCCTGAACTTCGTTTACTAGCGTTGAATCAAGCTCAGTATCACTTTCTCCTGACTCCAGTTCTACATCTCCAGGAACATCTCCAAATGACTCTGAATCTGCAGAGGCTGTAAGTTCCTGCCAAATCCTTTTCCTCTGCTCTAACCCTTCAGAGCTGGAATTGCTTACATTTCGTTTACTTCTCCCTCCAGCGTCTGAAAGCTCATTAGGCTCTCCCAACTGCATTCCATTCTCAGCTGGAGATAACTCAGCGTCTGCTACAGCTCTGCTATCAGGCGACACCGAGGCCTGACTTACAACATTTCCCCTTGACATTAATTCTAGTTGTGTTCGACTCATCTCCATTTCTAAACCAAATAGCCGCCGTTGTCCATAGACACCTCCAAATTCATGTGCCCTTACCTTCTCGCAGAAGCGGTACCTATTGATCTACTCACATTTGCATGTTTTTGAACTGCTAGATTGGCAGAAGCTGGGCCTAAAAGAGGAAGCTCACCCCGCTCCCCGGATTCAAATCGCCAACCTTTCGGTCAGCACATTTAACCCGCTGCACCATCCACTTTCAGCTGCTGTGTGCCTTCCTACCCTGCCCTTTCTGCATAAGGATGCTGTGAGCTAGGGAAAATAAGGAAGACGAGGAAATAAGGAGCGCCTCAAAGCACCCGGGGGGGGGGGGGCGCATTTGGTCCACAGGCCTTAGTTTGCCCATGCCTTCTAAGGAGGTTCAGTATGAACTACTTTGCATTCATCTCCCCCAAACAGCAGATCAGCCAGCCACAAAACTATTGTATGTGCCGTTTCCCCAAAAATAAAACAACCTCTAAAATAAGCCATAGCAGGATTTCTAAGCATGGGCGCAATATAATCCATACCCCGAAAATAAGACATACCCCAAAAATAAAACATAGTGATAGGCATGGCTATGCAGCATACAAGGTTGGCTCCCTGTCAGGTCCCAGGCATGCTGTGCATGCTGCAAGTTGAGGCATAAGTAGAATGTCTCCTTAGTGAAGTGAGGCTCTGCTTTAGGTATTGTGTGTCCTCAGGGGGAAGAAGTAGCATGGTAAATTACCATGGTACCAAATTAATCTGTAGATTAAAACGAGGAAACCATAACTCTCCAGGTCTGAGTAGGAATATGCTTGAGCATTTCCATTTGGTTTTCCGGTTCTTTTTAACCAATCTGGACCTGAGCCACATTCATATGACAGCCTGGGTTGGGTAACCGGAACCTCCGAGACAGTTTCACTATCAATACCATATTTGTGCCCCAGTCGTGAGCATGCACGGACCTCCTATGTCTGTCAGAAACCCCATTCAGATTGATATGTAGGTAGGGGAGCCCTTGGCTTTAAGAGTGTAACCAGGGCAGGTGTGCTTATTCCTTTTGGGAGATTTTGAACATGATTGTTGTGTTGGGCTCCCTATGGCCCAAGGTGAGACGCTAATCCTAGAATGATCCCATGCACCTCTTCTTCACAAGGATGTGGGTTGGGCAAGTGCTCCACGCACAAGTTCATTTGCAGTGCCCTGATGTGCAACAGCCTAATCCCAGTGGGCCATTGTTTATCTCATTCTTCATGTGCTCTTGTTGTGCAGCCCTTGCCTCTCCATTGACTTGGAATCTGGTGGAGAACTGGCGCATCCATTCCTCTGCTCCCTTAACATACTGGGGCATTTCTTAGGTGTCCTAGGAAGACACCGTAGTCTACTTGCTACTCAACTAACAAAGCAGTAGCACCCCAAAAGGAAGGTGCTCCCGGTCCCCGTGGCCATTCCTTGAGCCCACAGATCCTTACTGTCCTTTATACTTGCCGGCCGTAACCAATCTCATAACTTGAGCTACTGACCTTGTTGGTGAGTGTGAGCAGTTATGTTCTTGTTGTTTTCTCTCTTGCTTGGTTGGGGCTGCTGTGAGAGAGAGTGTCTCTGAGGCATTCTTTCGGGCCTCTCTTACACTGGGACGTGCACACCTCTCAAACACTCTTCTGAGCACGCTCAGCAGGAAGGTTTGTCCACACCTATTAATCCTCTCTCTGTGTCCAGCTTCTTGTTAGTAGCAGCTGGTTGCATGTTTTTTTGCTTGTTCAAACGAAAGCGGTTCAAGGAACGACTCATATCCAACTCTTGAAAAATGTCTCTTTTTAAATTTATTATTATTATTATTTTGGTTTTTATTTTAATACACTTACTCTGTTTTGTTTTCTTTATCTCTTTTCTTTCACTCAATAAAACGAAACACTTGTCGTTCGTGAAAAAACATCTCACATCTCCCCTTGCCTGTTCCTAGAGTGTTATGTATCTGTGGGACTGAACTAAATGCATGCACCTCGTAGTAGTCGTAACTGGTAGCAGTAGACGTAGTTGTAGAAAATGCATTGTTGAGTTGATATTGCAGGTGATTGTCGACTCGAGAGAGCATGGCAGTCCAAGGGTAGCGGTGGTTGGACTGGAAGCATAGGCCTGTCTGCACAGAGCAGTAGTAAACACCTCCACCCATAGTACAATGTCCATGAACTCCCAAACTTTGGCCCGTTTCAAATTCAACATGACACATTGTCCTGTGAGAACCAACCTTCTGTGCTCTCGTGGTGGCAGCAAATTGACTATCCATGTTTCCCCTGTAAATACACTTACTTGCAAAGTTCCCATGTGTAGGCCAGTGGGAGTTGCTCATAAAATGTCCTTGGACTCCCAAACTTTGGCCCACCAAATTCAACACGACATTGTCCTGTGAGAACCTCCTGAGTTCTCGCAGTGCCAACGAATTGACTATCCACCATTCTGACTACCCATGTTTCCCATGTAAATACACTTACTTGCAAGCTGTTCCCATGTGTAGACCAGTGGGAGTTGCTCATACAATGTCCTTGAACTCCCAAACTTTGGCCCACCAAATTCAACACGACATTGTCCTGTGAGAACCTCCTGAACTCTCGCAGTGCCGACGAATTGACTATCCGCCATTCTGACTATCCATGTTTCCCATGTAAATACACTTACTTGTGAGTCGTTCCCATGTGTAGCTCAGTGGGAGTTGCTCATACGTAAGTGTGGTAAGGTTTGGGCCAAGTTTCATTCCGCCAGCATTGTACAAATGCGGCTCCTTCCCCGCAAAACGGGAACCTTTTCAATATTCTGCATTAGAGCCCAAATCCTTTGTTTGGAGGCAGGCAGAGCAGAAAAGCCACCCGTTGCGTGTAGGTACAATGCCTGGTTTTCAGACTATGCAGAGGCACAAGGGAATTGGTTTTAGATCTGAATGCAAATTGGGCTACACCTCAAACCCAGCACTTGCCACAACTTGTATTTGTTCCCCTGCATTGCAGGGTTTTAGGAGGGTTTTTTCATCCCTCAAACATAGCTGAACATCTCATGAACTGCCAATAGTAGATCTTCGTGGAATAAGTTTCATCATTTTCACCATCAAGCCAGCAAATGTCTCTTTTTTGTTGCCTTTTGTCATTTCTCTCTCTCTCTCTTTCTCTTTTCTGCACCCAGTTTTCTCTAGTCAGCTTCCCCAAATTGTTTTCCAAACGAACAACCTTGGATAGGGTTGGCAGCTGGTAATTCAAGTCCTAACGCCATGTTACGTTTGGTTGGTGGCTGCTGCTGTTTTGTCAGCACACACCCTGCTGAGGGGAGATTGCGTTCAGAGTGTGTTCAGTTTACTGAGCATGCTTAGTCTGAACCGTTAATTGCATATGTTCCCAGTGAAACCTTAAATATGACCCAGATGTTTAATATGTACCATGGCAACTCTGGAAAGACTGACCATTACAGCAACTGTAGCTTAATGCATCTCCTAAATGAGACCGTGCCAAATCCTGTATTGTCCATAAGACCAATAGGGTTCTCTTGTGGGCAAAATGTGTTTTTGCTTCTAAGACCACGAAGTAGACAGATTGTGGTCATTAGTCTATCTGTATCATCTGTTCAGCACCACCTCTCCACCACCTTTTCCAGCTGTTCTCCCAGACATCAAAATTAAGACGGCATTATTTATTTATTTCGTATCAAAAGCATTGCATAAATTAGTATGAAACTGATAAAAATAGAAGGAGCATAGGCGGCTAAATATCTTTTGACCAAAAACGAGCAACAGCAATGGCATTGTCTGTAGCCTCCAACAATTCCTCCTCTGTACATGAGGCAGGGCACAGTGGACAAGCATAGAGATGCGGAGTTGTCTGTTCTGCTCCACAGTCACACAAGTTGTGGGATTCTTCTAGGTCGTGCCATTTTGCCAGATTGTCTTTTGATCTGCCCACTCTGCTTCTGATTCTGTTCAGGGACTTCCAAGTTGCCCATTCTTGGTTTGCCCATCCTGGAGGAAGACACATCAGGGTGGGGTAATGTAGCTAGTAGAGTTGATCAACAGGTGTAGGTTTAAGACATCCTGTGATTATTCTGTATGTTTTGTTCAATGCTCCTTCGCGTGGGAAGACCTATGCCAAACAGGGCAGGCATCCTCGGCAGTTGAGTAAGACAAGGCCAGGGCTGATGTTCATACTAATTTTGGGTCTGTACCCCATGTGTTACCAGTAAGTTTTCGCAGAATGTTATTTCGTGCAGCTACTTTGCAGTGTTTCCTATATGCTGTTGTTCAATCTATTCAGGGACTTCCAAGTTGCCCGTTCTTGGTTTGCCCCTGGAGGAAGACCCTCCCTCACGGGGGCCATTCAGGTGAGATTTTCTGGTCTAGCTGCCCAGAGGGATACCCTTGCTGTTGCTGGGGGGGTGCCAAGAGGAGTGGTAGTTCTCATAAAGCCTTGCTTGGAGTCTACTGGGAGGAGGCTGGTAGCCATGTAGTGGGTGGCCTTCACAGGGTTCAGCCTTATTTCTCTCACATTTAGGAGTAACTTCCCATCCCACATCGGGGGGAGAAATGCCAGCTAGCTTGTAGAGTTTTTATTTATTTATTTACTTATTTTGTTATTTCGATTTGTATACTGTCCTTTCCAGTTGGCTCAGGACAGTTTACAGTTGATCAACAGGTTTAAGACGTCCTGTGATTATTCTGCATGTTTCGTTCAATGCTTTGAATGGGCAGACTTGTGCCAAACAGGGCAGGCATACTCGGCTGTTGAGTAAGACAAGGCCAGGGCTGATGTTCTTATTAATTTTGGGTCTGCACCCCATGTGCTGCCAGGAAGTTTCCGCAGGATGTTAGAGTTTATCAACAGGTGTAGGCTTAAGACATCCCGTGATTATTCTGCATGTTTCGTTCAATGCTATGTTCACCTGTTTTGGTGGGCGGACTTGTGCCAAACAGGGCAGGCATACTCAGCAGTTGAGTAAGACAAGGCCAGGGCTGATGTTCTTACTAATTTTGGGTCCGCATCCCATGTGCTCCCAGTAAATTTTCACAGAATGTTATTGCGTGCAGCTACCTTGTGTTTGGTGTTCGATCTAAGGTGTTTCATATATGCTAGTGTTCGATCTAAGGTGACACCAAGATATTTAGGATGGAAACAATGTTCAAGCTCTTGACCTTCCCAGGTGACTTTCAATTTCCTGTTGGTTTCACGGTTGCGTAGGTGGAAAGCACACACTTATGCCTTGGCAGGGTTAGGCTTGAGGTGTTTCTCTTTGCAGCAGTTGGAGAGATCTTTCAAGGTATTAGCAAGTTGGATTTCAACTGTTTCAAAGTCTTTTGCTTGTGTTGTTAGGCTAAGGTCATCAGTATATAGAAAGCTCTTGGTGAGTGGTGGTTGTGGCTGATCATTAGTAAAGATATTAAACAAAGTCGGTGCAAGAATGCTGCCTTTGGGTAAGCCACTCTTTTGCCTCCTCCATCTACTTTTCCTGCCTTGAAACTCCACATAGAAGCTACGGTTTACTTGGAGAGTCTGGATAGTTTTTGTAAAATCATAGTCTCGGGTAACTTCCTTCAGCATTTTCCTATGTTACACCATGTCATAGTTTGCTGTAAGGTCGACAAAAACTGTTCCTGTAATCCAGTTATTTATTTCCAGTAAAGACAGCATTAAAATCCACTTTGATTATCAACACGAGTTAGCAAGTAGTTTTCCAGGGCTTCCCATTAGGCTTTCCCAACCTTACCTGGAAATGCCAAGGCTTGACCCTAGGACAGACCTGGGCAACCTACGGCCCGCGGGCCGGATGCGGCCTGGCAGCCGATTCTGTCTGGCCCGGGGAGAAGGGTGTTGGGGGCAAGGCCAAGAGGAAGGGGTGCCACTGCCGTAATCCCATCGTGGGCTGTGGGGCCTGCGTCGGCAGACAGCCCACCACTCTGGAGAACAATTGGAGGAGCAGCGGCTTTGGAGTGCCTGCCATCCCGGGAGGCGATCCGGGCCTGCAGCAGGGGTAGTCAGGGACCTGCGGGTCGCCGACTGCTCCCGCTGCAGGCCCGGATAGCCTCCCGGGATGGCAGGCACTCCAAAGCCGGGATGGCAGGCACTCCATGGCAGGGCGATCAGCTGGGGAATGGCTGGGGGTGAGAGCGAGCGGAGGCCTACAGCCTCTGATCGTCTGCTGCTTTGCTCTGCTGCGGCGGCGGCTGGCTCTGCTTTGTCCTCCTCTGGGCTGGGTCCATTGGGCCATTCTATCTTGGGATCCTTCCTCTCTTGAGGATGTCAGCTTCTATCTTGGTTCGCACCTTGTCTTCTTAATAATTTTGATATTAATACTAATAATATATGAATATTTCTTGATATATGAATATGTTAATATTAATGATGTGTAATATATAGTAAATACATAAATTATGTAGTTCAGCCTTTAGGTGCGCCCCTCCATAATATTTTTTGGCTCTCGCGTGGCTCTCTCTTGGAAAAAATAATTGCCCACCCCTGCCCTAGGATATTTCCTCAGCCAGAGCAGCATATTCGCCACTGCATTATGTCCCACCTCCTTTTAACAGGAGACAATGGGGACCAAATCTACATGCAACAGACTCTGTTCCTGAACTGTTGTATCTTAACATAAGCACCCAAAACTCTTTTACACCAAATCTGACCACTTGCCCATCTAGCCTAGCTATTTATTTATTTATTTACTTATTTACTTACTTATTTATTTATTTACAGCACTTATATTCTGCCCTTCTCACCTCAAAGGGGACTCAGGGCAGATCACAGAACACAAATACGGCAAATATTCAATGCCGATTATACAATGTCAAGACAGACAACAGATAGAGGTATATTTAGGCTTTTTCTCATCATTCGTCATCTTGTGGAGGCTGTGCTTGATTCTGGCCACAGGGGGTGCTGTCGCTCCATCCTCTTGCTTTGTAAACTTTCCTCAGAAACACCTTGCCCAAAATCTCTCGGCATTACTTCGCGAACGAAGATTCTTAGGAAGGACTCATCCCACCCTTTTTACAAGTGCGTTGATGACTAAAAAGGCCAATCTGAGATAGGCAAGTTCGGTTGCAGAAAGCACAGCAGAAAGTGTCCTTGGGTGTTGCTGTTTCCAAGTTGCGGATCTGTCTGCGTTGTCGTTCCTCTTCGAGACCCGTTCGGTGTGTCTTCTCGAAAGAGGCCGCAGCGTTGTGGATAATGCGTCCCCATGCCTGCTGTTGGGAGGCCAGGGTGGACCATTGTTGGTGATCAATGAGCCTGAGATGTTGTTTCAGGGAGTCCTTGTATCTCTTTATTGGAAAGAACGGTGAATACCCATTGCCCACAATGTGTGGATTACAATTTGTTTGATTTGAAGAAATTTCCTTACCAAGAGGAGCGGTGTGAAGATAACACTAGCGTCTTGTGGAACTCTAATGACTCATTGAATGAACTATTACTATATGTGGTATGAATATGCACTATTGAATGTTTATCTCCTCTGGTAGGAGACTTATCCAGGATAATTGTGTCTATTGATTGGTATTTGAGAATACTTATTACTATATTTCAATATAATTATTATCATTTTGAATCTTGTGCTTGTTTGTTGTTCTCAACGCTGGTGATCCCTGCTTGCTCAAGGACAGCAACATTTGTCACATAGTCGGTCCAGTATATATTTAGGATTGTGCGAAGACAGCGCTGATGAAAGCGTTCGAGGAGTCGTAGGTGTTGGCGATAGGTGACCCATGTTTCAGACCCATAGAGGAGAATAGACAGTACGATAGCTCTGTACACACTGATTTTGGTGCTTTGCCTCAGGTGCTTGTTAAGAACATAAGAACATCAGAACATAAGAAGAGACATGCTGAATCGGGCCTCAGCCCATCTAGTCCAGCATTCTGTGTCACACAGTGGCCCACTAGTTGTACACAGGGATCTCTAGCAGAAAGGAGGGCAAAACCCTCACCTGCTCCCGACCCCCCACAACCAGTACCCGGGGAAAATCCTGCCTGCCTCCATCAACACAGAGGTGGCACTTGGATGTCCATTTCAGTAACTACTGATTCCCTTGGTGTGACAACCCCTTGTTGACCGGCCTCAGACTGGACAATCTTGCAGAATCCAAACTGCTAACCCTAAATGCAAGGGGGCCTCGAAGTTACCTCAGCAACTTCTGTCTTATGGCAGGGTAGACTATCTCCCCCACTAACCATTGAATTGCAGAGACTTTAAATTTCTCAGTAACCACTTGACCACACTGCCACCATTTGTCTGTCTGACCACTGACCTTGAGGGCCACCACCAATAAAAGAACTAACAGAGGTGTTTTTCTTTTAAGATGTAAATAATTTATTATGACACAAATGGGTACAACTCTTGATTGGTTTTATACTTCCTCAGAGGCACAAACTTATTCCGTTACACAAAACACAAATGGGGTTATACTATAGGGTTCCCACTAACCCTCTATAGACCTCTGGACTCTTCCATCTTTAACTAGGGTCTCTACACCCATAAAACTGGACTGCTCTCTTGCAGACCTTAAAACTAACTAAAGACTGAACTGTTCTCTTACAGTCCTTAAGACCAACTAACTCAAAACAAACTCCTCCCCTCTCATGGCAGTTGGCTTCCAACCGCTCTTCACCAACTGTAAAATTCATACCTTGAACATTCTAAAGGCTCTGGCCCTGGTTGCTATGGCGACAGCTCTTCAGAGCTTCTGCCAAGCCTCCCTTCTGTCTCACCCACATCAACAATTCATAGGATATTCCTTTGAACTACACAAAACAACATACATTTAACATATGTTATACAACATTTACACACAAATAATCGACATCATTACACTTGGTATCCATGAATCTGTCTAATCCTGCCTTGAAGCTGTCCAGGCTGACCGCTGTCACAACCTCCTCTGGAAGTGAGTTCCATAACCCAATGACCCTCTGGGTGAAGAAATATTTCCCTTTATTAGTCCTAACTTTCCTACCTTGGAGCTTCAGGAGTGCCCCCTAGTCCTAGTGTTGTGTGACAGAGAAAATATTTTTTCTTTATTCACCTTTTCTATCCCATGCATGATTTTATACACTTCGATCAAGTCACCTCTTAAACGCCGTCTTTCAAGGCTGAAAAGACCAAGGCGTTGCAACCTGATTTCGTAAGGGAGCTGCTCCATCCCTTGGGTCATTTTTGTTGCCCTTCTTTGTACCTTTTCCAGTTCCGTTATATCCTTCTTGAGGTGCGGAGACCAGAATTGTACACAGTACTCCAGATGTGGCCTCACCATAGATTTGTAGAGAGGCAATACAACATTTGCCGACCTATTTTCGATTCCCTTCCTGATCATGCCAAGCATAGGATTTGCTTTTTTCGCTGCTGTAGCGCACTGGGTTGACATCTTCATTGAGCTGTCCACCAAAACCCCAAGATCCCTTTCCTGGTTTGTCTCAGAAAGCTTTGATCCCATCAGTTGATAAGTGTATTTGGGGTTCTTTGCCCCGATGTGCATGACTTTACACTTGTTTAGGTTAAAATGCAGACTCCAGACTCGTTTGTGAATGCACTCTATGCCTTTGATAATCTGTGATCTATCTCTTTGTCAATCTTGGCGTCTGAAGAGATTATGCTTCCCAGGTAGGTGAACTGCTGGATGGACTTAAGCACAGATGTGCCTATGCTGACGAGGGGATGATGGTGTTCTTCCTGTGGTACGGGCTGGTAGAGGACTTCCGTTTTCTTCAGGCTGACTTCCAGCCCAAACAGCTCTGCAGCTGTTGCAAAGCAGGATGTGAGGCGCTGCAGGGCTGCTTCTGAATGGGCGACAAGGGCAGCAAGGACTTATCGCAACATCCCATAGTACTTGGTACTCCGTCCTCCCTTAAAGCAAAGGAAGTGCCAGGTCGCCTTAAGAAAGTGCAAAGGGAGCTGGCGATATTGGTTTCCTCTCTTCGGCTGAATCTCTTATTACTTTCCTATAAGCAGGGCTCTCCTATATTACTTTTTCCAAAGCATGAGAGGGTTTGGAGTCCCACGCCGATCAATGATCATTTTGAAAATCCCAATATAGAAGCCGCGGCACCCGTCTTCTTTCTCCTCAAAGCAGGGCTCACGGAGATTTCCTCTGAATTCGTTGGCCAGTGCCCGGCTCTGACCCCTGCCTGCCGTCATTTTGCTGGAGTCTATTGTGGGTGAAATACATCGGCTTCTAATCACTTATTTAGTATTAGGAAATCCAAGGCACTTGATAAATCATCTCCGATGCAATTAGTGACCAGCTCAGGAGTGCGGGCTTAAGGAGGGGATCAGTTAATCTTTAATGAATGTAGTCACTAACTTCTAATGGTCTCCTCAATCAGTGGAATTATTTTCAATGGGCAAACACACTGCCACCGGCCCTGCTCCGGCTAGCAGGGCGCCTCATTTCGTACTCTCCACATCCCTGCCATCCAAGCAGGCGAATCGTGTTCAAGGGGATGAAGCGTGAAAGGCTCCCTCCACTCCATGAATGGATTTTACTCCACTTTTAGAAAATCCTGCCAAGGCACTTCCCATGACTCTTTTCTTTTAAATCCCTGATGGAGCAAAGTTTGACAAGTGAGCTTTTCACTCTCTCAATCACATATTGAAATCTTATTTTCCATTCTAATCATCTCAAGGGGATTACAGGTTGAGTGTCCTTATCCAGAACTTCAAAGTACAATAGAGTCTCGCTTATCCGACATAAATAGACTGGAAAAAGGTTGAATAAACAAAAAATGTCGGGTAATATTATAAGCCTTTGACACTGTGAGCAGAAAAGGTCTGTGGCAAATCTGAGATAGGCAAGTTTGGTTGCAGAAAGCACAGCAGAAAGTCTCCTTGGGTGATGTTTTTTCCAAGTTGCGGTTCTTTCTGCGTTGTCGTTTCTCTTCGAGACCCGTTCGGCGTGTCTTCTCAAAAGAGGCCGCAGCATTGTGGATCGTGCGTCTCCACACCTCCCGATGTGAGGCCAGGGTGAACCATTGTTGGTGATCAATATGGCCGAACCTGAGATGTTGTTTAAGGGAGTCCTTATATCTCTTTTTGGGGGGGGGGCTCTCTTGCGCTGACCCATGGCGAGTTCACCGTAGAGTAGTACCTTTGGGAGGTGGTGGTCCTCCATCCTAGAGACGTGCCCTGCCCAGCGCAGCTGTGTTCTCAATAGCATGTCCTCAACGCTGGTGACCCCTGCTTGCTCAAGGACAGCAACATTCGTCACATAGTCGGTCCGGTGTATATTTAGGATTGTGCAAAGACAGCGCTGATGAAAGCGTTCGAGGAGTCGTAGGTGTTGGCGATAGGTGACCCATGTTTCAGACCCATAGAGGAGAATAGACAGTACAATAGCTCTGTACACTGATTTTGGTGCTTTGCCTCAGGTGCTTGCTGCTCCAGACTCTTTTGTGAAGCCTTCCGAATGCACTCTATGCCTTTGCTAATCTGTGATCTATCTCTTTATCAATCTTGGCGTCTGAAGAGATTATGCCTCCCAGGTAGGTGAACTGCTAGATGGACTCAAGCACAGATTTGCCTATGCTGATGTGGGGATGATGGTGTTCTTCCTGTGGAGCAGGCTGGTAGAGGACTTCCGTTTTCTTCAGGCTGATTTCCAGCCCAAACAGCTCTGCAGCTGTTGCAAAGCAGGATGTGAGGCACTGCAGGGCTGCTTCTGAATGGGCAACAAGGGCAGCATCGTCAGCAAAAAGCAGCTCATGGACTAGTTTAGAGCAGGGGTGGGCAATTATTTGTTCCTAGGGGCCACACGAGAGCCAAAAAATATTATGGAGGGCCGCTCCTATATTACACATCATTAATATTAACATATTCATATATCAAGAAATATTCATATATTATTAGTATTAATATCATAATTATATTATATTATAGATGTAGACATTATAATATATTGAAATTATAATATAATATAACATTATATTATATTATTCATTATATTATTATTATAAAATTATTATTATAAAATAATAATAAAAACCACTAAAACAAAATAAAATGAAATTCAAGAAGACAAGGTGCAAACCAAGATAGAACCTGACATCCTCAAGAGAGGAAGGATCTCAAGATGGAATGGCCCAATAGACCCAGCCCAGAGGATGACAAAGCGGACCCAGCCGCCGCCGCCACAGAACAGAGCAGCAGAAGATCGGAGGCTGCAGGCCTCCACCCGCTCTTGCCCCCAGCCGTTCCCCAGCTGATCGCCCTGCCATGGAGTGCCTGCCATCCCGGCTTTGGAGTGCCTGCCATCCCGGGAGGCAATCCGGGCCTGCAGCGGGAGCAGTTGGCAAGCTGCGGCGGGTGATCGCCCTGGCGAACCAGAGGACGATCAAGTCTTCCAGGTCGCCAGGGCGATCAGCCACCGCAGCTCGCCGACTACTCCCGCTGCAGGCCCAGATCGCCTCCCGGGATGGCAGGCACTCCAAAGCCACCGCTCCTCCAATTGTTCTCCAGAGCGGGGGGCTGTCTGCCGACACAGGCCCCACAGCCCATGATGGGATGGCGGCAGCGGCACCCCTTCCTCTTGGCCCCGCCCCCGATGCCCTTCTCCCGGGCCGCATCCGGCCCACGGGCTGTAGGTTGCCCAGGTCTGGTTTAGAGTCTTAGTGCGAGCCCTCAGACAGCTTAAGTTGAACAAGCTGCCATCAGTACGATAGCGTATATATGCCGTATTCTTCTTCGAGGTCTGCCATTGCCCTTTGGAGCCTCATGCTGAAGAAGATTGTAAATAGGGTTGGTGCAAAAACACAACCTTGTTTCACTCCGTTAGTTATGAGAAAGGGCTCCGAGAGAGCATCGCCGTATCTGACTTGACCGCGCTGTCCCTCATGGAGTAGGACAATCATTTTGAGGAATTTGGGGGGACATCCTAGTCATTCCAGCATCTGCCACAGACTTTTTCTGCTCACAGTGTCGAAGTATAAGACCATATTTAACAATGTTTGGGGCTGGGCTAGAAATGGTCATTCTTGGACAACTGTGGGGGTTGGTGCTCATCTCCATTTCTAAGCTGAAGGGCGGGGAGGTTTTCAAAATGCTAGGTTGGCAGAAGCTGGTGCTAACAGTAGAAGCGCACACCACTCCCCGGATTCAAACCTGTAAGCAAGTTCAACAGCTCAGCGGCTTACTTACTTAGGCAATCCCTCATTGTCTGAGTACGATAGCCTTCTAATATCAGTGTCCTGCCGTTGGGTCCGTAGGTGACTGTTCTTGACCTTCTTGTTCTCCTGCAGTGAGGGCATTGGTTTCCAGATGGAATGCGGTCCCAGTCGGGGTTGGCTTGACGTGCCTTCTTCCTCTTGGCATGTTCCTCTCTTTCGCCCTCCATTCATGCCTCTTCAAATTTTACAGCACTGCTGGTCACAGCTGACCTCCAGCTGGAGCGCTCAAGGGCCAGGGCTTCCCAGTTCTCGGTGTCTATGCCAGAGTTTTTAAGGTTGGCGTTGAGCCCATCTTTCAATTTCTTTTCCTGCCCACCAACATTCTGTTTTCCGTTCTTGAGTTTGGAATAGAGTAACTGCTTTGGGAAACAGTGGTCGGGCATCCGGACAACATGGCCGGTCCAGTGGAGTTGATGGCAGAGGAGCATCGCTTCAATACAGGTGCTCTTTGCTTCTTCCAGCACTCTGGCATTTGTCCACCTGTCTTCCCAAGAGATTTGCAGGGTTTTTCGGAGGCAGCGCTAATGGAGTTACCAGCCTCCAGCAGTAGGAGAACCAGCAGCAGCAGCAGCAGAAGTCATAGTCCCAAGAGATAGTCCACGTTTTGCTTGAGTGTGACATCTGCAGACACTCCACGTTTTGCTTGAGTGTGAAGTCTGTAGACAGTCCACGTTTTGCTTGAGTGTGACATCTGTAGACAGTCCACGTTTTGCTTGAGTGTGACGTCTGTAGACAGTCCACGTTTTGCTTGAGTGTGACGTCTGTAGACAGTCCATGTTTTGCTTGAGTGTGACGTCTGTAGATAGTCCACGTTTTGCTTGAGTGTGATGTCTGTAGACAGTCCACGTTTTGCTTGAGTGTGACATCTGTAGACAGTCCGTGTTTTGCTTGAGTGTGACGTCTGTAGACAGTCCACGTTTTGCTTGAGTGTGACGTCTGTAGACAGTCCACGTTTTGCTTGAGTGTGACCTCTGTAGACAGTCCGCGTTTTGCTTGAGTGTGACATCTGTAGACAGTCCATGTTTCGCAGGCATATAGCAGGGTTGGGAGGACAATGGCTTTGTAGTCAAGCCCCTTGGTCTCCCTACGGATGTCCCGGTCTTCAAACACTCTCTGCTTCTTTCAGAGGGATGCTGCACTCGCAGAGCTCATACGGTGTTGTATTTCAGTGTCAATGTTGACTTTTGTGGAGAGGTGGCTGCCAAGGGAGCGGAAATGGTCCACATTTTCTAATGTTACACCATTAAGCTGTATTTCTGGCATTGGAGAGGGATTGGCTGGTGACTGCTGGAAGCACTTTTTTCTCATGTTCAGTGACAGGTCGAGCTTCTCGTATGCTTCTGCAAAGGTCTTTAGAGTGGCTTGTAGGTCTTATTCTGAATTTGCACAGACGACATTGCCATCAGCATATTGGAGTTCTATAACAGATGTTGTTGTAACCTGGGTTTTGGCTTTCAGTCTGCTGATGTTAAATAGCTTGCCGTCTGTCCGATACATGATTTCCACTCCGATGGGAAGCTTCCCTTCACCAAGATGAAGTATCATAGCAATGAAGATGGAAAATAAGGTTGGGGCAATAAGACACCTGTTTGCACCTTAAATGGGTCACTTTGGGAGCCATTGCTGTCCCAATAATAAATCATACGCATTGAAACCCAAGTCCTGAACTCTAGACCCATCGGTTTCCTCCAGTTACCGCCCGGTTTCGAACCTGTCGTTTCTGGGCAAGGTGACTGAGAGGGCAGTAGCAGATCAGCTGCAACAGTTCTTAGACGACACAGCTGGACTTGATCCCTTCCAGTCCGGCTTCTGTATTGGGCATGGGATGGAGACTGTGCTTGTCTCCATTGCAGACTGACTTCGCTACCAGCTGGACCAGGACGGGTCAGCGCTGCTTGTGCTGTTAGATCTCACAGCAGCTTTTGACACAGTAGACCATGTGCTGTTGACCCACCATTTAGCCATGACGGGGGTGAGGGGGACTGCCCTTAAATGGGTGGCCTCCTTTCTCCAAGATCGGGGACAACGAGTGGAGGTGGGAGGGATGGTTTCCGAGAGACTCCCATTAACTAATGGGGTCCCTCAGGGAGCCATCCTTTCCCCACTATTGTTCAACATCTACATGCGCCACCTGGCCCAGCTGGTTCACGACTTTGGTCTGGAGTGCCATCAGTACGCTGATGACACCCAGGTGGTGCTGAGAATGGATGGCAGGCCGGACACCATACCCGATTGTTTCCATCAATGCCTCGAAGCTGTGACTGGATGGCTGCGGACCAGCCGATTGAAGGTGAACCCGTCGAAGACGGAGATCCTATGGCTGGGTCACCCTGGATTGAGTGGATGCCAGCTGCCTACCCTGGACAGCGAACCTTTAAGCCCGTCGTCCTCTGTAAAGAGCCTGGGAGTCCATTTGGACTCGCTGCTATCGATGGAGCAGCAAATCTCCACGGTATGCAGGACCGCATTTTTCCATCTGCGGCAGGCTAGGCGGCTGGCTCCTTACTTGTCCAGAGGCAACCTGGCTATGGTGATCCAGGCGACGGTCATCTCGAGGCTGGATTACTGTAACGGCCTCTACATTGGCCTTCCCTTGTCAGCAATCCGGAAACTCAAGCTAGTGCAGAATGCTGCTGCTCGACTACTGGTGGGAGCATCGGTACGAGAGCACATCACAACTATTCTCCAGCAACTGCACTGGCTTCCAATAGAGTACCGGGTTGTTTTCAAGGTGCTGGTATTGACCTTTAAGGCCTTGTATGGTCTAGGGCCGGCATACCTGAGGGACCGCCTCACCCCGTATGTTCCCTCGCGATCACTGCGTTCAGAAGAGCAGAACCTCCTCTTAGTCCCATCGATCCACTCCTGCAGGCTGTCCACCACGAGATCAAGAGCTTTCCTTGTGGCAGCACCATCTCTATGGAACTCTATGCCAGTTGAAGTCCGCACCATCAAAGAACTGGCCCCGTTCAGGAGAGCTTGCAAAACAGCTTTGTTTAGACAAGCTTTCAATCTTACTGTTCCCTAAGCATTGAGGCCAAGCCTAGAATTAAACTGCAGTTGCCCTGCAGTTGCTTACTCTTGCATAGTCGATGTGTTTTTTACGCTTTTATGTCTTTTATATCTTTTATGCTTTTAGTATTGTTGTATTAAATTGTGTTGTGATTGTTTTTATATGTACTGTGTAAACCGCCCCGAGCCTGCTGGAAGGAGCGGTATATAAGAATGAATAATAAATAAATAAATTCATAAAAATCCACTTGGATTTTTTTCTATCAGTCCTTCCACAAAAGTCGCTTCTTTTTTTTCCGAACCAGAGCAATAGTCCGTTAACGTCTTGCGGTGGGAGGCCGGAGCTTCCGTTGCCATAGCAATGGGAGTTCGGCTCATTTGTTTTGTAGCTGAATAATTACTACGCAATTAGAGGAGGCTAAAAATAAAGAGCCCCTTTTCTTCCCGGTCCCTCATTAATATTAATAAAAGGCCTGTCCAGGCTGCAGTAAACAATTCATGCAAATCTGGTCACCAGTAGTAAAAACTTCGGAGGCAGAAGCACCGTCCTAGTCAACGGGATGGAGAAGTCAAGGGAGGGATGTCATGCGTTGTGATAAAAAGCAGAATGATTTGGAACAGGTTCTGTACTACAGTGTTTCCCAACCTTTTTTGAGCCGCAGCACACTTTTTGCATTTACAAAATCTTGGGGCACACCACCAACCAAAATGACACAAAGTGACACGCTAACACAGTAATACATATAGTTAATACGAATTTACCTTGAGTTTTGGAGTTGTAGTTCACCTACATCCAGAGAGCACTCTGGACTCAAAAAATGTTGGATAAGGACCAAACTTGGCATGAATACTCAATATGCCCAAATGTGAATGCAGATGGAGTTTGGGGAAAATAGACCTTGGCATTTGGGAGTTACCGTTTCTAGAGGGGGGGCTGCCTGGGAGCTGGGTTGGGAACAGGCCCTGCCTGGGAGCCAGGTTTAGTCGGCTAGCGTCTTCTGCTGGCTCGGCGGAAGACGCAAGCCGGCCAAACTCGGCTCCCAGGCAGGGTCTGAGCCCTGCAGGGAGCCTTTCTTCCAAGGCTCCCCGAGGTGCCCAGGCCCTCCCTGGCAGGCGAAATGGGCCAACTGGCTGGCGCGCAGAGGGGAAACGACCAAAGGAGGCAGTGCCCCAGCCCCTTCTTGTTCTTCTTCGCCGCCACCCGGCCCTTTCTCCTCCTCTTCCCCCAAGCAGCGGCAGAAGGGGGAAGAAAGGGGGAAGAGAGGTTTTTTCCGCGACACAGCAGGTGATCGCTCACGGAACACTAGTGTGCCGCGGAACACTGGTTGGGAAACACTGCTATACTAGAATGAAGGGACTCAGAGCTTAGCTTTTCAGAGATGGATTGTCGCAGGTGGAAAAAGAGGAGGGCATACATTGTATGGAGTTATCCGTATTTCACCCCAGAAACTATGCAAAAATTAGGACAAGAAGCAAAGCCTTTGAAGATATATTTATTCTGTCAGAAGCAAGTTGGGGGTCAAGTTAACATATATTTCAAAACACAAACAAAGTTTGGCATGATGCTAAATGTCTTTTGACCAGAAGCTGGGCACTTGGAGTGCCTCTGGTGTCGCTGTGAGAAGGTCCTCCAGTGGGCATGTGTCCTTTCCAGGTCAGTCTCCATCCCACTGCCATCCATCATAGAATCATAGAATCCTAGAGTAGGAAGGGACTTGATGAAGGCGTCCTTAAGGACATCGATCAGAGAAAAACTCCTCAGCATAGATGATGGAGCGACAGCACTCCTCCATGGCCGAAATCAAGCATAGCCTCCAAGATGTCGGAAATAAGATGGGGAAAACAGCCTGTTTGTGTTGTCTGTCCTTGTTAATTGTATAATTGGCATTGAATATAAATGCTGAAAATCTATATAAATCAAAATGTAATATTCGTTTGTGGGATTAACATGATTCAAAAACCACTGGACGAATTGACACCAAAGTTGGACACAATACACGTATCAGGCCAACGAGTGACCATAACTCATAAAAACACTGAAAAACTCAGCGGAAGGGACTTAAAAAGCCAAAAAATAAAAAAAAATCATCACAACGCATGTGCAAAACCACATATATAAATGCAAACACACATATATACACATATACACAAATATAGACATACACAAAACACATATAAACAGACTGGGCACAGCAATGCGTGGCAGGGGATGGCTAGTAAATAAATAAGGAAAGAAGCAATGTGAGTCCGTCCAGAGAGCAAGACAATGTCAACCCCAAGGACAATGGGTCGCTCTCTTTTCCGTTCAGCTCTTGACAGGGAAGGCTGCCAGTTGTGGCTTTTTCTTGTCACTGCAAACCTCGCCGTTGCTTGGCAACTCTAAGACAGAAATGAGTCAAAAGAGCAAGGGAGGAGAGCTGGATTTCACATATTGATTTGAACTAACTGGCCAATTATTCGGCAGCAGACTCCTAGTTAATATATATATATAGTGCCGACCTCACACATGGTGTTTTTACTGTGCAACATGAAAAGGGCTTGTCCTCGGCACCTCTTTGGGCATCTTCCACACTTTATCTTCCGTGTTCCTCTCTGGCACACTTGTGACTCGACCACACTCTTGGAGCAGAGAGAACATCTTTGGTGCGAACTATTCTGAAGCATCATCATAATGAACCTTCCTACGGCAATAACAGAACATTATCAGCCTTTCCTCCCGTAATGAAGACAGACGGGCAGTGCCCACTCTAGTCCAGCAACTCGGCAAGCCAGCCAGGCCGAGGAAAAGGAGATCATCGGGACACAGAAAACCACAGCCTGCTTGAAAGTCCTCATTGTTCCAATTCTATGGGATTTAAAAACAAAATACTGCCAGAGCGTCTTAGGCAATTCGTAGCAATAGTTGTGCAAAAGCCGAGCATAGTGGCAACCTCACCCAACAAGGATCTAAGGACATCTTGTAGGATACTTGGGCTGACTCCAGCATCCTTCTCTTCTGCAGGGAGACCCAGGATATAGCTTTAGGAATGAGTTCCGGACTCAGAAGGGGGTGAACTCAAACAATGGTTTATTGGCTTACAATCAGTAAAAAAAACTGATGGTTCAAAGGGCCAGTGCAGATCCTGCAAAAGTTATTGGTTGCAGAAAAGGTCCTTTAAACAAAGGGAATTTCAATCACTTGCCTATGTTTGCAGAGTGATGGCCTCTCTCTTGATCTCAGGTCCTTCTGTTGCTCTCTGGCCTTTGTAGACGCACTGAGTTCTGTAAAAGCCTCAAAATCCACAGTCTCTGGTGAGAATGGGTCCTCCTATGCACTGTAGCTTGATTGAGAGCGAAGGAAGGCTTAATAGGTGAAATAAGATTGCTTTTTCCCAGCAAGCTAGATTCCAACCTTGCTTATCCGTGATACCTCTGAAATGGAAGAGGAGGGGACGCCCAGCCCCGCAAGTAAACTCCGGAAAAAGATGGAGTTGAGGGCAGGGACACCAGGTTTGGAGCCAAGACACAACTCCGCCCCTGAGTGCCCGCATGGCAGAATAAAGAGGCCATAGAACAAAGGCCCATGCAGGTAAAATACAAATATAGATGTAAACAGCCCCTAGGGGGCGTCACAACAGTTCTCTAATTCCTCTAACCTCCTCTGGTAGCGCATTCCACAAAGTTGATGCTACCACCGAGAATACCCTTTGTCTTGTTGAGGACAGTCAATATGGTCGGATGGAGGGGACATTAAGGAGATTTTGTTCACCGGAGCGCAGGGATCTCTAGGGGCAATATGGGGAGAGGCGGTCCCTCGAGTACACTTGCCCAAGACCATACAAGGCCTTAAAGGTTAGCACCAACACTTCGAAGGAGATCCGGTGCTCGATTGGTAGCCAGTGCAGTTGCTGCAATATTGGTGTAATGCGGCATCTCGCCCCGGCGAGAAGGCGTGCCGCAGCATTCTGCACCAGCTTGAGCTTCCGGATCATCCCCAAGGGTAGGCCGATGTAATCCAGTCTCGAGATGACCGTTGGCTGAATCACCGTGGCCAAGATGTTCACGGATAGGTAGCGTAGCCTAGCCGCCAGATGGAAAAATGCGATTTTGCAGACCGTGGAGACCTGGGTCTCCATGGTCAACAATGGGTCCAATTGGACCCCCAAGCTTTTTACTAACGATGATGGGCATAGTGCCTCACCATCCAGTGTAGGCAGCCGGCATTCCCCTCCCCCCGGACGACCCAGCCACAAGATCTCCGTCTTCGAGGGATTCCCCTTCAACCGGCTGGACCATAGCCATCCAGTCATGGCCTCAAGGCATTGATGGCAAAAATCAGGTACGGAGTCTGGCCGGCCTTTGTAGCCCCAACACTGTGGAACGCCCTGCCAGATAGCGCTCGGGCTCTTACAGAAATATCTGCATTTAGAAGAGCCTGCAAAACAACGTTGTTCCGGCAGGTGTTTAACATCGCTGGCCCTACTTGACTGTGTTGTGATAAATTGGGACAGCTGTTATAGTGTTTTAATGTATAGTGTTAAAGTCGTTTTATTGTTATTGCCTTGTTATTGCCTATGTAAACCACCCCAAGCCTAAGGGAATGGAGCGGTATATAAATACGAATAATAAATAAATAAATAAATAAATAAATAAAGTCATCTCAATGAGAAGGATGAACCTGGAGCCTCCCAGCGCTCCTTTGGATTGCCCCACCGCCCACCAGGGGGCGGTACCGCCCACTTTGAGAACCACTGCTCTAATCTGTGAAGATGATGCAAGACAAGATACAGGACTTGGTATTCAAGAAGTAGGGAAATGTATCTACCGCTTTCCAAAAGTATTTGTCAAAGGAGGAAGAATGTTGCACTGCCTCAGTAAGGTCGACATTTGTTTGTTGTGAAGGCTCTGACTAGAATCATGCGAGAGTGCGGACGGGTTGCCTTGCTTGGCTAATTAGTGACACGCACGGAGACCACTTTGAACTTCAAGGACACAGAGCTATTAGCACTTACATCAAAAATGGATTAAACTTCTGTGCTTTCATAATGATTAAAGATGAGCCCCTCAAGTGGAAACTCTTTTGTCAAACGCGGCAAGAAGAAGAACGGGCGCCCTGATTGCGGTTTCTCTCGGCAAGGCTTTGCCCAGCCTCCGTGCAATGGGCCAGGCCCCGGGCAAGAGCGAGGCCTTTAATTTGTGATCGGGGACATTTTGATTAGGCTATAAATATTGATCACGCACACAACATCCCCGCTCTGATGGGGAATGTATTTATTTGCCACCACAAGCAATTGCTGGGCTCGGAGGACATTTTTACTTTGCGTGGGTTTTGAAAGTTGGTCTGCATCAAGTGTTTTGTTAATGTGTCCCCAATCACTTGTCGGCAGTCGTTTGTCAATGTTCAAGTTTAAACTGTGCTAAAACATCTGTTAAAGATGCTGCTGATATTGCAGCCAGAGCAGTGAAAAGCTGGTGAAGCTAGTCTATTTTATTGAATTAGATCATGATGTCTGCCTTAATGCTCTAATGCAGGGGTCCGCAAACTAAGGCCCGGGGGCCGGATACGGCCCCCCCAAGGTCCTTTACCCAGCCCTTGCTCAGGGTCAACCTCATAAGTCTGAAACGACTTGGAAGCACACAACAACCACAACAACAACAACAACAATCCTATCTCATCAGCCAAGTACGTTGCCCAGGGGACACCCAGATGTTTTTGATGTTTTACCATCCTTGTTGGAGGCTTCTCTCAAGTCCCTGCATGGGGAGCTGGAGCTGATTAAGGGAACTCAACCCGCTCTCCCTGGATTCGAACCGCTGACCTGCCAGCACACTACTTACTTAGGCGATCCCTCGTAGTCCGAGGATGATGGTCCTCCAAGATCAGTGTACTGGCAGTGGGTCCGTAGGTGACTATAGAGCCCTTTTCTCGACCTGCATCTTGGCTTGACGCACCTTCCTCTTGGCACGTTTCTCTCTTTTGCCCTCCATTCCATAGCACTGCTGGTCACATCTGACCTCCAGCTGGAGCACTCAAGGGCCAGGGCTCCCCAGTTCTATGCCAGAGTTTTAAAGGTTGGCTTTGAGCCCATCTTTCACTCTCTTTTCCTGCCCACCAACCTTCCGTTTTCTGTTCTTGAGTTCAGAATAGAGCAACTGCTTTGGGAGATGGTGGTCGGGCATCCGTTGATGGCGGAGGACCATCGCTTCAGTGCCGGTGGTCTTTGCGTCTTCCAGCATGCTGACATTTGTCCGCTTGTCTTCCTAAGAGATTTGCAGGATTTTCCAGAGGCAGCGCTGATGGAATCGTTCCAGGTTTGGCATGTGACGTCTGTGGACAGTCCACGTTTCGCAGGCATATAGAAGGGTTGGGATGACAATGGCTTTATCAACAAGCCCCTTGGTTTCCCTGCAGATGTCCCGGTCCTCAAACACTCCAGGATTTAACCCATTGCGCCACCAGAGAGCATTTCCTTCAAATCAATATGCAGAACAACATAGGACAAGCCATAGTTGTTTAATGTTATTTATGTATTATATTTTTATTGCACCTACCCTCCAAGGAGCCAATATGGGTCAAGTGGTGTTTCCCAACCTTTTTTGACCAGGGACCACTACCAAAAGGGTTACAAATCAGTTTTTGGTCAACTTTAGATTAGGGTTGGTTATTTTGGAGTGCTGATTCAGAAAATTGCATTGGATAGACCATATCAGCTCTAATTTCTGATACAGAACATATGCCACCCAGTAGTCGCTACCTGCTCACCAAAGAAACTCATATTTAATAATCTAGAGCGGATGTGGTAGTAGTAATCTTTTCTGGGTAGTTAGCCTCTCCCCTCCCAACATCCTCGTTGCCTCAGCACTATGAGAGGGTTTCTCGAGACCAGTCGCTCTTGTTGCTACGGGGTGTTGAGGCAACGGTGTCATAATGGTGAGCCTGTGAACCATATTTTCATTCTGGTGGTCCATGGACCACAGGTTGGGAACCACTAGTCTAAACTTTTGCTATAAAGTTGTTGCCTCCTCCCACTCCTGCATATTTTTGTATGTGTCAGGAGTGACTTGAGAAATTGCAAAGTCGCTTCTGGTGTGAGAGACTTGGCCGTCTACAAGGACGTTGCCCAGGGGACATTGCCCGGATGTCAGCAAAAACGCTTACTTCCATCTGCGGCAAGCTAGGCGTCTGGCCACGGTGCTCCAAGCCATGGTCATTTTGAGACTGGACTACTGTAATTGCCCTTTACATTGGCCTGCCCTTGTCCGTGATCCGGAAACTTAAGCTCATCCAGAATGCCGCTACACAACTTCTCACTGGAACCCCAGTGAGATGTCACATAACACCCATTCTCCAGCAGCTTCATTGGCTTCCGGTCGAGCACCGGATCACCTTCAAGGTGATGGTGTTAACTTTCAAGGCATTGCATGGTCTGGGGCCGCTGTATCTGAGGGACCGTCTCATCCCCTACCAATCCCAGAGGTCACTCCGCTCTAAACAACTGAACGTCCTGGAAGTGCCGAGCTTCAAAGCTATTCGTCTTACATCGACTCGGCACAGAGCCTTCTCTGTGATAGCGCCATCAATCTGGAATACTCGTCCAAGTGAAGTGCGGGCCTTGCAGGACCTACTATCTTTCCACAAGGCTTGCAAGACCCACCTCTTCCGGCTAGCCTTTGATTGCTAAGCTGGATAACCCCACCTATTAGTTTATTTTAACTTGTTGGTTTTACTTCTGTATGTTTTTATATGACTGTGAGCCGCTCCGAGCCCTTGGGGAGTGGCGGCGTACAAGTCCAAATAATAAATAAATAAATAAATAAAATGTTTGATGTTTTACCATCCTTATGGAAGGCCTCTCTCATGCCCCCGCATGGGGAGCTGGAGCTGACAGGGAGCTCAACCCTGTCGGTCAGCACTCCTGCTGGCACAAGGGTTTCAACCATTGGCATGAGGAGTGAAACCCTCTCATAGTGCTGAGGCAACAGGGACATGAGCCAGGAATGTGATGCAGCGGCAAAAAAAAGCCCATGGGATTTTGGCCTCTATAGTGTCTAGATCCAGGGAAGTCATGCTCCCCATGCTCTATTCTGCCTTGGTCAGACCACATCTGGAATATTGTGTCCAATTCTGGGCACCACAATTGAAGAGAGATATTGACAAGCTGGAATGTGTCCAGAGGAAGGCGACCAAAATGGATCCAGGGTCTGGAGAACAAGCCCTACGAGGAGCGCCTTGAAGAGCTGGGCATGTTTAGCCTGAATAAGAGAAAACTTAGAGGAGACATGATAGCCATGTATAGATATGTGAGGGACAGTTATAGAGAGGAGGGAGCAAGCTTGTTTCCTGGTGCTCTGGAGAATATGGAGCCATGGCTTCAAACTACAAGAAAGTAGATTCCACCTGAACACGAGAAAGAACTTCCTGACTGTGAGAGCTGTTCAGCAGTGGAACTCTCTGCCCTGGAGTGTGTGTGGTGGAGGCTTTAAAACAGAGGCTGGATGGCCATCTGTCGGGGGAGCTTTGAATGTACGTTTCCTACTTGGCAGAATGGGGTTGGACTGGATGGCCCAGGAGGTCTCTTCCAACTCTAGGATTCTATGACTGGCTTTCTGGTATCGTGTGGTTTATAGTATTTCCAGCACTTGGTTCCTCCAACCAGGTGAGGCTCAGTTGCCTGGCATGTTGCACCAACTTGATCTCATGAATGAAGAGTCTTATTTAGCGTTCCCATTTCCTGGTTCTTTTTTGGAGTGTTTTTGTGCCGAGTCTTCCTTTCCATCCTACCGTTTTGTACACTTTGGAGTAGTCGAGTGGTGTGGTGCCTCTCCCAGGCTTGTGTAGGCATCAAAGAGCTGCCTCTGGTGCGTAGATGTTGAGGAAGGCGGTGGCAGGCGTTCTCTCCCCGCTTCTGCCCAGCGCTACATCTGCTGCGTGTCGGAGCGCCTTGTTCAACTGTGTCTCCCTGATGTACAAATTACAGCACGCCGCTTCTTACTCCACTTTCATCTGTATCGGCAGCATTAAATATTATTATATCATTTACTCTCTCGAGCAGGGAGATGATGTTTGGCAGCTTGTTCTATGAATTTTTCATAAAGATTTTTAAAAAGTGGCCTAATCTTGTGAGCTTTAACTCTCAGGCGCGGTAATGGCTTTGATTTAAAACATTTTGTCTTAATGATAGTGATATTGAATATTTCCTGCTGTTTCAAGCATGCACAGCTATTATCATAAACACTGATGGTGCAAACGGTTGCCAAATTGCATGTGTTCCTCGTGGTGGGAGGGGCGGGGGCAGAGCGAGAGAAACGGGGTCCGATCTCATCCGGTTGACGTCGACAAGGCCTTGTTTCCCCTGGTATCAGAGATCTTCCTGAAGTTGTGTGGGAGGTTTCAGGTATTTTCCCCTCTGTGATCCAGGCCAGGAGCAAAATAGGAGTCTTGGTCCTTGGAGAAATGCCCTTCGTCTTGGAGGGTTTGCGTGTGCCAATATCATTTTGTTATCGGATCACCCAACCAGTTGCTCGGCATCCTCTGGAGATATTTGAAACTAGGCCAGAGACAGACAGTTTCTCAATAGAGACCTAATTATATACAACCACCTGGAGAGAAATTCCTCTGTGATCAACATCTGGAGTCTTCTCTTCCCAATGGGCAAGTGCAGCTGAAGGTAAGAAACTGCCACAGCCCAAGACTTATTGCTTCTGTAAGGAACACAAGACATAGCCAAAGGGGGTTGGGCTGCTACAAAAGTTGGCAAAGAAATTAATTCAATTGAACATACAGTACTTCTGGGAGGAGTCACTTTCTTTATGACTTTTCTCAATATCATCTCTCTCTCTCTCTCTCTCTCTCTCTCTCTCTCTCTCTATATATATATATATATATATATATATATATATGGCTTGGTTCATAGGGGTGGATATCTCCAATTTAAATACTTTGAAACCCGTTAATATTTCGTATTTGAAATTATTTTGACCCTATATCGACATTAATGGTTTGATCGTGTTGTTTCCTCTTTCACTGGGTGGCCTTTGCTTTGAAAGTAGTTGTTTTACTCCAGAAGTGTGGAGAAGCAAAGGGTGGAAATTCATCCACTAAGTTTTGAAACGCTTCCCAGGCTCCAGACAGAAGCAAGGGGAGAGGGAGGAAATTCATCCAGTCTGTTTTACAATGCTTCTCAAGCTCCAGGCAAAGAGGGGAGAGGAGAGGGAGGAAATTCATCCAGTCTGTTTTAAAACACTTCTCAAGCTCAAGGCAAAGAGAGGGGAGAGGAGAGGGAGGAAATTCATCCAGTCTGTTTTAAAACACTTCTCAAGCTCCAGGCAAAGTGAGGGGGGAGGAGAGGGAGGAAATTCATCCAGTCTGTTTTAAAACGCTTCCCAGGCTCCAAACAGAGGCGAGGGGAAAGGAGAGGGAGGAAATTCATCCAGTCTGTTTTAAAACGCTTCTCAAGCTCCAGGCAAAGAGAGGGGAGAGGAGAGGGAGGAAATTCATCCAGTCTGTTTTGAAACGCTTCTCAAGCTCCAAACAGAGGCGAGGGGAGAGGAGAGGGAGGAAATTCATCCAGTCTATTTTAGAACGCTTCTCAAGCTCCAGACAAAGCGAGGGGAGAGGAGAGGGAGGAAATTCATCCAGTCTGTTTTAAAACGCTTCTCAAGCTCCAAACAGAGGCGAGGGGAGAGGAGAGGGAGGAAATTCATCCAGTCTGTTTTAAAACGCTTCCCAGGCTCCAGACAGAGGCGTAGGGAGAGGAGAGGGAGGAAATTCATCCAGTCTGTTTTAAAACGCTTCCCAGGCTCCAGACAGAGGCGAGGGGAGAGGAGAGGGAGGAAATTCATCCAGTCTGTTTTAAAACGCTTCCCAGGCTCCAAACAGAGGCGAGGGGAGAGGAGAGGGAGGAAATTCATCCAGTCTGTTTTAAAACGCTTCCCAGGCTCCAGACAGAGGCGAGGGGAGAGGAGAGGGAGGAAATTCATCCAGTCTGTTTTAAAAACGCTTCCCCAGGCTCCAGACAGAGGCGAGGGGAGAGGAGAGGGAGGAAATTCATCCAGTCTGTTTTAAATCCAGTCTGTTTTAAAACGCTTCTCAAGCTCCAGAGGCGAGGGGGAGAGGAGGAGGAAATTCATCCAGTCTGTTTTAAAACGCTTCCCAGGCTCCAGACAGAGGCGTAGGGAGAGGAGAGGGAGGAAATTCATCCAGTCTGTTTTAAAACGCTTCCCAGGCTCCAGACAGAGGCGAGGGGAGAGGAGAGGGAGGAAATTCATCCAGTCTGTTTTAAAATGCTTCTAAAGCTCCAGGCAAAGAGAGGGGAGAGGAGAGGGAGGAAATTCATCCAGTCTGTTTTAAAACGCTTCTCAAGCTCCAGGCAAAGTGAGGGGAGAGGAGAGGGAGGAAATTCATCCAGTCTGTTTTAAAACGCTTCTCAAGCTCCAGGCAAAGTGAGGGGAGAGGAGAGGGAGGAAATTCATCCAGTCTGTTTTAAAAACGCTTCTCAAGCTCCAGGCAAAGTGAGGGGGAGAGGAGAGGGAGGAAATTCATCCAGTCTGTTTTAAAACGCTTCTCAAGCTCCAGGCAAAGAGAGGGGAGAAGAGAGGGAGGAAATACATCCAGTCTGTTTTAAAACTGTTTTAAAACGTTCAAGCTACCATCCAGTCTGTTTTGAACGCTTCTCAAGCTCCAAACAGAGGCGAGGGGAGAGGAGAGGGAGGAAATTCATCCAGTCTGTTTTAGAACGCTTCCCAGGCTCCAGACAGAGGCGAGGGGAGAGGAGAGGGAGGAAATTCATCCAGTCTGTTTTGAAACGCTTCTCAAGCTCCAGGCAAAGAGAGGGGAGAGGAGAGGGAGGAAATTCATCCAGTCTGTTTTGAAACGCTTCTCAAGCTCCAGGCAAAGAGAGGGGAGAGGCGAGGGAGGAAATTCATCCAGTCTGTTTTAAAACGCTTCTCAAGCTCCAGGCAAAGAGAGGGGAGAGGCGAGGGAGGGAATTCATCCAGTCTGTTTGTTTCAAGCTCAAGCTCTCAGGCAAAGAGAGGGGAGAGGCGAGGGAGGGAATTCATCCAGTCTGTTTTGAAACGCTTCTCAAGCTCCAGGCAAAGAGAGGGGAGAGGAGAGGGAGGAAATTCATCCAGTCTGTTTTGAAACGCTTCTCAAGCTCCAGGCAAAGAGAGGGGAGAGGAGAGGGAGGAAATTCATCCAGTCTGTTTTGAAATGCTTCTCAAGCTCCAGGCAAAGTGAGGGGAGAGGCGAGGGAGGAAATTCATCCAGTCTGTTTTGAAACGCTTCTCAAGCTCCAGGCAAAGAGAGGGGAGAGGAGAGGGAGGAAATTCATCCAGTCTGTTTTAAAATGGCTTCCCAGGCTTGAGCCAAGGCCAGGGACCAGAAGCTGGGAAACACTGAATCATTTCCATGTCCGACTCACCTACTGCTTCATAACAGAAATGATGGAAAAAGCTTCGGAGGGGCAAAGAGACTTCCAGTTTCCTTAAAAACGTCGAAATCGCTTCAAAAAGCAAATCTTTCCAAGTTTAATCTGAATTACAAAGATCCCAACCAAACCTAACCATGCCTAATATACATACATATATGTATATATATATATGAGTATGAAATGTGAGTTGTGATTTATTTTTTCCTTCACATTCACTTGTTTCTCATCATCTTTGTTTTCATCATGGAACTGTATGCCTTGATAATGAAGTTGACAGGAAATGTTAAGGGCTCGGGGGGGGGGGGATCTTTGAAAACCCATTCCATCTTTTCCACTTTCAAGTTCAAGCCTCCTTTTATTTTTAGTTGGACGCACAACTGTAGGCGCAGAAGGAAGCTAGATACATACATACAGAAAATAGTCTTTCCTTCTTGCTTTCCGTAGATATTAAAATATGCCTCCAATCTGCTGGTCTTGAAGGATTTCTCACAAACACGTTGTCTGCATGTAGAGGCATTTATGTCCTCAGATCTTGTTGTTTTTTTAGTACAGAAGAGTCTCGCTTATCCAACATAAATGGGCAGGCAGAATGTCGGATAAAGAAAAATGTCGGATAATACAGAGTCTCCACTTGTTACCCCGCCTGATGCTGTGCTAAACACCTAAAATACTAACAACGGGGACTCAAAGGGTTAAGGCAAGGCAATGCCTCAGGGCTAGAGTGGCCAGGCAGGAAGTGCCTGGATGCGGAGGAGGAGCGTGGAAATCACAGAGGGAAGGAGGAAGGACGCTTCTGCTTATGGTCCTGCCTCTTTTCCCCTTTTCCTCCCTTCTCCTCCTTCTCTTGCCTTTTTCACTTACTGGGAATGGAGAGAGAGTTGGGAAGGGAAATGCTGCAGGAAAAAGTGTCGGATAAGAGTGTTGGATAAAGCCGGAGGTTTAACACAGCTGTTAAATCAGCAGCAGTTAAAGATCTATCAACCGAAAGGTTGCAAGTTCAAACCCCGGGTTGGCGTGTGCAGCCAACCATCAGCCCTGCCCACTGTTTACCTAAGCAGTTCGAAAACAGCTTTAGCTGCAATTAGAGAAACTAGGTACCGCTAATAATGCCATAAAGAAAAAAGATCAGAAAAAATACTGGAATGCGGAAGTCCTGACAGCTCTTCATCGTAAGAGGATGGAGCAACAGCACCTCCTGTGGCAAGATACAACAACCTCCTCCTGTTCTGTCCTGTCTGTGTATTGTGTATGTCTATACAAACGGCATTGCATGTTTGCCGTGTATGTGTACTTGTGATCCTGAGTTCCCTTCGGGGTGAGAAGGGCAGAATATAAATAAATTATTATTTGAGCAAGGAGTGTTTCCAGAGGGATTGAAAGAGGCAATGGTGAGCCTGCTACTGAAAAAGCCGGAGTTAGACCGTTCGGCTGCCTCCAGTTACCGCCCAGTGTCGAATTTACCTTTCCTGGGCAAGGTGATTGAGAGGGCAGCAGTTCCTAAATGACACAGCCGGACTAGATCCCTTCCAGTCAGGTTTCCGTATTGGGCATGGGACAGAGACTGTGCTGGTCACCATCACAGACCAGCTCCGCTGCCAATTGGATCAAGGGAGATCAGCGCTGCTCGTGTTATTAGACCTCACGGCAACTTTTGATAGAATCGACCACGCATTGTTAACCCACCATCTGGCCATGACTGGGGTCAGGGGGACTGCCCTGAAATGGTTGTCCTCCTTTCTCCTTGATTGGGGCCAGTGAGTGGAGAGGGAAGGTATGGTTTCCGAGAGGCTCCCCTTAAGTGGTGGGGTGCCTCAGGGAGCCATTCTCTCCCCTTTATTGTTCAACATCTACATGCGACCCCTTGCCAAATTGGTGCAGAGCTTTGGTCTGGAGTGTCATCAGTACGCTGATGACACCCAGCTGGTGCTGAGGATGGACGGCCGGCCAGATTGTTTCCAACTATGCCTGGAAGCTGTGACTTGGTTGGCTACGAGCCAGTCGGTTGAGAGTGAACCTGTCGAAGACGGAGATGCTCTGGCTGGACCCCCAGGCTCTTTACTAAGGGCGACGAGTGTAGTGCCTCGCCGTCCAGAGCAGGCAGCCGGAGCTCACATCCCCCCGGATTGAGCACCAGATCACCTACAAAATGTTGGTTTTGACCTTTAAGGCCTTACATGGTCTGGGGCTGGTGTACTTAAGTGACCGTCTACTTCCATATGTTCCCCAGAGATCTCTCCGATCAGAAGACCTCAACCTCTTGCAGATTCTGCCCCTGAGTATGACCCGTTTGTCGTCAACTAGACAGAGAGTCTTCTCTGTGGCAGCACCGTGCTTGTGGAATAGTTTACCACCTGAAGTGCGAGCACTCAGCGAGCTGCTGGCATTTTGGAAAGCTTGCAAAACGGCATTGTTCCGGCAGGCTTTTAGCCTTTAACTACCCTTGGTTATGGCAGAATATTATGGAAACTGTCCTGTCTTGATTTTATTGTTGTGTAGTTCAATATGCTGTAAACCGTCCTGAGCCAATCGGAAAGGACGGTATACAAATCGAAATAATAAATATATAAATTATTATTATTATTATTAAGACGGAATGTTGGGTAAGCGAGAGTCTATTATAGTTCCCAACCTTTGGTTCTCTGGGTGTTTTTGGACTTCAGACCCCAGAATTCCTACTGTTGGCCAAGCTGGCTGGGGCTTCTGAGAGTTGAAGTCTCGGACACCTGGACTCGCTCACCTGTTGCAGGTCATTGTAGCTGGGGATACAATCAAACGATGGGCCAGCTGCAGTCCGTGTGATCTTGATGGCATTCAGGACTTAAAGAAAATCCACACAAGAGAACGCAGCTTGAGCATCAGTTCGGTGATGGACAGGGGATCTGGCCGCTGTCGATGGTTCAAGGGACGCATCGGTAGATATTCTAGTTGGGACCAAGGCGGATCGGCGCTGCTTGTGTTATTAGACCTCACAGCAGTGTTTGATACTGTCAATTACGATCTTTTGACTCACTGTCTTGCCGGGGCTGGGGTGAGGGGGACAGCCTTGAATTGGCTGTCCTCCTTCCTCTGGAACCAGTCATAGCGAGTGAGGAGGGGCGAGGTGGTCTCCAAGAGCTCCCCCTTAAATTGTGGGGTCCTACTCTCCCTTCTATTATGTAACATCTATATGCGTCCACTTGCTCAGTTGGTGCGTAGCTTTGGGCTGGAGTGCCACCAGTACACTGATGACACTCAGCTCATTCTGAGGATGGGGGGGGGGGGCAGGCCCGGAACCGTACCCGATAATTTCCATCTCTGCCTTGAGGCTGTTACTGGATGGCTGCAAGACAGTAGGTTGAGGGTGAATCCAGCGAAGATGGAGATCCTTTGGCTGGGTCATCCGGGCAGTGGGGATGTCCAGCTTACGACCCTGGATGGCCTAGCACTATGCCCGTCGTCTTTGGTAAAGAGCCTCTGCATTATCCTCGACCCTCTGCTGTCAATGGAGGCTCAGGTCTCCGCTGTCAGCAGAGTGGCGTTTTTCCATCTTCGTTAGGCTCGGAGAATGGCTCCTTACTTGTCTCGGCACGACCTGGCCACGGTGATCCAATCGACGGTCATCTCAAGGCTAGACTACTGTAACGCTCTCTACATTGGCCTGCCTTTGTCGGTGACCCGGATAATTAAGCTGGTACAGAACACTACAGCTCGGTTGCTCACGGGAGTCCCCGCGAGCTGCCATATTACACCCATTCTGCGGGAACTGCACTGGCTCCCTATTGAGTACCGGATCACCTTCAAAGTGTTAGTTTTGACTTTCAAGGCCTTGTATGTTCCGCCTAACCCCATACTGTCCCATGAGAACACTTAGATCCAAAGAGGGGAACCTTTTAACAGTGCCCAGTGTCACTTCAACACGGAGAAGGGCGTTTTCTATCATTGCCCCAGTCCTCTGGAACGCATTACCTCCAGAGGTTAGGGCCTTGTGCAATTTGTTGGCTTTCCAGAAGGCCTGCAAGGCGTTCCTATTCCGGCAGGCCTTTGAGCTGTGGCACACCATCTTTTAAGATTGTGTTTTCTTCTCGTAACTGTTTTACTCTCTGTTTTAATGCTGTGGTTGATTGTGATTTCATTGTGATGTTTGTTGTAAGCCGCCCCGAGCCACTGGGAGTGGCGGCTAATAAATCCAATAAATAAATAAATAAATAAATAAATAAATAATGACACCTTTAATTTCTGGTGGTTTACTGTGCGCCAACTTCGTTTTGTGCAGAAAATGATTCCAAACGTTGTGTGTAAAATTGCCTTCAAGCGAAGTAGATGACGTGTGTATAAAACATCAATGAATATCATGTTTAGACTTGGGTCCCATATCGCCAAGATATCTCCATATGTTTGTTTTTGTTTTTATTTTTTATTTTAGAAAATCCTGAATATTCCTGGTCAGATAAGAAATATTCAACCTGTATTTCCTAGAAACACTGTCTGAAGTATAGTATACTCACATGTACACAAATCATGTATCTGTACAGTTCGGGGATTCCTTTGCTTATAAATGGGGTATAGGGAAAGGCAGCCTATGTGTTCAGTGCAAAGTGTAGACCAGCCAGCTTGGTTCTCTCTTTGCTTCCCAATATATTTCACATTTTATTTGATTCTGTTATTTTAAACAGTAAGGCACTGTGTTGAATTTCTACATATTATTGTGTGACTAAAGGGAGTTTAAAAATGATGGTAATATAGGCTCGAGGCTTTATAACTACGAGCTTCAGTTATTATAACCCTGGAGAAGGTATGATCAAATGGTGGTCAGTTCTCTCATCTGAATTTTTGAATTATTCTTACTATGATTCTGTAATGTTTCCATTATCTGTAACAATAATGCAATTAATATTTGAAAATAAGCACCGATCCACTTCCCGAAATGATAGCGTCACTGTATCCCCAGGGATCCCCGATTACGGTTTCTATTCTCCGCCCGGTGACCTACGGGCTCCATTATCGTACGCGGACTATGGTTCCATGGGGCCTCGGGTGGCTCAGATGCTGCGTAGCGAGCACCCTGCGTCAGCGAGTAACTCCCCCCTCCACCACCTTCCCAGCCCGGATCAGTTTAAGAGCCCAGGTTGGTACAGAATTTCATTCCTTTGGGGAAGCAAAGAAAACAAACAAAAATATATATGATAACACCATCACTTATTGAATGATGCACAGAAAGAGAGTTGCATGCTATGCCAAGTAAGGTTGGCTACCAAACTTCACTCCATCATTTTATTCCGTTCCAGATTTTGTATTGACTTTGATGTAATTCGTAAGCACATTGTTTTCTTCCAGGGGGCAGTCCAGGTTTGATAAAACATTGGTGAAAACATATGCCGTGTCTGAAAGGAGCCTTAAATATGACAGGAGGGGCCCTACGCTAATCATGACTTGAGTCTTCCTGTGCTTGCATTTGTTTTAGCATCTATATCACATACAGTAAGTGAACTTGAGACTCCGTGGCCATTCGATGGGCCCATTTTTGACCGTTTCCATCTGCTGGACGTAGAGGCTGTCGATAAGATCATGACTGCAGCTAGACCAACCCTGCTCCCTCAATCCATGCCCTTCCTGGCTAGTTAGATCATGCTGGAAAGGGCTACGTGACCCGCTTTTGAAGATTGTTAACTGCTGCCTTGACCAAGGAGCTTTTCCAGAGGGGTTGAAAGAGGCAATGGTGAGCCCGCTGCTGAAAAAATCGGACTTAGATCGTTCTGTTCCCTCCAGTTACCGCCCAGTTTCGAATTTACCCTTTCTGGGTAAGGTGATTGAGAGGGGAGCAGCGGTGCAACTGCAGCAGTTCTTAAATGACACAGCCGGACTAGATCCCTATCAGATCGCCATCACAGGCTAGCTCCGTTGCCAATTGGACCAAGGCGGATTGGCGCTGCTCGTGTTATTGGACCTCACGGCAGCGTTTGACACAGTAGATCATGCATTACTCCAGTCACTGCTTAGCTGTGACTGGAGTGAGGGGGACTGCTCTTGAGTGGGTGTCCTCCTTTCTCCGGGATCAAGGACAGCAAGTGGAGAGGTATGGTTTCCAAAAGGCTCCCACTAAGTTGTGGAGTTCCTCAGGGAGTCATTCTCTCCCCTTTATTATTTAACATCTATATGTGACCTCTTGCCAAATTGGTGCGGAGTTTTGGTCTGGAGTGTCATCAGGTGACTCCAGCGAAGACGGAAATCCTTTGGCTAGGTCACTCGGGCGGTGGGGAACTCCAGCTTCCGACTCTAGACGGGCCCTATGCCCGTCATCTTCGGTAAAAATCCTTGGAGTCCATTTGGACACTCAGCTCTCCATGGAGACCCAGCTAGTGCAAAATGCCGCAGCACGCATGCTCACCGGCACGCCTGTCCTGCGGGAATTGCATTGGCTCCCTATTGAATGCCGGATCACCTTCCAAGTGTTAGTTTTTACTTTTAAGGCCTTGTATGGTCTGGGGCCAGTGTACCTGAGGGACCGCCTGACCCCATATTGTCCCATGAGATCACTGAGACCTGAAGACCAAGATCTGCTCTTGATTCCTAGCGCCAAAGCTTACCACCTCACGTCAACGAGGAGAAGGGCATTCTCCATCATTGCCCCAACCCTTTAGAACCCTCTGCCGCCGGAGGCCAGGTCACTTTGTGACCTCTTGGCTTTTAGAAAAGCCTGTAAGACCTGGCTATTTCGGCAGGCTTTCTGTGACTGAGCCAGTTTAACACATATTAGTTGAAGCAATGTTGGTGTTAATGTAATCTTTTAAATGCTTTATTGCTGTTGTTTTATTACTTATGTATCTTGTTGTATGTCCATTTTAAATTTTGTAAGCCGCCCCGAGCCACCCGGGAGTGGCGGCAAAGAAATCCAATAAATCAAATCAATATCAAATATTATAGGAGGGGTCCTACCGTAATCATGACTCGAGTCTTCCTGTGCTTGCATTTGTATTAGCATCTATATCACATACACACAAAGTTAGGCTAATTCTGAGCTTTGCAAATTGGCAAGAACAACAACAACAACAACGACATTGAGAAATGTGCCAACAGAACGTCAGATAACAAAATGTCAGATTTATTTATTTCATATCAAAAGCATTGCATAAATGAGTATAAAACTGATAAAAATAGAAGGTATGCAGGCAGCTAAACATCTTTTGACAAAAAACGGACAACAGCAACGGCATTGTCTGTAGCCTCCAACAATTCCTCCACTGTACATGAGTCTGGGCACAGTGGACAAGCATACAGGTGCGAACTTGTCTGTTCTGCTCCACAGTCACACAAGTTGTGGGATTCTTCTAGGGCGTGCCGTTTTGCCAAGTTGTCTTTTGATCTGCCCACTCCGCTTCTGAGTCTGTTCAGGGACTTCCAAATTGCCCAATCTTGGTTTGCTCCTGGAGGAAGACCCTCCCTCGCCGGGGCAGGGGGGCATCCAGTTAGGATTTCCTGGTTTAGCTGCCCGTCGGGGGGCAATGGCAGCTAGCTTGTAGAGTTTATCTACAGGTGAAGGTTTAAGACATCCTGTGATTATTCTGCATGCTTTGTTCAATGCTATGTTCACCTGCTTTGCGTGGGCAGACTTGTGCCAAACAGGGCAGGCATACTCGGCAGTTGAGTCAGACAAGGCCAGGGCTGATGTTCTTACTAATTTTGGGTCTGCACCCCATGTGATGCCAGTAAGTTGTCGCAGGATGTTATTGCGTGCAGCTACTTTGTGCTTGGTGTTCACTATATGCTAGTGTTCGATCTAAGGTGACACCTAGATATTTAGGATGGAAACAATGTTCAAGCTTTTGACCTTCCCAGGTGACTTTCAATTTCCTGTTGGCTTCACGGCTGCGTAGGTGGAAAGCACACAGTTGTGTCTTGGTAGGGTTAGGCTTCAGGTGATTATCTTTAAAGTAGCTGAAGAGATCTTTAAAGGCTGGATTTCAACTGTTTCAAAGTCTTTTGCTTGTGTTGTTAGGCCAAGGTCATCAGCATATGTCAAAATACGGAGGGATTAAGAAAAGCCTATTAAACATGATTTAAATTACATTATTATTTTACAAATTAATGATGATGGGCTTGGAGAGGGGCATTAACAGAGGGTGGTGGGAATTGTAGTTCATTCACATTCAGAGAGCTGTGTTGGCATGTATAAGTATGTGGCTCTAAAGGTGTGTGGCTATCTGGGTGTCTGTGTGTATCAGTATATGGTTGGTATAGGTGCAGGCTGCATGACTTTATGGGTGTCCGAATGTATGGCTGTATGGGTCTCTGGGTGCATCAAAAACCATCCTTTTAAAATTAAGGCTCCTTTTCTAATAGTACCACTCAACCAATCCATAACCAAGCAAAGATTATTTCTAATAATTGTTGTTCATTCGTTCCGTCGCTTCCGACTCCTTGTGACCTCCTGGACCAGCCCACGCCAGAGCTCCATGTCGGCCGTCACTACCCTCATTTCCTTCAGAGTCAAGCCAGTCACTGCGAGGATACCATCCATCCACTTGCCCCTCTTCCTTTTTCCTTCCATTTTCCCCAGCACCATTCTCTTCTTGTTTTTCTTATCCCAGCGCTAAAATCGTTTCGTTATATGTCAGATAGCCTAGACATATACGTCTGTTATACTTCATATGCATATCTAAAGGCTGTTACCTGCATTGTCCTGGGTCCAGAGGAAGCCTACGCATTGGCGAAACGATTTTAGCGCTGGGATACCCTGAATCGTCGGCCCGGTGGAGCCTCTATTTGGATTACAAATAATATTTTGATTTGGACTATTGTTGTCCCCACGTTTGTACGGATCCACGTCGTTACAGACTCTTTAACTTTGATCTATCCATCACGAGAGGCTCCACTTTAAGGGACTTGGTCGCGTGAGTACGCGACTGGGAACTTGTTTCCCCGCCTGGGCCATTTGCAGCTTGACTTTTGTTTACGTTCTGTACTAAGCTAAGTGCGACTGTGTATCTTACACAATATATTTTGTTTGAATGCTTTATCTTTAAACTGAATTTTCTGGCTCTGTTTTGTTTAATTGCTCTAACTCATGAGCCACCCACTCTCCTATTTGAACTGCTAGATGGACTCAAGCACAGATTTGCCTATGCTGATGTGGAGATGATGGTGCGGACTGGTAGAGGACTTCCGTTTTCTTCAGGCTGACTTCCAGCCCAAACAGCTCTGCAGCTGCTGCAAAGCAGGATGTGAGGCGCTGCAGAGCTGCTTCTGAATGGGCGACAAGGGCAGCATCGTCGGCAAAAAACAGCTCACAGACTAGATAGTTTAGAGTCTCAGTGCGAGCCCTCAGACGGCTTAAGTTGAACAAGCTACCATCAGTACGATAGCGTATATATATGCCGTCTTCTTCTCCTTCGAGGTCTGCCCTTTGGAGCATCATGCTGAAGAAGATTGTAAATAGGGTTGGTGCAAGAACACAACCTTGTTTCACTCCATTAGTTATTAGAAAGGACTCCAAGAGAGCATCGCCATATCTGACTTGACCGCGCTGGCCCTGATGTAACAGGATAATCATTTTGAGGAATTTGGGGGGACATCCTAGACGTTCCAGGATCTGCCACAGACCTTTTCTGCTCACAGTGTCGAAGGCTTTGGTGAGGTGAACAAATGTTACATAGAGTCCTTTGTTCTGCTCTCTACATTTCTCTTGCAGTTGTCTAAGGGCAAAAACCATATCTGTGGTGCTCCTGTTAGCTCTGAAGCCGCATTGGCTTTCCGGGAGAAGTTCTTCTGCCCTAACACTTCTCCAAAAATATTATTTTGAGGCCAGTTTCAAAGTTAAACTTGTTTCCTCCGTTCTTCCTCCCTGGTTATATCGTCACACCGATCTTCAAATACATCTTCACACAAATTTCAGAGGGTTTTTTGCCACTGCCACAGCGACCCCGCAGAACAAACAAAAAAATAGTGTAATCAGAGCCCACGCCTGTATTATGCTGCCATTTTCTATCGCTTGGGTGCATTTGCTTTCACTAATGGAATCTCCCCGTTTGATTTTGGGATGGGAAAAGGGGGTTGAATAACATGTTGTTGCGGACTCATGTGCGTCTTACTCTCTCGATTAAGTCGTCAGGAAAATGTGAGATGGTGAAGTGAAGTGCATGATTGCAAGCCCGTGCCGTTATTTTTAGCTCCAAATGAATGCGAACCTGCTGGACCTCTGTGTGCAATGTGGGTTAATGGGCAGGGAAAGCGGCATTCAGGCCACCCGCCTCCCTCGCTCCTGCGGCGGCCCAGTTCTCTTTCTTAAAGGGGAAAGGGGGAAATGGATTGGTACTACTCTATTAGTGCCCCACTGGGGATTCATTTGGGAGCCGCACGCTGGCTCTGGCAGGAAGGTTAGATCCACGGTCCAATAAAACCTGGCGATTAGGGCTGCATTAGCCATTGTGCTCCCCTTGCAGTCATCAACCTCCACGACCCCAATTTAGAAAGGGCCCAAAATAGTAATCCATCATTTTTGTGGGTGCATTTTTTTATTTCTTTCAAACATATTGCGATACCATGTACTTCATAAAATTTTGTGGCCATTGCAAGGTTTTCTGGGGTAGAAATAATCTCATGGTGTGTGGTAAAAATGGCAGTTGCTTGGGTCCATGCAAAGGGGCACTCACCTGATATTTTGTGGGAATCTCCAGCTATGCTGAGTGCGAATGGCTAGTTTCGAGTAAAGATTTTCAGCATAGTGTGCAACTGGAAGAGAAGATGCATCACACTACACTGGCAGTGGTTCTCAAACTTGTTTTTGACCAGGGACCACTCTGACCAGGGAACACTCTGACCAAAACCACTTTGACCAGGGACCATTTAACCAGGAACCACTTTGACCATGGACAAATTGACCAGGCAGAGTGACCAGGGACCATTTTGACCAGGGAACAATTGACCAGGGACCACTCTGACCAGGGAACACTCTGACCAGAACCACTTTGACAAGGGAACACTTGACCAGGGACCAATTGACAAGGGAACATTTTGACCAGGGACCACTTTGACCATGAGGCACTTTGACCAGGGACCAATTGACAAGGGATCACTTTGACCAGGACCATTTCGACCAGGGACCATTTGACAAGGGACCCTTTTGACCAGGGACCAATTGACCAGGCATCACTTTGACCAAGGACCACTTTGACGAGGGACCAATAGATCAGGGATCATTTTACCAGGACCACTTTGACCAGGGGCCAATTGACCAGGCATCACTCTGACCAGGGACCACTTTGACTAGGGACCAATGACCATGGATCATTTTGACCAGGACCACTTTGACCAGGGACCAATCGACAAGGGACCACTTTGACCAGGGACCAATTGACAAGGGGATCACTTTGACCAGGACCACTTTGACCAGGGACCAATTGACAAGGGAACATTTTGACCAGGGACCAATTGACAAGGGGATCACTTTGACCAGGACCACTTTGACCAGGGACCAATTGACAAGGGAACATTTTGACCAGGGACCACTTTGACCATGAGGCACTTTGACCAGGGACCAATTGACAAGGGATCACTTTGACCAGGACCATTTCGACCAGGGACCATTTGACAAGGGACCCTTTTGACCAGGGACCAATTGACCAGGCATCACTTTGACCAAGGACCACTTTGACGAGGGACCAATAGATCAGGGATCATTTTACCAGGACCACTTTGACCAGGGGCCAATTGACCAGGCATCACTCTGACCAGGGACCACTTTGACTAGGGACCAATGACCATGGATCATTTTGACCAGGACCACTTTGACCAGGGACCAATCGACAAGGGACCACTTTGACCAGGGACCAATTGACAAGGGGATCACTTTGACCAGGACCACTTTGACCAGGGACCAATTGACGAGGCATCGCTCTAACCAGGGACCACAATGACCATGACCATTTTGGCCCAGGATCAATTGACCCGGCATCACTTTGACCAGAACCACTTCAACCAGGGACCAAATGACCAGGGATCACTTTGACCAGAGACTATTTGACAAGGGACCACTATGACCAGGGACCACTTTGACCAGAGACAATTTGACAAGGGACCACTATGACCAGGGCCACTTTGACCAGGGACCAATTGACAAGGGACCACTTTGACCAGGGACCAATTGACCAGGGATCACTTTGACCAGAGACCAATTGATCAGGGATCACTTTGGCCAGGACCATTTTCACCAGGGACCAATTGACAATGGACCACTTTGACCAGGGCCCAATTGACCAAGCATCACTCTGACCAGGGACCACTTTCACCAGGGAACAATTGACCAGGGATCACTTTCCTGGACCAGGATGCCCAGGAGGGAACCCTGCGGATGGCACTCCGCTCGTCCCTTCTTTCCAGGATGAAGAGGAGGAAGCCTTGGGGATAATCACCCTCTGGGTTTGCCCACTTAGCCAATTCCAGATCCACCTCACCATTGTTTTACCTTGCCCACATTGGACTAGTTTCCTTGCCAGAAGGTCATGACCTTCAAGTGTCAACTCTGAGACCAGGAGGACCCCCATGCTGCAGACTTGTCTCCTCAGGGGGAGTGTAACCCCATCGAGCACAGGTAGCCAACCTATACCCCGATCGGCCTCACGACTGATCAGGGGGACCTCTGTCTTGTCTGATCCCATGACATGGCAAGCGCTCAAGGAGCCATGTCATTTCCAGGTGCTTGATAGTCCACCAAACGTGGCCATTTCTAGCTCGGCTCCACGCCCTATGGCTCTTCCAGGGATGAAAAGGCTTTCTGTGTTTTGACTCTCCCTTTCTTCCTTTTCTCCTTCCTGTAATCTTATTTCCAGTGTCCTCCTCAACAAAAAAAACACCCCCCACACAGTAGTTATGGCTGGTTGCCACTCTTGTCACGATTCAATTTAAAGCAGAACATTGGAGATAAAAATCCTTACCCTCTTAAGCTCGGCATTCCCTCCCCTGCCTCATATTGATGTTCAGCTTTTAAATATAATGAAATCTATGCCTCGCTCTTCTCTGTCTCTTTAACCTCCCATTTTGTGGGTTGATTTAAGAGATTTGTTTCTCAAATATATAACAGATGGGGTCTCCCTTCGCCATCCTTTGGGGTTATTTCACATCTAGTATTAAACTCTTGCTGACGTCTCAGAGCATTCGGATAGTTTGTCTTATAATGAGTACCATATTCTGATTAAAAGCCAACTGCGTACATGATGTTGGGTCTCTGTCGCATTTAAGAGACTTGCCATCGTCGGAAGAACTCTTCCAAAGCTTCCTCTCCAATGCTTTCAATCCAATATTTTGTAGGCCATGAACAAAGAGGTGAGACACATCTCATGCTCTTCCAGTGGTCTGTTTGCCGTTTAATGTCACAGTCGATGTGCTTTTATCCCCTTTTCTGCCTGTGCATTCCTCCTGCAGTAAGTTGTGCAGTCAAAGTAAACCATCACAATGTTGCTTATACAGTAGAGGAGAGGAGGGCTCTAAACTATCTAGTCTGTGAGCTGCTTTTTGCTGACGATGCTGCCCTTGTCGCCCATTCAGAAGCAGCCCTGCAGCGCCTGACATCCTGCTTTGCAGCAGCTGCAGAGCTGTTTGGGCTGGAAGTCAGCCTGAAGAAAACGGAAGTCCTCTACCAGCCCGCACCACAGGAAGAACACCACTATCCCCATGTCAGCATAGGCACATCTGTGCTTAAGTTCGTTCAGCAATTCACCTACCTGGGAAGCATAATCTCTTCAGACGCCAAGATTGACAAAGAGATAGATCACAGATTATCAAAGGCATATAGTGCATTTGGAAGGCTTCACAAAAGAGTCTGGAGCAACAAGCACCTGAGGCAAAGCACCAAAATCAGTGTGTACAGAGCTATCGTACTGTCTATTCTCCTCTATGGGTCTGAAACATGGGTCACCTATCGCCAACACCTACGACTTCTCAAACGCTTTCATCAGCGCTGTCTTCGCACAATCCTAAATATACACTGGACCGACTATGTGATGAATGTTGCTGTCCTTGAGCAAGCAGGGATCACCAGCATTGAGGCCATGCTATTGAGAACACAGCTGCGCTGGGCAGGGCACGTCTCTAGGATGGAGGACCACCGCCTCCCAAAGATACTGCTCTATGGTGAACTCGCCACGGGTCAGCGCAAGAGAGGCACCCCCAAAAAGAGATACAAGGACTCCCTGAAACATCTCAGGCTTGGCCAGATTGATCACCAACAATAGTCCACCCTGGCCTCACATCGGGGGGCATGGAGATGCACTATCCACAATGCTGCGGCCTCTTTCGAGAAGACAAGGCAAATGTGTCTTTGCTCTATACCTGGTGTCGAATAATATATGCTCACTATTTTTGATAAATAATTGTTACCTGCCAAGCTGTCAGCAAAGCCTATCTCTACTTTACTGAACTGAAAAAGAAAAATCCGCTCTAGCAAGTTAATAAAGGGGCTCCGAATGTCTCCGTTGGATGTTTTTCTCCATGAATAAAAACGCCAAATGTTAGTGTGACATTTAATCTTTTTTAAAAAAAAAAGTGCTTTGTTTTTCCGGCGCTGGCTGGTGCAACTGAGTTACTTTCCTTAGTTCTCTCCACCTCCGTCTGAAACGACCCTACCAGATAGAAACAAGTTGGCTGTATTTATTATTTCGGCGTGTTAGTCGCCTCTCCCGACAGGCTCGGGGCAACTTACAAATGTTAAAAAACAGTATAAAACACAATAAAATGACAGAACTAGCATCCATAATAAAACTGTACGTTAGCGCACACATACTAAAATACTGCAATGGACTCCGGCTATATAGTAGAGACCTCAGAGTTATTCCTGTCCAAATGCCTGTACAAACAGCCTTTCAAAAGGCTAGTACGTTGGACAAGGCATGGATTGAGGGAGGAAGAGCGTTCCATAATATTGGAGCGATGGCACTAAAGGCTCTCCTCCGCGTTGAGGTCAGGTGGAGGGTTTTGCAGCTCGGCACCGCAAGAAGGTTCAGGGACTCAGATTGCAGTGGTCTTGAAGGGCTATATGGGGAGAGGCGGTCCCTTAGGTATACTGGCCCCAGACTGTTCAAGGCCTTAAAGGTCAGAACCAACACTTTGAAGGTGATCTGGTGCTCAATTGGAAGCCAGTGCAGTTCGCGCAGAACAGGCATGATGTGGCAGCAAGATGGTAAGCCTGCCACCAGCCGAGCTGCAGCGTTCTGCACCAGCTTAAGCTTCCGGATCACTGACAGAAGAAGGTCAACGTAGAGAGCATTACAGTAGTCCAATCTTGAGATGGCCGTGGCTTGGACCACTGTGGCTAGGTCGTGGCGGGACAGGTAGGGAGCCAGCTTCCTCACCTGCCGGAGGTGGTAGAAAGCTACTCCGCTGACGGTGGAGATGTGCTTCTCCATCGACAGGTGGGAGTCAAGGGTGACTCCCAAGCTTTTGACAGATGGTGATGGGCGAAGTATCACTCTGTCCAGGGTTGAGAGCTAGATCTCTCCCATACCCGGATGGCCCAGCCACAGGATCTCCGTCTTGGCCGGATTCACCTTCAACCTACTGGCTCGCAGCCATCCAGTAACGGCTTCAAGGCAACGATGGAAATTATTGGGTGCGGAGTCGGGCTGGCCCTCCATCCCCAGAATGAGCTGGGTGTCATCCTCATATTGGTGACACTCCAGACCGACGCTGCATACCAACTGACCAAGTGGTTGGACATAGATGTTAAATAATAAAGGGGAGAGGATTGCCCCCTGGGGCACCCCACAATGAATGTATGGTTGTCTCTGAGTTGTGTGGATTTGTCTCTCCTAGGTTGAATAATTTCCTTTTTTATACAGATAATACACCAGTGAGAAATATGCCCTCAACAGCTTAATCAATGCTGTTTATTCCATATTTTCTTCCCAACAACCTGTTGTTGTTTATTCGTTCAATCGCTTCTGACTCTTCGTGACCTCATGGACTACCCCACACCAGAGCTCCCTGTCAGCCATCACCACCCCCATCTCCTTCAAGGTCAAGCCAGTCACTTCAAGGATACGATTCATCCATCTTGCCCTTGGTCGGCCCCTCTTCCTTTTTCCTTCCATTTACCCCAGCATCATTCTCTTCTCCGAGCTTTCCTGTCTTCTCATTATGCGGCCAAAGGACTTCATCTTTGCCTCTACTATCCTTCGCTCCAATGAGAACTGTCAGGCTTTATTTCCTGGAGGATGGACTGGTTGGATCTTCTTGTGGTCCAAGGCCCCCTTCCTTTTTCCTTCCCTTTCCCCCAGCATCATTGTCTTCTCTAAGCTTTCCTGTCTTCTCATTATGCGGCCAAAGGACTTCATCTTTGCCTCTACTATCCTTCCCTCCAATGAGCAGTTGGGCTTTATTTCCTGGAGTATGGACTGGTTGGAACTTCTTGTGGTCCAAGGCAGTACTTTCCAACTTTCCTCCAACACCACAGTTCAAAAGCTCCTCTCTTTCTTTGCTTAGCCTTCCTTCTGGTCCTGTTCTCTCATCCATAGGTTACTACAGGGAATATCATTGCTTTGACTATGCGGATCTAAGTTTATTTATTTATTTATTTATTATTCGGGCTTCTATGCCGCCGACTCCCTGAGGCTCATGGCGGCGGCTTACAGGAGCCGAAGGGCACAGTAAAATACAGGCAATAAGCAGTTAAAAACAATTAAAAACAACAGCAGTACAGTAATTAATAACACAGTTAACACAATGAACAGCACATCATCCTCAGAAGAACGAGTAGATGGCGGGGCATGGGCAGGACTTACTCACCAAAGGCCTGCTTAAACAGGTATGTTTTACAGGCCCGTCTAAACGGGAGCAAGTCCTTCATAGCCCGAGTTCCGGCCGGAGGGCGTTCCACAGCGTAGGTGCTATGACAGAGAACGCCCTCCGCGGGTAGCAGTCAGCCTTGCGAGTTTAGCTGAAGGTATCTCCAGGAGATTGGAGTCCTCAGACCGAAGTGATCTCGGAGGGCAATATGGGGTGAGACGGTCCCTCAAATACGCTGGCCCCAGGCCGTGTAAGGCCTTAAAGGTGAGGACCAACACTTTGAAGGTGATCCGGTGCTCAATTGGCAGCCAGTGCAGATCCTGCAAAACAGGTGTCATGTGGGCGCCAGCTGGACAGCTGGACAGGAGCCGGGCGGTGTTGCCAGTGTGGTGTCTCCAGAGGTGGACCTAGGTAATTTTAAATGGTAGGCGAAAATTATTTTGGCACCCCCCCCCCCCAACTCCGTCTCTGTGCCGGCTTGTGGCTGTGTCTCTGTGTCTGCTCCAGCCGGAGGCGGAGCTGCGGGCTGGCGCCGCATGGAGATGAGGTTTCTGGCGTGCGTGGAGGCCCTCAGTGCGTCCTGGGGGCTCTGCCTCTGCACCGGCCCGCAACTCTGCCTCTGCGCAGGGTTCCATACTTTGCAGTTTAACAATACAACCATTCAATGCTAAGGCTTCCTGCCAACTTCCTGGAACTGTAGAGGAGAGTCTACTGAACAAGCCAGTACCTGCCGCATATCAGTACTGCCATCTTTTGAGGAGTTACGAAGGTGGAGGCATTACTTTTCATTCAACTGTCGTATTATTTTACTCTATTTATTATTGTTATTATATTTATTATGTTACTCAATTATTATTGTTATTACATTTATTATTTTACCCTATTATTATTTTATTACATTTATGATTGTACTCTACTATTACATTTATTATATTACTCTATTACTGTTATTATTACATTTCCATTATTTTACTTTATTATTATTTATTTATTTATTTATTCACATTTCTGTGTTGCCACTCCCAAGTGGCTCGGGGCGACTCACAAAATGGATCACACAATAAAACATGATAAAAACACGGTAAAACACAGCAAATGCAATAAAATAACAATAAAAGCGAACATATTACAATAAAAAACGCAATCTCAGAGGGCCAGAACACAGCAACAACATCTGCATGCTCTCAATCACAGCTTCAGTCCCCAAAGGCTTGGCAGAACAAGATGGTTTTACATGCCTTCCGGAATGCTATCAGGTCAGGGGGAGCCCTGACCTCAGGGGCAGTGCATTCCATAGAATGGGGGCGATCACTGAAAAGGCCCTCCGTCTAGTAGAAGGGAGACAGTACATTCTAAAGCTAGGAACCTCCAAAAGTTGGGCTGATTCCGAACGAAGCGGTCTAGTGGGACAATATGGGATGAGGCGGTCCCTAAGGTACGCTGGCCCCAGACCGTTTAAGGCCTTAAAGGTCAATACCAACACTTTGAAAGTGATCCGGTATTCAACTGGCAACCAGTGCAGGTCACGGAGGATTGGTGTTATGTGGCTGGTCATTCGAACTCCAGCCAGTAACCGGGCTGCCGGATTTTGGACTGGTTTCAAAGGAAGGCCAACATAGAGAGCATTACAGTAGTCTAGTCTTGAGATGACCGTGGCTTGGACCACTGTGGCTAGGTCACGACGGGAGAGGTAGGGAGCCAACTTCCTTGCCTGTCGGAGGTTGAAGAAAGCCACTCTACTGACGGTGGAGATATGTGTCTCCATAGTCAGCTGAGTGTCCAAGGTGACGCCAAGACTTTTAACCGTAGAAGACGGACATAACGTCACGCCGTCCAGGGAAGGAAGTTGGATCTCCACCTCCCCCGGGCGACCCAACCACAGGATCCCCGTATTTGCTGGATTCACCTTCAACCTACTGGCTCGCAGCCATCCAGTAACGGCTTCAAGGCACTGATGGAAATTATCGGGTACGGATCCAGGCCGGCCCTCCATCCCCAGAACGAGCTGGGTGTCATCCGCGTACTGATGGCACTCCAGCCCAAAGCTACGAACCAGCTGAGCAAGTGGTCGGACATAGATGTTAAATAATAGAGGGGGGAGGATCGCCCCCTGGGGAACCCCACATAGCAGACATCCTCGCCCCTCTTCACTCGCTGCGAACGGCTCCGGACAGGCATGTAGCCAGGGGGTGGGGGCTAAGGGGGCTTCAGCCCCCCCGAAATTCTCAGGGTGGTCCGCGAAAAGGCCTTACTGGTACATTATTTAAACTGTTATGTTTATTCATATCATGATCTGATCATCATACTCATATCCCACATTAATGGGGTTATTGGGATAACAATACAAAAGTTTTGCTAGGGTAGACCCTCTTCCACCCAGTCTCAGCCCCCCCCCCGAATCAAAATCCTGGCTACGGCCCTGGCTCCGGAGGAAAGAGGACAGCCAAGTTAAGACTGTCCCCCTAACTCCGGCTCCAGCAAGGCGGTGAGTCAAAAGATCATGATCGACTGTGTCGAACGCTGCTGTGAAGTCCAATAACACAAGCAGCGCCTATCCGCCCTGATCGAGCTGGCACCGTAGCTTGTCCCATGCCCCGAACGGAAGCCGGACTGGAAGGGGTTTAGCCAAGCTGTGTCGTCTAGAAAGGACTGCAACTGCTCCATTGCTGCCCTCTCAATTACCCTGCCCAGGAATGAAAGATTCGAAACTGGGCGGTAATTGGAGGGGACCGTAGGATCTAATCCCGGCTTTTTCAGCAATGGAGTGACCACAGCCTCTTTCAAACCCTCTGGAAACACTCCTTGCTCAAGGGAGATGTTAATTAGTCTCGACAGAGGGTCTCGTAACCCCTCCAGACAAGCTTTCACAAGCCAGGAGGGGCACGGATCGAGGGAGCATGTGGTCGACCCTATCGACAGCTTCTGTATCCAGTGGCCGAAACCCTTCAAAGGTGGGCCCAGCAAGAGGCCACGGGGTCTCGAGCTCGCTCACTGTATCAAGAATGGCTGGAAGGTCCCAGCGGAGGGTTGAAATCTTGTCCGCGAAAAAGCTCTGAAAAGCCTCGGCAGAAAGGACCAGATCATTGTTGTTTGGGATGGTAGGGACCATCGTCAAAGACCGAATCACTTTAAACAATTGTGCCGGGCGTGAGCTAGCGAACGCTATCAAGGTTGCATAGTGTAAATTTTTCGCTTCCTTGATAATGCTATCAGCATCCATAAACTGCTTATAAGCTGATTTCGTACCCCCGTCATGGAGTTTCCTCCACTTGCTCTCTAACCGTCTCTTTACCCGCTTCATTGATCAGAGCTCCTCAGTAAACCAAGGAGATCGATTGCGGCGGGGTTGTAGAGGGCATCTAGGGGCAATCTAGCATTGGAAAGTTTCGTGTTCCAGTTGTTAACTAGCTCATCGACAGAGACGCTGACAGACTCCAGATCCCTCAGAGCATTCAGGAACCTGGGTGGTTCCATAAGTCTCCTCGGGGCAACCCAAATTCGTTCGGCGCCCCTGCAGGGCGGGGGAGTCAGTCCCACCCGGATTATCAGGGCACAGAATGGAGGTTAGGGTCACTTGGACACCCGCACTGAAGACTAAATCCAAGGTATGACCGGCCTGGTGTGTGGGCCCCGAATTACAAATAATCTATTATTATTATTATCATCACATTTATTATTTTTCTCTCTTTATTTGTATTGGAAGAATATGTGAGCCCATATACATTGAAGAAGGTTAGAATAATGATTTAATCACAGTGGAACAATCTTATCTCAAATTACAGTTTTATGTAACTATTCAAAAACATTTCGCCTACTGATGCCTCAATTAATGTAATTCTATTGGTTTCGATTTTTATTTTGAAATTGACCAGTAGCTGCTGCATTTCCTACCCTCGCCTTATACTCGAGTAAATGAGTTTTCCCAGTTTTTCCTCCAGTTTTCCCAGTCTTTAGCAGTAAAATTAGGTGCCTCGGCTTATATTCGGGTTGGCTTATACTCGAATATATACGGATACTTCATTTTGGTTAGCGTTTTTTCAAATATTTCAAGTAAACAGGCCAGCAGAACATGGGAAAAACTAAAATGTTGAATAATTCGGACTTTCCTAGTGTTACCCGTCTAGAGACTTAGAATACAAACAATTAGATNGTTCGGCTCCCTCCAGTTACCGGCCAGTTTCGAATCTTTCGTTCCTGGGCAAGGTAATTGAGAGGGCAGCAATGTGAGACCAGGGTGGACCATTGTTGGTGATCAATCTGGCCGAGCCTGAGATGTTGTTTCAGGGAGTCCATATATATTTGGGGGGGGGGGCTCTCTTGCACTGACCCATGGCGAGTTCACCATAGAGTAGTATCTTTGGGAGGCGGTGGTCCTCCATCCTAGAGACGTGCCCTGCCCAGTGCAGCTGAGTTCTCAATAGCATGGCCTCAATGCTGGTGATCCCTGCTTGCTCAAGGACAGCAACATTCCAGTGTATATTTAGGATTGTGCGAAGACAGCGCTGATGAAAGCGTTCGAGGAGTTGTAGGTGTTGGCGATAGGTGACCCATGTTTCAGATCCATAGAGGAGAATAGATAGTATGATAGCTCTGTACCCACTAATGTTGGTGCTTTGCCTCAGGTGCTTGTTGCTCCAGACTCTTTTGTGAAGCCTTCCAAATGCGCTATATGCCTTTGTTAATCTGTGATCTATCTCTTTATCTATCTTGACGCCTGAAGAGATGATGCTTCCCAGGGAGGTGATTTGCCTATGCTTACGTGGGGATGATGGTGTTCTTCCTGTGGTGCGGGCTGGTAGAGGGCTTCCGTTTTCTTCAGGCTGACTTCCAGCCCAGTTCTCACGTGACTCTGGAAATAATAAAGCTCATAATATATCCACTTACAGGATTATTTCTGCTTATAACGGTTCATTTTGTGATGTATTCTGGTTAGTACATTCAGAAGGGAAGTTAAAAGTGGCTCAACTATCACTTGTACCTATAGAATAATCCCGAGTGTTCCATTGCATATCATTTGTTTGTTTCATTTTTTTTAATTTAAAGGAAAAAAACAACATTTCAAACCTCCAAACCTTCACTTATTTTCCGAATTCCAAGAGGCAGGCAGGGGCCAGGCTGTATTTATTTTTGAATCTGAAAATTTACAGGGGATCCAAAAAGACAAGTTTTCTTAGCTATGATTTGCTTTCTTTGCTGTCAACATTTAATATCAATATTAACACAATGTGTAGTCTAAAACTAGTTCCTTTGTAGTTTGCATGGGATGTGAATGCTGTCTCGACGTGCCCAGATCTTTGAAAACTCGTTTGACTACTGCATGAGCATCAAATCAGATGTTGGAAAATACATTTTTTTTGTGATAATTTGGTGAAACCGAGCACCCACAGTCTCTGGTTGCAGTAGTGTGTTGAATGATTTTTTCCCCCTTCTCTCTTTATACATATCTCTATTTGGAGCTCCAAGCTTCTTAGTAGTATGGGCTGACTATGATTGAGTACTTGCTCTTCTATCGCATGGCCTTGGTTAAATGTTAGAAGTTGGACCTAGGCTGTTTCCTTTCTGTTCTGTTCTCTTTTGTTTTCCTTTTTTTATATTAGTGTCTGGCTTTGTAATAACTGTGCATGCTTGGCTTGTGGCCTCATACTCAGCTTTATTCTCTGCACACCAGTCTTGAATAGCTACAGTGCTCAACCGAATTTTGGCGCACCCGCTTCCCCGGCAGGCTCCAACCCGGCCCGGCCCGGAGGCTTCCCAGGGGCAAACAGCCCGGGCCCCGTGGCAGACCTCTACGGGGCAGCCAGCCAGGACTCCGGCGTGGGCAACTACATAAGCGCCGCCAGCCCCCAGCCGGGCTCCAGCTTTGGCCACGGAATCGCCGTAAGTAATCTTGTAACAGCAACAACAACATTTATTGTGGTCCATAGACCAGGAAGTAAAGCCAACAGTCATTATAAATTCTCTCATCTCAGGAGAAGTCCATTGTACAAGATACATCTACATGGTTTCCAGTAATACCCCTATTGGAGGTTAGTTGCTTTCTCAGCCTTGTTGCTACTGTGAGGAATTTTGCCCTGTGGCACTTGTCCTCCAAAAGATATCTAATAATCCTCCGTGGGGAATGGCTGGTCATGTAGGACACGATTGGATATAAAAGTTGGCCATGTTGCACTGTGTAGTAGAAGCACTGCAATAAAATTGATTGTTTTGCTATATGTTATTGCCTTATGTACTGTGGACATTTTGCCCCATGTGTAAGCTGCCCTGAGTCCATTTGGAGTCCAGGTGGGGTAGAAAAATAAAGTTATTAGTATTTCCCTCAGAGCTGCTAAGAGCCAGATGCCTGGAATTCCTTACTCCCAACGACTATGCCCCTGTGAGGGAAATGGAATAGAAACAATAGAACACATTTTATTTCGTGTGAAACCAGGAAATTATTTATTTATTTATTTATTTATAAATTCGATTTGGTAGACCGCTCTCTCTGGAGCCCAGAGCGGTTTACAGCATAAAATCAATAAAACATCAGTAAACAGATAAAAGACGTATACCCAAAAGCCCTCCCCACAAATGATCCCGGCAAGCAATAATACGCAGAGGCAATACAAATTAGAGCATGCCTTAGACCTGGCCTGTGTATATTTGAAACAAGAGGGGGGGGGGGTTTCCATGGAAATGGGCAGGCCCAGATTAACACCTTTTTGCACCCCAGGCCACACTTTGGAATTACACCCCCTTTAAGCCAATCTCCCGCCACCTCCAAGGTCCCCATTCCCACCGGCTGGAAAGCTCTGCTGTGCTCTGAAGGTCTCCTCAGGAGTCGGGAGGCTTGGGGAGAGCACAGCAATTGCAAACTCGCTCCAAAGGCATGCATGAGAGAGAGAGAGAGAGAGAGAGAGAGAGAGCGTGTGCGAGAGCACGAGAGAGAGAGTGCATGCGCGAGAGAGAAAAAGAGTGCGTGAGAGAGAGAACACGCGTGAGAGAGAGAGAGAGAGTGCATGCGAGAGAGCAAGAGAGAGAGAGAGCATGCGCGAGAGAGAGAGAGACGGAGGGGACGGAGCAGAGACTTTGCCGGGAGAAGGAGCGAGGAGGGGCATGAGAAAGGGCGAAAGAGGGGCGCAGACCAAGGTTTTTTTTGGTCCGTGATCTGCGGGGGGGCCCTTGGCTTGCGCCCCTAGGCCATGACCTCGTTGGCCTTATGGGTAATCCGGGCATGGAAATGGTAGCAATGAAAGAGAGAGGATATGGTGAGGGATAGGAGGCATGAGGGAAAGAGACTGTCAGTTGGAATTTTTGTTTTGTACCATGATGTATGCTTTTAGAAATAGAGCCTTCCCACTTTGTTCGTGAGGTAATTTCCTCGCCAGAAAGCTACAGATCCGGGCAATATACATGAATCTATTGTGCAGTGTTTACAGTAGACTCTGTAGAAGATACAAAGGAAGATCAGCCTGTTTAGCAAGTGTCAATTATAATATAATATAATGTAGGTTGAGAATTACTAATTTGGGAGCAGAAATTGTGCTTAACAAGTTGCATGCAAAGTTGTATTGTCGTTGATTTTACTGTGTTCTGATGGTGTGTGTTAGCATGAATGCCTAATACTATGTAAAGGCCACATAACTAAATGGCTTTCAGTGGAATTTGGAAGATTCCCATATAAACTTACACCTATGTAACAATACCTATCCAATTTTTCAAAAGTGTTGGGAAGACGGTACAAACTAATTAATTGCTATATGGCAGGGGCCAGGAACCTTTTTGACTCAGAGAGCCATAAAAGCAAAATATTTGGAAATTTATTTCAGTGAGAGCCATATAATATATATTATATATTTTAAGACTGAATTCAACTAAATGTGAGTCTATACGTACGTACTATGAGAAAAGGATTCCCCGGCAGAATGAGGGGACACTTCAGACCTGGCTCTGCAAAAGGCACGCTCAGGACTCTGAGAAGGAAGAGACGTCGGAAGGAAGGAAGGGGGAAGGAAAGAAAGAAAGAAAGACAGAGGAAATAAAGGAGGGAGGGGGAGAGGAAGAAAGAAAAGAAGAAGGAACTATGGAAAAGAAAGAAAAGAAAAGCAGGAGAGAGACAAGGAGGGGAAAAGGAAGAAGAAAATGGGAACGGAGGAAAGGAAAGGGTGGGGAAAAGAAAGGAAAGGGAGTGAGGAAAAAGTAAAATAATGAAGGGAAAAGAAGAAAAGAAAGAAGGGCAGAGAGGGGGAAGTGAAAAGAAAGGAAGGAGAAGGAAAGGAAGACTTGGGGGAAAGGAATAGAAGAGGAAGGAAGGAAGAGGGAGAATGGAGGAAAGAAGGAAGGAGAGAAGTAGAAGGAAAGGGTGAAGCAGGAGAAAGAAAGGAAGAAGAAGAAGGAAGGAAGGAAGAGGGAGAATGCAGGAAAGAAGGAAGGGGAGAGAGGGGAAATAAAGGAGAGAATGAAAGGGGGAAGGGGGAAGAAAGGAAGGAAGAGGAAGGAAGGAAGAGGGAGAATGGAGGAAAGAAGGAAGGGGAAAGAGGGAGGGAAAAGGAAGAGAGAAGGAAAGGGTGAAGGGGAGAAAGGAAGGAAGGAAGAGGAAGGAAGAGGGAGAATGGAGGAAATGGAGGAAAGAATGAAAGGTAGAGATGGAGGGAAAATGAAGGAGAGAAGGAGAAGGGAAGAAAGGAAGAGGAAGGAACGAAGGAAGGGAGGAAGGAGGAGAAGAATGGAGGAAGGAAGAGAAGGGAAAAGAAGAGAAAGAAAGGGTGAAGGGGAGAAAGAAAAGAAGGAAGGAAGGAAGGAAGGAAGGAAGGAAGGAAGGAAGGAAGGAAGGAAGGAAGGAAGGAAGGAGAGAATGGAGGAAAGAAGGAAGGGGAGAGATGGAGGGAAAAGTAAGGAGAGAAAGAGAAGGAAAGGGTGAAGGGGAGAAAGAAAAGAAGGAAAAGGAAGGAAGGAAGGAAGGAAGGAAGGAAGGAAGGAAGGAAGGAAGGAAGGAAGGAAGGAAGGAAGGGGAGAGGGAGGGAAAAGTAAGGAGAGAAGGAAAGGGTGAAGGGGGAGAAAGGAAGGGAGAGCCAGATGCAATCATGTAAAGAGCCACATCTGGCTCCCGAGCCGTAGGTTCCCTACCCCTGCTATATGGTATGCTTGTGCAATTCCAGTTTTCTTACACCACAGTAACCCGCCAATCGCATTACCTATATAGCGAAATATAGATTATGATTCTGTTCAGAATTACAGCAATAGAGACTTGCTATCTATTAACACGCACAAGACACCTCATTTCCATTTTTTTTAATGTTTTGCCTAAAGGAAAAGAGAGGGTTGTGCTTGAAAAAGTGTGTGGTGTTGACCTTTGACGCCACCTGGTTTGCAAAGAATAACATGGCACTGGGCGCTGTGCTTTCCCTTGCACTAATGTGACCTTTTAAATTATTTTTGTGTCGACCTGCACATAGCTGCCGCTTTAATTTCAAGTCCAATAACGTTCTGCAAGAAGCGGCTGCCTTTGTAATAGGTTTCAGACCAACTGTTTTGACTACGAGCAGCTTGGAAATGCGATTCCAAATTGACCCGGTCCTGGAAAAATACCTCTAGCACTGAACCTCGAGAGATGTTCGCAGGTTCTGCCACATTCATGCTGACAACACACATCCTGGTGATTTTGGGGGAAAAATAATTTCATGCAAAAAGCAAAAAAATTACAAAATCATAATCTCTTCCCTTGTATCCCACTGATGATGCTAACAATTGTACAATTTTAGGGGCCTTTGATTGCAACGGCTTTTACAAATGGATACCATTGAAACGTTACACAGGGTTGGTTGCCATCTCACTTGGAGGTATTCCTGCATATAGCATTTGTATTCTTTACTATGTCCCTTCTCTCTTGCCCTATTTCTTGTTCCACTCTTTCCCTTTTCTTCCTGTCTCTTGATCATTTCCCTTTACCTCCCTGAAAGCACCTCCCCCCCCCCCCCCAGAAGCAGATTTCTAGGTGATGGAAACTGGAAAGAGACCTTGAACTCAAATCTTTACTATTTCTGTCATTTTTAAATGAAATTTATTATGTCTGAGCAAAAAAAAAATGCAGATTTGCATGAACACCAACAAAACTGTGTTGGCAAAGGCTTTCATGAGTGGAATCACTGGGTTGCTGTATGGCCATGTTCCAGAAGCATTCTGTTGTAACTCAGATCCCAATTAGAGCCAAGGGGGTAACAAAAGGTTTATTTCACAAGGAGTGGGAATGGGACTAACAAAAAACTAGCCAAACTGGCGAAAAGCCCACAAAACCCCAGGGAAGCCCAAAAAAACACTGCAGGAGAATCCAAGGTAAGCTCAGGGATGTCCTCTGCGAGGTCCTTTGTAGGATAATCCAAAACGGTCCAAGGTCAAGGCCAGGAGAAATGAAAAAACGAGGAGACAATCCAAGGTCTAACAGGAGAGAATATCCAGTAGAGACAAACCCTGCCACTAGGATACACGGCTGTAGGAGTAGTCAGGAACACGATACCAGAAATCAGGATGTCAAGGTAACAAGATGTCAAGATAAACAGGAACGCCAAGGCAACAGGACACCAGACACAACTCCTTGCCTGCCACAAGGGCCTATTTCCCAGACCCACAATTTATACACTAGAGGTCAGATTCATCAGTGTCACACCCATCTTGATTAGGTGAAACAGCTGTCTGCCATTCAGCGTCTCTCCAACCTCCCAATGTCTTTCAAAACTTAGGGTTTCCCAATCATTCCGAGAAGTATCAGTGGGCCAATCTTTATCACTGTCAAACCCCATAAATGTGGAGTCAGCATTACATATATCCTGAACTTCGTTTACTAGCGTTGAATCAAGCTCAGTATCACTTTCTCCTGACTCCAGTTCTACATCTCCAGGAACATCTCCAAATGACTGAATCTGCAGAGGCTGTAAGTTCCTGCCGAATCCTTTTCCTCTGCTCTAACCCTTCAGAGCTGGAATTGCTTGCATTTCGTTTTCTTCGCACTCCAGCGTCTGAAAGCTCATTAGGCTCTCCCAACTGCATTCCATTCTCAGCTGGAGATAACTCAGCGTCTGCTACAGCTCTGCTGGGCCATTCTAACAATCACCATGTCAGACTGCACAGAGAAGCCATTGAAATCCACAAGCATGTGCACAATTTCAACACAAAGGAGGAAATCATGACAATGAAATCTGGCTACCAGTGTTTAAAAAAACTCTGAAGGACAGTAAATAAAGAGCAACACTCAAAAACAGGGGAGGAATTCCAGACAAGAATCAATCACGGCCAGCTAATACTTCCCATCTCCCAACATTTGGGGTACAGACCCAAAATTAATAAGAACATCAGCCCTGGCCTTGTCTTACTCAACTGCCTGCCCTGTTTGGCACAAGTCTGCCATGCAAAGCAGGTGAACATAGCATTGAAGGAAACATGCAGAATAAGGATGTCTTACCTGTTGATAAACAAGCTAGCTGGCATCCCCCCCCCCCAAATATGCAACGGGAAGTTGCCGCTAAATGTGAGAGAAATAAAGTTTAACCCCGTGAAAGCCACCTCCTCCCAGTAGACTCAAATCAAGGGAAAGCTTTATGAGAACCACCACTCCTCTTGGCACCCCCGCGACAGCAAGGGTCTCCCTCTGGGCAGCTCAACCAGGAAATCCCAACTGGATGGCCCCCAGCGAGAGAGGGTCTTTCTCCAGGGGCAAACCAAGAATGGGCAACTTGGAAGTCCCTGAACAGACTCAGAAGCAGAGTGGACAGGTCAAAAGACAACCTGGCCAAATGGCACCACATAAAAGAACCCCACACCTTGTGTGACTGTGGAGCAGAACAGACAACTCCGCATCTGTATGCTCATCCACTTGGGCTGGATATCTCCGGTTTAAATTACTTTGAAACCCGTTATTTTTCATATTTTCGTATTTTTCTATCATATATCGACCCTCAGGGTCCAACCCGGAAGAGAAATTTCAAAACCGAACCCGGATGCCATTTTTTTCTAAAGGTCGCGTTATTAGTTCGTATTTTCCCCTCCTCAGTTCTCAAATCACGAGAGGAGACTGGGTCCCAGGTGTTTTGGCCTACAACTCCCAGAAATCCCATCCAGTTTACCAGCTGTTAGGATTTCTGGAAGTTGAAGGCCAAAACATCCCTCTCCTTCCTTCGGTTGCAACGGAAAGAAGAGGAAACGTGCCTCCTCCGCTTTATTGCCAAGGACAGGAGGAGGAGGGGATTCGCAGCCTTGCGCCTCCTCCTGTCTTTGGGACTAACCCGGGACCCTTGCTGCGGTTTATTTCCTTGCCAGGGGAGGAGGAACATCAGCCCCCCCCCCTGCCAGGCGAGCCCCCACCCTTCCTTCCCTGCTTGTAAATAACGCGGGACAACAAGGGTTGCCCCGCGTTATGTACAAGCAGGGAAAGAAAAACTCGCATTTTTCCCATGCAGGGGAGGAGGAGGGCAGGTTCACCTGCCTTCTTCCTTCCCTGCATGGGAATAACTCGCATTATTCCCATCCAGGGGAGGAGGGGGGAAGCTCCCTTCTTCCCTCCTTGCCCCTCCCAGCTGACAGGCATTGCGCCCGATGCCTGTCAGCTGGGAGGGGCAGGGAGGGAAGAAGGGGGAGCAAGGGTTCCCTCCATTCTAGCCTCCCAGCTGGCATAATGAATAAAAATGAAAATTCGTTATTAATAACGTTTCAATCACAAAATTTCTTTTTTAAAATTTGTATTAATTTCTATAACGAACCAAAAAATGAATCCCCCCCCGAGTTTAGAATCAAACTTTTCATGGATCAACCACCACTGTGCCCTGCCTCATGTACAGAGGAGGGATTGTTGGAGGCTACAGACAATGCCCTTGCTGTTGCCCGTTTTTAGTCAAAAGATATTTAGCTGCTTGCGCGTCTTCTATTTTTATCAGTTTTATACTAATGTATGCAATGCTTTTGATACGAAATAAATAAATAAACCGGCACTGAACATCATATCCCCTGATCACCGAAAGGCCATGTGTGACAACACTTTTGATACAAAACAATGCTTTTGATACAAAATTAAAAATACCTCCCAACAAAGGATCCCCCAGATAGTAAGCAGTCAGGCTTGGAAGCTGCAAGGTCATTAAATACTAATCAAGGTGGCCAACTATTAAACCTGTAATGTTGTTGTTTTAATTGATTTTATGTAAAACGCCCCGAGCCTCCTGGAAGGAGCGGTATACAAGATTGAATCTATATATATATATATAAATCTAACATCCGTGGTTATAAGCTTATAGACAGCAAGACTACACAACGAACACACACAAAACCAGGCCACACTGACACATAACCCAACGAGGTAAGTTTGCAAAAAAAAAAACCCAAAAAATTAAAGACAACAGCCAAAAAACCGTAAAAACCTTTGGGACTACAAGTCCCAGAAACCACTGGGGCAGGCCAAGAAAAACCGTGCATGGCAAAGGCGGTTGGAACAGCTCCCCCCCCCAACCGATCGGGGGTGTGCTGTACTTCTCGCCGCCTCCCCACCCCCTCCAAACAAACCCACCTCCTCCTCTTCCTTCTCGTGGCCTTTGCATCGGGGAAGGAAGCTTGGGCCCAACTCCGCCTCTCCCCTCCTAAGAGCCCCCTCTGTTGCCAAGGCCCCTGGGAGAGGCCCCACCCACGAAGAACAGAGTCAACGGCCTGGTGTGTCCCCGCGAAAAGAGTCCCCAAACAGAGGCCAGGGAGCCACGAAGGAAGGAGAGGAGAAAAGAAGGAAGGGAAGGAATGCAAGAAGGAAGGGAGGGAGGAAGAAAGAAGAAAAGGAAGGAAGAAGAGACAGTAGAAAGGAAATACATACACAAGGATGGAAGGCAAACAGACAGGAAGGAAGGAAGGAAGGAGAAAATAAAGGAGGGAGGTAAAAAGGGAAGGAAGGGGGGAAAGGTAAGAGAGGGGGGAAAGATAAAAACCTGGTGAACTACAATTCCCCCTTCCCTTCTTCCTGTTCTTTCCTACCCTCCCACACTGCCAAGGAGGAACCCAGCACGCCTGAGCCAACTTTGGCCCTCCTTCCCCCCCAGGAGTTTGGGACTCCAACTCTTCAGAACTCCCCCAACAATGGATTTGAACCAAACTTGGCACACAGCACTCCCATGACCCATAGAAAATAATGGAAGGGTTTGGTGGGTATTGACCATGACTTCTGGAGTTGTAGTTCACCCACATCCAGAGAGCACTGTGCAGTCAAACAATGATAGATTGGAACCAACATTGGCATCAATACTCCATATGCCCACATGTGAACACTGGTGGAGTTTGGACAAAATAGACCTTGACAGCTGGGAGTTGGTTATTCGGATTTATAGTTATTCATATACAAGCAAAGAGCATTCTCCGCCACACCAAGGATACAATTGGTGTCTATGGGCAGCGTCGGCTCTTTGGCTTACGAATGGCCTTGGAGGTGTCTATGGGCAGGTGTCTCCCAACGCCACAGCAACGCGTGGCCGGGTAAAGCTAGTAATAAATAAATAAATAACTACAACATTCACACTTGCTTCAAGCAAACAATAGTTCTTTCTCCCACCCTGGACATTCCACAGATATATAACCCTCCCCTGCCTAGTTTCCAACATACCCCCCAACCTCTAAGGATGCCTGCCATAGTTGGGGGCAAAATGTCAGGAGAGAATGTTACTGGAACATGGCCATACAGCCCAGAAAACTTACAGCAAGCCACCGACAAAGCACTTCCCAAACACACAGTGTTTGGCTGCATGAAAACTCGTCGAAGTATCATACAAAAAATATTGTACCAAGGAAGGTACCCTTCTTACCTACAGATCAAGTACCACAAATTACAAAGGCAAATAAATCTCTAGAAAAGGTTCAATATGGATCCCTACCCGTTTCCTTCCTCTTTAACTGATCTGTTGATTTTCATCCCGGTAGGGGACACTTTTGCATACTTTGTACTATAAATACTTTGCTGACAAAAGAATCCGGTCTTCAACACAGTCTATGAACAGACAGAACTATAAATACAAAGATTTGCATTGAATACCACCTATCTATCAGTGGTTCCTAACCTTGTTTTGACCAGGGACCACTCTCCAACATGAGTACCAAAATGGTGACAGTTTGGTTATTTGGGATACTGAATCAGGAAATTGAACAGGAAAGACCACATCAGCTCTAGTTTCTGATACAGTAATCGCCATCTGGTCACCCACAGAAAACCATATTTCATAATGTAGACTTAGAACTGATGTAGTCTGTCCAATTCAATTTTCTGAATCAGCACCCCAAATAACCTCAGGAATAGGCCTAATCAGGAATAGGCCTATATTGTTTGGTTATTTGGGGTGCCGATTCTGAAAAATGCATTGGATAGACCACCTCAGCTCTAGTTTCAGATACAGAACATATGCCATCCAGTAGTCACCATCTGCTCACCCACAGAAAACAGTATTTCATAATCCAGAGCTGATGTAGTCTATCCAATGCAATTTTCTGAATCGGCACCCAAATAACCGCAGGAATAGGCCTAATAAGGAATAGGCCTAGATTTTTTGGTTATTTGGGGTACCGATTCAGAAAATTCAGCTCTAAGTTCTGATACAGAACACATGCCATCCAGTAGGCACCATATTTTAGTTCTTACGGACCACTGGTGGTCCAAAGACCACAGGCTGGGAACTACTGGTGTATATATCGCTATATTTTGCTGCTATTTGTATCTAATCTGTGCATTCTGAATTAAAAAGCAGTGCATGGAATGAATATCATAATTGCTGAAATTAAGTTGATGTTGCATGCTATTTTATGGGAAATCCTGTGAATTAAAAGTCGTCAGAAATAACCAGGGGGTTAAAAATATTATGTCCAGGTTTACAACACATCATCCAATCTGTTGCACCCTCTGAGAAATATCTAATAGCCGTCTCCCACGAATCTCCTCTTAAGTCTGGGCATGAATGGCATGTGTCCATGGGCAGCCTTTGTGGTTTGATGAAGACTTAGTCCACCACACAAAGTGGCCTTGAAGGCCACGAGGAAGATGCCCTCCAACAGTTAAGAGGCCTAAGCTTCATATCAGGCAGTGGTTCTCAACATGTGGGTCCCCAGATGTTTAGGTCTTCAACTTCCAGAAACAGGAACTCATTAGAGTTTGCTTTTAGTCACAGTTTTATATATCCATGTAAAGTCCAGGAATGTATCTCCCAAAAATATGCAGATTACACTATTTAAATACAGTAAAATAAAGTTTGTACTTTTTACTATCACATCATATGAAATAAATTGGATTTTCCCCCCCTACAAATGTAGAGAGTATTCTTGGGGTAGATATCAACTTATTAATATTATTATTATTATTAGAAACACAATAAGATGAGTCCACAGCAGACAAGATCACTCTGCTGGCTGTTGTATTGGATCACACGTCGGACATTTCCCAAGTGCCTAGGACTGTGTGAAGTATCGGCAAATAATGCTTGCAGATCCGAGTCGGGTAGCTTTTTGCACAGGCCCGGATTAAGTCATTGTGGCGCCCTAAGCCACAAATTGGAAGCCTCGCCCCTAGGGGCGGGGCTTCCCTCTGCCTTTTTGTTGCTCGCGCCGGGCGCCGCTCCTACCTTGATTGAAAGAAGGAGAGGGACCAGCGCGAGTGAGGAAGAGGCGGGGCGAAGCCGCGTCAGAGTCCCTAGGGGCGGGACTTCGCTCCACCTCTTCATCGCTCATGTCAAGCGCCCCTCCTTCCTTCACTCAAGGAAGGGAGGGACACCCGACACGAGCGACGAAGAGGTGGAGCGAAGTCCCACCCCTAGGGCCTCCGACGCGGCTTTGCTCCCTCTCTTTGTTGCTCGCGCCGGCGGGCGCCGCTCCTTCCTTGAGCTGACGCGAGCAACGAAGGGGCGGGGCGAAGCCGCGTCAGAGGCCCTAGGGGCCTATGGCACTCCTCGCGCAGGCACAGAAGCGCCTCAAGATTGTTTTTTTTCTTTTTTTAATTTTGGGGGGCCCGAATCTGACACCCCCCCCCCATGGCTACGCCCCTAGGCCATGGCCTAGGGTGGCCTAATGGATGATTAGGGCCTGCTTTTGCAGCTGACAGATGGTAATTTTGTCAGCACCGACTGTGTTTAAGTGCAGGCCAAGGTCTTGAGGCACTGCACCCAGAGTGCCGATCACCACTGGGACCCCCTTGGCTGGCTGTGCCGGAGTCTTTGCAGTTCAATCTTTAAATTTTATTTTTTCATTTATTAATTATTTTGATTTATATACCTGAAAGGCTCAGGGTGGTTCACAGCAGCGAACAACACAATCACTACATAATTAAAAACATAATAAAACAGATTGAGATAAGAGTGGAATTTAACAGTCTTAGAAGTTAAACGCCTTTCTGAAGAGGTTGGTCTTGCAGGCCCTCCGAAAGGCCTGTAGGTCAGTTATTGCTCGAGCCTCCTCTGGGAAGGCATTCCAAAGGGTAGGCGCTGCCACAGAAAAAGTGCGCTGCCGCATCGATGACAAGCGGCAGATCTTAAGTGATGGAACCTCCAATAGGTTTTGATCCATGGACCATAGTGGTCTCGGGAATGTGCAGGGATAGGCGGTCCTTCAGGTACACTGGCCCCAGACCATGCAAGACCTTAAAGGTCACCACCAGCACTTTGAAGGCAATCCGGTACTCAATGGGGAGCCAGTGCAAGCGCTGTAGAACTGGTGTGATATGGCACGATAGTATCGCTCCAGCCAGTAGTCGAGCCGCAGCGTTTGCGCCAGCTTAAGTTTCCGGATTACTGACATATGAAGGCCAATGTAAAGGGCATTACAGTAGTCCAGTCTCGAGATGGCCATGGCCTGGATTACCACGGCTAGGTCGTCACCAGAGAGGTAGGGCGCTGGCCGCCTTGCCTGGCGCAGATGGAAAAATGCCGCTCTCCTCATGGTGGAGACTTGAGCCTCCATCGACAGCAGAGGGTCCAGGTGGACCCCCAGGCTTTTAACCAGGGCTGACAGGCTAACCACCTCGCCATCCTGTTGGCCCGTAGCCACCCAGTCACGGCTTCAAGGCACTGATGGAAATAATCGGGTACAGAGTCTGGGCGGCCTTCCATCCTCAGCACCAGCTGGGTGTCATCAGCGTACTGATGACACTCCAGACCAAAACTACGCACCAGTTGAGCCAGTGGACGCATGTAGATGTTAAATAATAGAGGAGAGAGGATAGTCCCTTGGGGGACCCCACAATTAACCCCTCCCTTTTCAGAGACCATCCCTCCCCTCTCCACCTGTTGTCCCCATCTTGGAGAAAGGAGGCCACCCATTTAAGGCCGGACCCCCTAACTCCCGTCATGGCTAAACGGTGGATCAATAGAGAATGGTCAACTGTGTCAAATGCTGCCGTGAGGTCCAATAACACAAGCAGCGCTGACCTGCCTTGGTCCAACTGGCAGCGCAGCTGGTCTGTGATAGAGACCAGCACAGTCTCTGTCCCGTGCCCCAAGCGGAAGCCGGACTGGAAGGGATCTAATCCAGCTGTGTTGTCCAAGAACTGCTGCAGCTGTCCCGCTGCTGCCCTTTCAATCACCTTGCCCAGAAACGGTAGGTTCGAAACTGGGTAATTGCCGGTTTCTTTGGCAGCGAACTTACCATTGCCTCTTTTAAACTCTCTGTCAAAATTCCTTGCTCAAGGGAACTGTTTACTATATTCAACAGAGCCATGGAGGGGGGGGGGGTGTCAGATAACCCCTCCCAGCAAGATCTAATTAGCCAGGAGGGGCACGGGTCGAGGGAGCAGGTTGTTGGTCTAGCTGCAACAATGAAATCCTCATATTGTGTCATCTTTTCCAATTGTTTCTCTGCAATCCTGCTGGTGTCTAGGATTGCAACTTCCAGGATCCATACTTTGGTTTTTAACACGATCAATCAATTAATCAATCAATTGCCTTTATTTCAGTTAACAAACCTTAGGCAGATACAGAAAAATATAATACAGATAAAAGTCACATATAAAACACAATACAGGTTATCAAATGTACACATATTAAGATTACTGGCATTAAAATTTATATCTCTTAGAACAGTGGTTCTCAACCTGGGGGTCCCCAGATGTTTTGGCCCCCAACTCCCAGAAACTTTTTTATTTGAAGTTTATTTAAAGTTTCCCCAAAAGAAACTTTAAATACGATTTTAAAATCTTCCTGGCCGATGACAGATAAGAGGCATTATTACCTTCCTTCTTTCATCCCTATAAAAGGACCATTCAAACATGACATGCTTCTACTGCGCCCTCCCCACACGGGCAAAGCCGATCATTGTAATCTTTATGTTGAAAACGCCCTTCTAGGTCAGGAGTCTTGTGCTCCAAAACTCTGTCTGTCTGAATTTGGAAGTCCCAGAGGAGTTTGATGTGTTCATTTTCTGTACTGTTTTCCAGCTTGTGATCCCACAAACTGGAAGATGGTCGCAGGAAGATGGTGTTTGTGGCACAAATTCCAATGAATACTCTGAGCAATGGTGTTGTGCCTCTGCTTCTTGCAGCAGCTGATGATGGGATCTATTGTTTTATCTGCTTCCTTGCAGCTTATTATTATTATTATTGTTATTATTATCATTTAAAGATTGAACTGCAAAGACCAGTAAAGGTATTCCCAGTGGTGATTGGCACACTGGGTGCAGTGCCTCAAGACCTTGGCCTGCACCTAAACACAGTCGGCGCTGACAAAATTCCCATCTGTTAGCTGCAAAAGGCCACCCGACTCGAATCTGATGAAGTTACTAGTCCTGGTCCATGGTTTTAAATGTTTCTAAAGTACTTACAAAACTAAGGTTCTGGTGGTGACCACTAGGTGGCGCCGGTGCTTTGCTTCTACGGTGTTGCTAAAGTTCTGGTGGTGAACATTTCAGAACTCTAACAAAACTTTCAAAACTTCATTATTATTTCATTATTGGTGATTTTTAAGACAGAACCAATTAGGAACTACCATTTATAACGAAATTTATAACCAGAACTTTAGCGACACTATAGAAGCAAAGCACCAGCGCCACCTGGTGTTCACCACCAGAACTTTAGCAACACTATAGAAGCAAAGCACCAGCGCCACCTAGTGTTCACCTCCAGAACTTTAGCAACACTATAGAAGCAAAGCACCAGCGCCACCTAGTGTTCACCTCCAGAACTTTAGCAACACTATAGAAGCAAAGCACCAGCGCCACCTAGTGTTCACCACCAGAACTTAAAAGGTTGAGAACCACTTGTTGAGAACTACAGGTTGAGAACCACTGACATAAGGAGATACAAATCTCTAAAGACTGTGTTGTAATATTTTTTGCCCTTTATTGATTCTCTCCACCTTTCTCTGCCGTAGAGTATATCTGGATGTCCAGGCAAGACGGGAAGAAGTTTCTGAATGGTTCCATGTCGAGGTGATACGTCATCAGACTTCGAGCATCACATGTTCCCCAAAATAACCCACACAAACTGGAGGTGGCACTCAGCCGAAATCTCTTATCATCTCATGAACGTGCTGTACTATATAGAACAACAGCTTTTGAAAACAAAACAAAAACAAAACAAAAATGTATATATATATTAATCCATTTTCTTCATTTTATTATTTTCTTTCTTGATGTTTTTTCCCCTCCTTTGAATTCTATTTTAATCACATTTTTGGTAGTATTTTGACATAGGCTTAGTCACGTTGATCTGCTAACTTTGTGTATTTTAGGAGAAACCTAACCATAATATAACTGTTTATATATTAAGGATTTCTTTGCTTTGCTTTTTAACCTCCCCACCCCTTTTCTTTCTTTTTTTGTCGCGTAAACGAAGCTGAAATGGTGTCATGATTTTTTTCGGTAGACTGGTACCAATTTTGAAGCTGGGGGCTGCGAGGGGGGGCATTTTTTTCAGGTGGAATTTAGCACACACTGAATCTAGAAGTAGAGCAAGCAAGACAAGTGAATGGAAATATTCTATTTTATGCTGGATGGAGAATAGCAGGCTGGCTCAGTAGCAGAATCTCTAGCAGTTCTTTCTATTAGTTAACCTAATTATATCTATTTTCGGCAATAAGATGAGGACCACAACGTTTCTTGGGGTCCTTTGTTTTTCTATAAGTGCATTTTCTGTTGTTTGGAAAACAAAAATAGAGGCGATAAGGATTTTTTGAAATTGTGACTTCAAAAACAGAATAAATACTGTAAATACAATTCCATTAACTTACATATAAACTATGAGAGAGAGAGAGAGAGAGAGAGAGAGAGAGAGAGAGAGAGAGGTGCATAATATTTTTTGATGGGAGGCAGACTAGGGGAGTTTCTGTACCAAACTCAAGACGAAGATTTAAGAGCCCAAGATCAACCATTCGGGTCCTTGGATCTGAGCGGGAGACATGCCGGAGCACAAAGACATCCTCCTACAGCTCTCATTCATCTTGTTGGGAAAGTTTGAGATCGACTGCTGGAGCTGGTCCATGGCAGTTAGATCGACCCTGTTTCGCTTGCTCCGTAGGTATGTCACGTCTTATAACTGTACTAGCGCCATACCAGCATCTGAGGGCCCGTCCAGACAGTACCTTTATCCCAGGAGCTTCTGCAGAAACAGGAGGATGGCCAGACACCGTTCCCTGTTAACACGGACCTGGCTGCTACAAAAGGCAAAAAACAAAGCATTTCCAGGTGCGGGAATATTGCGGTTTCAAAACGAATATCCGCATCTTCGAATGTCTGTATGTCCTTGCAATTGGAAATCGTGGGATTTTTTTTCTAGTTTGTTCCTGGGTTTTAGATGTTTGTTCCTGATTGGTCAGTGTCTAAAAAGAAGGGGACATCTGAGTAGAATGCAAAACCTTTGTGTGCCAGAAACTTCATGAAACGCGTGGAGGGCACATTTTCTCTGGCCAGGACAAAGTCAGGCCCCCCTAGTCAACGTTGTACATCTTTTCACAGAAAGAGCAATCAAGAACAGTCATGTATAACCCAGGAACAGTGTCCTATTGTTTGATGCCACAGATACACAGCCAAATCTGTCTGGACAGATGGCTCTAAAAAGTGTCAGTAATGACAAAGTTCTGTTCCTGGCTTGAAAGTGTGTGTTCCTGATTGATTGTGCAGTGCTGACTTGGGCAGAAGTGGTCCTACCCTGTAAACCAGGTGTTTTGGCCTACAACTCCCAGAAATCCCCGCCAGTTTACCAGATGTTAGGATTTTTGGGAGCAGAAGGCCAAAACATCTGGGGACCCACAGATTGAGAAACACTGCTGTAAACTTTGTTTGTGTGGTAGATACTTCCAGGCCCGGATTAACAACTTTTTGCGCCCTAGGCCGCACTTTGGAATTATGCTCCCTCCTGCCCCTCCCTCCCCCCCTCTCTTGGGCCCCCTGTTGCGGCGAGCGGGCTCCAAAACCACCGCCTTAGGGAAGGAGGCCGGCCTCGCGCCCTGAGCACAGGCCAGAATCCCGCTTGATCCTCCCTATAGGCACCACTGACCTGGCCGTTGCTCCCGAAGGCCCACTTGGCCTGCTGCTATTTCCCTGCTGGGGGGGGGGGTCGCTGCCACCTTTCCTCCTCCCGCCTTTCCTCCTCCTGTGCATGCGCCTGTATCCGGGCCACGGGAGGCCACTTCCCTGAGGCGGGGCGTTCTTGCAAGACGTGTCGACTGCGCCCTCCCTCCCTCCCTGGCGCTTCAGCTGCGCAGCTCTCTCCTTTCCTCCGCCAGCGCCTCCTGGGCCTTCCTGAGGGCGAGTTCCGCAGAGCCCATTGCATCCATTGTCCCTCCCTCCCACCCAATCAGGCTTCGACCTCCCCTTCCCCCACCCCTCCAGCGCCCCAACCCCTGCCTTCCCCCTCCCTTCAGCTCCGCTTATGGGCGTGTGTGGCGGTGGGGCTCCGGCTCCTCCTCCTCCTCTTCTCCTCCTCCTCCTTCTCCCCGTGGGCGACGCTGCTACGCAGAGGAGGCAAGGCGGGGAAGCCACAGGCTGCCAACGGCTCCACGAACAGGTTGGAGCCCCAGCTGGCGGTGGGAGAGAGCGGCATGAGGCGGAGGCAGCCCAGGAGCAGCGGCTTCCTTCCTCATCTCCATGCGCCGTTGCGTTTTTATTTGTTTCAACATTTGGGGGGGGGGTCCGTGATTTGTGCCGCCCTTGGTGTGCACCCCTAGGCCATGGCCTAACCTGGCTTTATGGGTAATCCGGGCCTGGATACTTCATGAAGGGCACAGTTTCTCTGGCCAGGACAAAGAACGAAACATGCAGAATAATCACAGGATGTCTTAAACCTGTACCTGTTGATCAATTTTGCAGTGATTCTGCATATCCACACCTTTTTTTAAAAGCCAAAGTTTCTGGCGGTAGTCCTATGGCAGCCTCTAAATCTCGCAACAAAACATCAAATCTGAAAAACTAAGGCAGAAATCCCGGGACCAACAGGTCTGTATGTGGACCTCTTCTGAAGTCCCGGGATGTTTAAAACCCGTGATTTCGTGCTGTCTGGAAGTGCCCTGAACTAGACCTCTGTGCATGCCTTTCTTCGACGTTAACCGTCTGGTTAGGTTTTAAAGTTCTTTTAAAGGACACTGCTGTTCCCAAGACTGAAAAAGCGAGCCTTTTAATATTTGTCAAAAAGGGTATTTAACGTTTCAAGCACACTTTTTGGAAGACGTTCCTTTCCCATCACCTGACTGTCCATCCATTTCAGCGCTTGCCCCACTCTTTCTCCCACAGCCCCTTGGACCGAGCGCCAGTCGGCTCCAAAGGTCCCCGGCTGCGGGTTTGGAGACGGGGCAGGCCGTAGAAAGCTTGCATCCTTCTCACCTCGTATCCATCTCTTTCCTATATTAACCAATTAGGGGGAAGCAATAGTTTCTTTTTTTAATAAAAAATTATTATTATTATTATTATTCTGAATACCTCAGTGCTACAAGTTTGTCACCCTAGACGCAAGAGAAGTTTAATTTATTATAGATGGAAACAGATTTGAAAAAATACTAATAATAATGTATAAAAAACATCATTGCACTGTGACTGGTAGGGAAAAACTGACAATTTCCAATTTGCACATGTTTAATGTTTGGCTGTTATGTATATGGTCCTCTGCTGGGGAGGAGACTTATGAAGGATATTTTTTAATTTAATTTTTTTAATATGGGTCAAATAGGCCGGCAACAGCAACTCGAAGTACAACACAGTAGGTGATATTACAAGCATAACTATAATAGTGTGGATATATTCTTTTTTTTAAGACATTAATATTTACAAGTTTTATTAATATTTTTTTAAATTGTTACGTTTATAAATTTGGTACTCTAGGTACAGCCAGAATAAGACACTGAATGCGACATTTGTTAAGAGAGAGAAAAGGCTGCTGCACTCCTATTTTTGTAAAATTTTACTAACAAGTAGGCTAATGTAGATGTTCCATAGACAAGTTAGAAGCAACACTCACCCAAGGCACCCAAAGGCTAAACCGGAAGGAGGAAAGGGGAAATCCACATTTCTGGTTTTGTTTTTTAAAGACCCACAACAATAAGGTTGTGTGGGAGAGGAGGGAGTTGTATAATGGCTTAAGGTCTCTTCTTCTTCCAGAATCAACCAGACTGCTGGACACTTTTTGAAACAAAATGATCGATACTTGATCAAACAGTATACTAGGAAAAAGCAGACCAAAAATGGTGATAGTAATTTACTAACTCATAAGTAAATAAAAGTAATTAACCACAAACCAAATTCCCTGAGAGTCAAGTGGGTTTTTTTTTACAAAAACAGAACAAAAGTGCAGGGAATATACTATACATAGCAGGCATTGGGTAAACTAAGGCCCGGGGCCCGGATGCACCCCCCTGGGTGCTTACCTCAGGCCCTCCTCATTATCCCTGCCTTCTTTGCTAAAATGGATGGGGGAGGAAGGCACATAGTAACTGAGAGCCCTCTGGAGCGCTCTCAGCTACCTTGTGTCTCGCCCTCCTCCCAGCATAAGGACAGTGCGATCAACCCCATTCTAAAGAAGGACAGCTCAAGGAAGGCACGCAATGGCTGAGAGCCCTCTGGAGCGCTCTCAGCCACCTTGTGTCTCGCCCTCCTCCCAGCATAAGGACAGTGCGATCAACCCCATTCTAAAGAAGGACAGCTGAAGGAAGGCACGCAGTGGCTGAGAGCCCTCTGGAGCGCTCTCGGCCACCTTGTGTCTCACCCTCCTCCCAGCATAAGGACAGTGCGATCAACCCCATTCTAAAGAAGGACAGCTCAAGGAAAACACGCAATGGCTGAGAGCCCTCTGGAGCACTCTCGGCCACCTTGTGTCTCGCCCTCCTCCCAGCATAAGGACAGTGCGATCAACCCCATTCTAAAGAAGGACAGCTCAAGGAAGGCACGCAATGGCTGAGAGCCCTCTGGGGCACTCGGCCACCTTGTGTCTCGCCCCTCCTCCCAGCATAAGGACAGTGCGATCAACCCCATTCTAAAGAAGGACAGCTCAAGGAAGGCACGCAATGGCTGAGAGCCCTCTGGAGCACTCTCGGCCACCTTGTGTCTCGCCCTCCTCCCAGCATAAGGACAGTGCGATCAACCCCATTCTAAAGAAGGACAGCTCAAGGAAGGCACGCAATGGCTGAGAGCCCTCTGGAGCACTCTCGGCCACCTTGTGTCTCGCCCTCCTCCCAGCATAAGGACAGTGCGATCAACCCCATTCTAAAGAAGGACAGCTCAAGGAAGGCACGCAATGGCTGAGAGCCCTCTGGAGCGCTCTCTGCCACCTTGTGTCTCACCCTCCTCCCAGCATAAGGACAGTGCGATCAACCCCATTCTAAAGAAGGACAGCTCAAGGAAGGCACGCAATGGCTGAGAGCCCTCTGGAGCACTCTTGGCCACCTTGTGTCTCACCCTCCTCCCAGCATAAGGACAGTGCGATCAACCCCATTCTAAAGAAGGACAGCTCAAGGAAGACACGCAATGGCTGAGAGCCCTCTGAGCGCCTCTCGGCCACCTTGTGTCTCACCCTCCTCCCAGCATAAGGACAGTGCGATCAACCCCATTCTAAAGAAGGACAGCTCAAGGAAGACACGCAATGGCTGAGAGCCCTCTGGAGCACTCTCGGCCACCTTGTGTCTCGCCCTCCTCCCAGCATAAGGACAGTGCGATCAACCCCATTCTAAAGAAGGACAGCTCAAGGAAGGCACGCAATGGCTGAGAGCCCTCTGGAGCACTCTCGGCCACCTTGTGTCTCGCCCTCCTCCCAGCATAAGGACAGTGCGATCAACCCCATTCTAAAGAAGGACAGCTCAAGGAAGGCACGCAATGGCTGAGAGCCCTCTGGAGCACTCTCGGCCACCTTGTGTCTCGCCCTCCTCCCAGCATAAGGACAGTGCGATCAACCCCATTCTAAAGAAGGACAGCTCAAGGAAGACACGCAATGGCTGAGAGCCCTCTGGAGCACTCTCGGCCACCTTGTGTCTCGCCCTCCTCCCAGCATAAGGACAGTGCGATCAACCCCATTCTAAAGAAGGACAGCTCAAGGAAGGCACGCAATGGCTGAGAGCCCTCTGGAGCACTCTCGGCCACCTTGTGTCTCGCCCTCCTCCCAGCATAAGGACAGTGCGATCAACCCCATTCTAAAGAAGGACAGCTCAAGGAAGGCACGCAATGGCTGAGAGCCCTCTGGAGCGCTCTCTGCCACCTTGTGTCTCACCCTCCTCCCAGCATAAGGACAGTGCGATCAACCCCATTCTAAAGAAGGACAGCTCAAGGAAGGCACGCAATGGCTGAGAGCCCTCTGGAGCACTCTTGGCCACCTTGTGTCTCACCCTCCTCCCAGCATAAGGATAGTGCGATCAACCCCATTCTAAAGAAGGACAGCTGAAGGAAGGCACGCAATGGCTGAGAGCCCTCTGGAGCACTCTCGGCCACCTTGTGTCTCGCCCTCATCCCAGCATAAGGATAGTGCGATCAACCCCCTTCTAAAGGATGACAGCTCAAGGAAAGCACACAGTAGCTGAGAGCTCTTCATAGCCCGTCTCGCCCTCCTCTCTGCATAAAACCAAGAGGACAACCAAAGGAGTGGGGGAGGAAGATGGGGAGGAGAACGGAGGAGGTGATGATAAGGACAATTGCCACATGTTCCACCTTCCTCCTGGCATAAGGATGGAGCGAGCAGCCTCATCCTAAAGGAGGACAGCTCAAGCAAAAAACACACAGTAGCTGAGAGCCCTCCGGAGCACTCTCAGCTGCTGCCTGTCTCACCCTCCTCTCGGCATAATACTAAAAGGGCATCTAGGGAGGAGGCTTCGAGGGCAGTCATCATACATCTCACCTACCTCTTGATATAAGGACAGTGCGAGCAGCCCCATCCTAAGGGAGGATGGCTCAAGGAAGGCATGCACCGGCCGAGAGCCCTCTGGAGCACTCTCAGCCGCTGCTTGTCTCGCCCTACTCTCAGCATAAAACCAAGAGGACAGCCCGAGGAGGAAGATGTGGGGGTGAGGATAAGGGCAATTGCCACATGTTCCACCTTCTCCCTGGCATAAGGATGGGAGCAGCCCCAACTTAAAGGAGGACAGCTCAAGGAAAGCACACAGCAGTTGAGATCCCTCAAGCAGTTGAGCACTCTCAGCCACTGCCTGTCTCTCGGCATAGTACTAAGAAGGCATTAAGGGAGGAAGACTGGGTGAGCGGGGGGAGGATAAGGGCAGTCACCACCTTCATCCTGGCATAAGGACAGTGTGAACAGATGCATCCTAAAGGAAGGCATGCGGCAGGTGAGAGCCCTCCGGAGCACTCTCGGCCGCTGCTTCCTCCCTGCATAAAACTAAGATAACAGCCCAAGGAGTGGGGGAGCATTCGGGGGAAGGGGGGAGAGATAAGGGCAGTCACCACATGTGTCACCTTTCTTTGTCCTTATGCTGGGAGGGCAACCCTGCCCTGCCACCTCCTGGCCCCACTTTCTCCCGAGTCCTCCTGGCCGGGTCTACAATGCGACCCCAAGGCAAAAAAGGTTTGCCCATGCCTGCTGATATATAGATGATGCAAGAGTCAAGGACGTCTTCTTTCTCCTCCTCCTCCTCCTCCTCCTTCCAGGGTGCTCTTGGGTCAGTGGGGGGCTGCCCCCCCCCCCAAAAGCTCCGCAGGGGAAGGGTTCTGCAGAGCCCCTGTTTCGTGCCCTAAAGGGGAGCTTTCTCAGGAGCATCTCCTGAGAGTGTGTGCCTCAACCCTATGCTCCCCGCATTCCTCCGCATTCAGCCCCTCTCACCTCATAGAAGATTCTTTGTTGATCATTGTTGTCTGTTAAATAATGTATAAACATGACTATCTTGTAAGAGTGCTGTCCTGATGCTAGTGTAGTCGTGACAACCCTGACCCCCTCCCTCTTTTCTTCTTTCTTCCTCTTCTAGTACATATTGGTAGTTGTATTGTAATTAAGGTTAAATACATAGACATAGTTATACAGATTTAGGACCAGTAAGGATAGAACTTTCTCTTATTTAAAGGCAAAAAGAAACGGTCATAATTTTGGGCAGGTTTGGTTCTTTTAATTTTGTTTTTCCCATTTGTTTCGTTTCTTTTTTATTATTATTTTTCCTTTCCACTGATCTCACGTGGTTTCAACTAACCAAAGGTCTCACAAAGGAAACCAGAAATGCTGGCAAAACTAACTCTTTGGCGGCATTTTGTCGATTTCCCCCCACCCTTTGGCTTTGACAAAAAGGGTGTGCCATACTACCTTAAATGCTAATGCTAGATATGCAAAACTGGATTTTTTAATTTATTTTTTAAGATAATAATAATAAAAAAGAGGGAGGCATGGTATAATAAAATGATTTTACTAAGAGAAAAACATATTTTTTAAAAATAGGATGCTCAGAAGAAGAAAAATACACTGATAGCCTGTGTTTTAGATGTTTCTATACTTTTTGACAAGCCCCAAGGGCTCATCCATAGCACAACTTATGTGGAGCCTGGTTATGTTTTCCAAGTAAAACACAGTGAACAATATATATCAAAAATAGCAAACATGTATTAATTACAATAGGTATAGTGCCAAGACACATTAACATTCAAAACTATATCTACATGTATAAGACTCTAACATAGAGAATGTAAACGAGCGCATGTACATCAATATCGGACGATACAATGAGTCCCGGACTGCTAAATAAGTCCAAGGGATAGCATGTGTAGATGCCACTACGACGCACGATATTGCCTATCTCATGAAACACCTGTGATTTCTCCGCACCTGGCCACTTGATAAAGCCTATGTCTGGCGAAACGGATCGGGCCCTGCAGCTCAACCGTTGCGGCGTGCCCGGCATTTAAGGGTATTTGAGTCTCAGACACATCCTACCTATCTACTACGGCCGCCATCCTGGCTCAGCACAGGTTTCTTTCTTCGGGTTGAGTACGCATTGGCGTCCACCGCACATGGCCATTTAGTTTGCCACACGGTGCTTGGATTACAAACAAAGATACTCCCGGTATCGCCGCAATTTGAGCGACTTAAGAACCTTTTGGAATATACTCCTTTCTATACTTACCGTTTCTCCTGTGAATATCACCTCCATCCTCGTTTGTTTTCCTTCCTCCCGTCTGGACACCCTACTGCCAGCTCTGAGGTACTGTACTAGATAGCTAAAGCGCTTGGACTTATTTCGCAGTCCGGGACTCATTGTATCGTCCGATAATTATGTACATGCGCTCGTTTACATTCTCTATGTTAGAGTCTTATACACGTATATATGGTATTGAATGTTAATGTGTCTTGGCACTATACCTATTGTAATTAATACATGTTTGCTATTTTTGATATATATTGTTCACTGTGTTTTGCTTAGCGTACTGTCTACAGTACATCCCACGTCCTTCTAGCTATGTTTTCCAAGTGGCTTCCTAGGCTAAGATTAATTTTAGTTCCCACATTCATCTACAAGTCTGTTTTTTAAAAAAAGATTTGGCCTTTGGAGTTTTTTTTAATTTTACCTTTTAAAAAAATACAGCAGAGTCTCGCTTATCCGACCTTTGCTTATCCGACATTCCTTCTTATCCGACGCTCCCTTTTTCCTCCAGCATTTCCCCTTCAATTCGAGGAGCGCATCCCAACTCTCTCTCCACTGCCAATAAGTAAGAAAGGCAAGACAAGGATGGAGGAAGAGGGAGGAAAGGGGGGAAAGAGGCAGGACCGGAAGCTCAAGCGGCCTCCTTCCTTCTCCCTGTGATTTCCATGCTCCTCTTCCACATCCAGGCATCCTCTTCCACATCCTGAGGCATTACCTTGCCTTAAGCCAGGGGTGCCTTTTTCAGCATGTGAGCTACCTATAATAAAACCAAGTCAGAAAGATCTACCTTCCGCGCGCACGCCTGCCTCCCGCGCTGCGCGGACAGTTCCACATTTGCTTCCGGACGAGAGAGAAGCAGGGCGGAGCAGGGGAGGGGGCGGGGCTTGGCACAGCCTGGCTCCTCCCCCCCCTCTGGCTTCAGCTCTAGCAGCAGCTGCTCCAGCCTTAAGGAGGGCAGGGCCAAGCCAGTGGTGGCATAGCTAGAACAAAGCTGGCTTGGCCCTGCCCTTCTCAAGGCTGGAGCAGCTGCTGGGAGTGTTGAAACCAGGGGAGGAGGCAGGGCTTGGCGCAGCCTGGCTCCGCCCCCCTCTGAGAAGCGCCCCATCCAGCTGCAATCGACCTCCTTCAGTCCTGCGATCGACTGGTCGATCGCGATCGACTTCCTGGGCAGCCCTGCCTTAAACCTTTCAGTCCCTGTTGTTAGTATTCTAGGTGTCAAGCACCACGTTGGATGGGCAACAGTAGGGCATTTTCATTTTTCCAGCCCATTTATAGAATCCTAGAGTTCGAAGAGACCTCCTGGGCCATCCAGTCCAACCCCATTCTGCATTCAAAGCACCCCTGACATCATCTGGCCATCCAGCCTCTGTTTAAAAGCCTCCACCACACTCCCTCCAGGGCAGAGAGTTCCGCTGCTGAACGGCTCTCACAGTCAGGAAGTTCTTCCTCATGTTCAGATGGAATCTCCGTGTTTGTAGTTTGAACCCATTGTTCGATGTCATGGTCTCCAGGGCTTGCTCCCTCGTCCCTAGGACTTCCTCTCACATGTTTATACATGGCCCTCATCTTATCTCCTCTCAGCCTTCAATTCTTCAGGCTAAACAATAATAAGCCGCTCCTCATAGGGCTTGTTCTCCTGACCCTTGACCATTTGAGTCGCCCTCTTCTGGACACATTCTAGCTTGTCAACATCTCTTTTCAAATTTTGGTGCCCCGAATTGGACACATTATTCCAGGTGTGGTCCAATCAAGGCAGAAAAGAGCATGGGGAGCATGACTTCCCTGGATCTAGACACTATAGAGGCCAAAATCCCGTTGGCTTTTTTTTTGCTGCCGCATCACATTCCTGTCTCATGTTTAACTTCTTGTCCACGAGGACCCCAAGCTCTTTTTCACACGTCCTGCTCTCGAGACAGGCGTCCCCCATTCTGTCTCTTTGCATTTCATTTTTTCTACCTAAGTGGAGTCTTGCATTTGTCCCTTTTCAACTTCATTGTGTTAGTTCTCTAATCTGTTAAATCCCTTCTTGGCCCAAGCCTGAGGGGGACTTGGGCCAAGAAGCGGGAGGGCTCTCCTCCTGCTGCTTCTCGGCCCAAGTCCCCCTCAGGCCCATCCAGCCCTTCTGCCTGGACATTGGGCCTGAGGAGGAGACTTTGTTTCGCCACCTCCGGAGTTGTGCGGTGTCGCCTCCTCCTCCTTCCCGCCGGAGGAATGCGAGTGGGAGCAAGGCTCCTCTCAGATGGCAAGGTCTGGCCTGGCCTTCCTCTTCCTCCTCCGCAGGCCCCGCTCCAGCCTCCTCTCCGCTTGGAGAAGAGATTCCCCTCCAGGCCAGTCCCCCCCCCCCCCCGCCGGCTTCCCTCGGGAAGGCCCCGGCTCGGGTCCACCCTCCCTTCCCTTTCCCCCCAATTGGCCCGGGATCCGCCAATGGGAGTACGCCTCCCTCTCTGACATCACCGGTCTCTGGGCAGAATCTGCCATTCCAAAGAAGCCTTGAGGGAAGGAAGGCGTTCCTTCCTGGGATCCTGGGCCGATCAGAATTGACCAGCGGGCCGCAAGGTGCCCAGGTCTGCTCTATAAGAATCCACAGTCCCGCGTTATAAAGTTCCCAGCTTGCACTATTGATAACTGCCTCAATATTCAAAATCAAGCCCAGTCTTCCTGGCAGAGTTGGCTCGATGATTACGTGGGCTGTAGACACATCACCTGCTCCGCGCTGCTGGTGCATCACAGCAGAGCACGAACCTGGCAGTGCTGTGCCGATGGCTGGGATCTCGCCCCTTCTTGCGTGTAGTGTCCACAAAGGGGCAGGCACCACAGTAGGTAGTAATGTTGAAGTACAAACGAAAAAGTGTCTTAGGAGCTGGTGATGTTAAGACACCGCAGCAGGAGGAGGGGGGAAGTGAGGGAAAGAGAGGTTTTCCGCAGCATACCAGCCGATCCCAAACGGAACAGCGGTTGGGAAACATTGTTCTAGAGTATTGGCTCTCCCTCCCAATTTGGTGTCGTCTGCAAACTTGATGATCCTGCCTTCTAACCCTTCGTCTAAGTCATTAATTAAGATGTTGAACAGGACCAGGACGGAACCCTGCGGCCTGCTTATGTTGGATAAGCGAGACTCTGCTGTAAATTTTAAATTGCAAAAGGCTCAGTTGTCCCTTATTTTAGTCAAGAACAACAGGCACAAATCTCTCTTGTTTCTTCCCAAATATCCCCTTCCAAACAAACATTGCCTTAGATTTCGGAGAAACCAAACCCTCACCATCATTGCAATACAGAGATTGAAAAGCACCTCCATGGAGAGCGCATTGGGCAATGCTTATTTTTGTGCCTCAAAATCCATTATTTGGTCACTCATGTGAAAATCAGAGTCTAGGGATCCATTCAGACTTCAGAAGGACAGTGCTATGTATCCACAGGAATAATCATGGAATCCTGGTGTTTGCGGTTGAGGGAGGAGCATTTAGAGGAGGCACAGACAAACTTCAGCCCTCCAGGTGTTTTGGGATTCAGCTCCCACAATTCCTAACAGCCGGTAGTTAGGAATTGTGGGAGTTGAAGTTCAAAACACCTGGAGAGCCGAAGTTTGCCTATGCCTGATTTAGAGCCAGGGAATCCCATCTAGAGCAGTGGTTCTCAACCTAATGCCATGACCCCACAATACAGTTCCTCATGTTCTGGTGACCCCCAACCATAACATTATTTATGTTGCTACTTCATACCCCCCCCCCTTTGGCGCAGCAGGTTAAACTGCGGAGCGGCTGAACTTGCTGACTGAAAGGTTGGCCGCTAGCATCCAGGGAGCGAGCTCCCGTTGTTAAGCCCAGCTTCTGCCATCCTACCAGTTTGAAAACATGCAGATGTGTGAGTAGATCAACAGGTACCGCTTCTGTGGGAAGGTAACGGTGATCCATGTAGCCATGCCAGCCACCTGACCTTGGAGGTGTCTATGGACAATGCCGGCTCTTCAGCTTAGAAATGGCCCACCCCCCTATGATTAGACTTAATGTCAGAGGATGTTGCACTCCAGAACAGAAATAACCCTCTGACTTCAAAACACCACACGTTGAGTAGGAAAAGAATCCTTTTTTATTGAAGATAAGCAAAAGCAGCAAAGTTTAAAAAAACACTTTAGGAGAATAGATAAATCCAAATTAAGTAAGAAGATAAGCAGGAATAAAGTGTTCTAAGGTAGGGTTCAGCAAATTTCAAAAACAAAATCCAGACTTCCTGTCTATATGCCCATTAGTTTCTGCAGGTGCCAAGTTGTTTTCAAGCCCCAAATCCTGGGAACTCTCTGGGAGCAATTCAGGCAGTAAACTATCATCCCTATATCCCGTAGGAACATTCTCATTGGAAACTACATTTTGAACCGGTGTCTCTATGTCAGTATTTCCCAACCTTTATTGAGCCGCGGCACATTTTTTACATTTCCAAAATCCTGGGGCACACCACCAACCAAAATAACACAAAATGACACTCTAACACAGTAATACATATAGGTAATAGGAATTTACCTTGAGTTTTGGAGTTGTAGTTCACTTACATCCAGAGAGCACTCTGGACTCAGGACCGGCAAAGCAGGCAGGAAGGCATTGCGGTGGCGGGCAGGGAGCTGGAGGGAGGCCGAGAGTTTCCCGTGCACCAGGGAGGAGGGAGGGGTGGGGCCCTGTGCAGAGCTGTTCTTTCGGTTCACAGCTCCGCCGGGCTTGGCAGAGCCGCGAACCGGGAGAAAAGCTCACCGCAAGGAACAGGCCCTGCTTGGGAGCCGGGTTTGGCCGGGTTGCGTCTCCCGGCAGGCTCAGCGGAAGATGCAAGCCGGACAAACTCGGCTCCCAGACAGGGCCTGGGCCCTGCGGGGAGCCGTTCTCCCGGTTTGTGGTTCCGCCAGGCTCCGCGGAGCCGCAAACCAGGAGAAAGGTGCCCAGGTTCCCGCCTCCTCCTCCTCCTCCGGACTATCCTGTGGGCTCACTTCCAGAGGAGGAGGAGAGCGTCGGCCGGCCCCTCCCCTCCTGAGCCTCCCCTGCTCCTCTAGGTCCTAGAGAAGGTTGTGTTTCCAAACCGCTGTTACGCGATCAGCTGGTGCGCCGTGGGAAAACCTCTCTCAGGAGGGGGAAGAAAGGGGGGGAGATGTTTTCTCGCGGAACACCAGCTGATCTCTCACGGCACACTAGAACAGCAGTTGGGAAACACTGCTCTATGTCATTCTCCGCATTAATATCATTGACCAGTCCATCGCCATCTTGAACCTCATTGACATCATTCCCCACATCCAAAGCAGCTTGATCTTGAAACACAATCACAGGCTGAACTCCTACAGGGAAAACCTTTACCTTTACCTCGCTTCATAACTGTAATTTTGCTACTGTTATGAATGGTAATGTAAATATTCGATATGCAGGATATATTTTCATGCACTGAATCAAATTTGACCCAAAAATACCCAATATGCCCAAATTTGAATACTGGTGGGGTCGGGGAGGGGGGAGTTGATTTTGTCATTTGGGAGTTGTAGTTGCAAAGAGCATTCTGAACTCCACCAACAATGGAATTGGGCCAAACTTCACACACAGAACCCCTCCCCCCCGACCATCAGAAAATACTGTGTTTTCTGGTGACGTTTGGCGACCCCCCAGGTTGAGAAATGCTGGTATAGCGCCTCCCCAAACTCCAGGATCCTATAAAGTGGAATCATGGCAGTTAGGATGGAATCACAGCTCTATATTTCTGTCGTGCGAATGGGCTCCAGGGAAAATAGCGATGGAATCTCTGCCTATTTCCGTAAGGTTAGGATAGAATTGGGAAGAGCACTACGCAAAATCCAGGCACAGACTTTTCTTTTTCACGCTGTTGATTTGAACACATTTTTTTTGCCCTCGGGATGCTAGTTTTTGCTTTCCCCTCCTACCCAAGAGGAGGAAGAAAACAAGCCACGCCATCCTATCCTCGGTCGAAAGGATCTTGATTAAAATGAAGGGCAAACTGTCCTCTTTTTTTTTATTCTTTCGTTCTGCGTAACCTTCCTTTTAATTTGAATTTCGTAGCTTTGGACTTTAAGGTAGCATGGCTCTTTTGCTGTAATTGTTTTCCCCTTTGTACAGCAGTATATATATATATATATACACAAGCTAATGAATGTGACACATCGTGCTAGGCTAGTTAACTCATTGGGTAATGACCTGAAAGGTGTCTAGATTTTGTATTTTCTCCTCTTCCTCGTCTCCTCCTTCTCTTCCTCCTCCTGCTCCTCCTCCTCCCCTTCCTCCTCCTCCTCTTCCTCCTCTTCTCTTCTTCCTCCTCTTCCTCCTCTTCTTCCTCCTTCCTCCTCCTCCTCTTCCTCCTCCTCCTCCTCTTCCTCCTCCTTCTCCTTTTCCTCTTCTCCGTCTCTCTTCTTCTTCCTCCTCCTCCTCTTCCCCATCTCCTCCTCTCCTCCTCTCCTCCTCCTCCTCTTCCTCCTCTTCCTCATCTCCTCCCCTTCCTCCTCCACCTGCTACTCACCCACCACCCCCTCTTCCTCCTACTCTTCCTCCCCCTCTTCCACCAGCTATGACCCCCGTGTGGCTCTTTCAATCTTTCAGTGTGAATGAGGGCTAGGGACGCCAGCCACCCAAACCATCCTGTTCCATTTGCCATCCAATTCAATGCAAACACACAACAAGACTAAAGCAATATAGTTTTACTACATTTCTTTTTCTCAAAGGCCAGCCATGGTTATGTAATAATATATATATTGCATATGAAATTGTTTACAAAAAAAAACAAAACACTAACTACTTATTTTTTACTCTTTGGGTGTATTTGTTTGGAAAACTTTTTCTTATTGTTTTGAGGTTGTTGGGTTGTTGTCATTTTCTTTTCCTGAATAGCGAAATGGTTGGGGGGGGAAGCAAACCGAAGCTATGTTTCGAGTGACAGGGGGCCTTAGACACACCAGCAGATTCCCAAAAGATCTGCGTCAATACACTGTAGAGTTTCATAAAAGTGTGCAGAATCCAATTCCAACCATTCCTTGCGGCGTGCAAGCACTGCGTGAGATTCTGCCGGCTAAGCAATACTTTAATACTGTAATTTTAAAATAAAATTACCAAAAAATAAAAAATAAAGGAGTTCAAAAATCAAAGCTATTTGTTCACCAGTTACCAAACAACCCGAATGTATTGTCTTGAAAACAAACAGGAGTCACTCGTGCTATATAACCTGTGTTCTGTACATAACGCCAACGCCGCCATGCGTGGGACGTGAGTGTCATTTTGAATCCTAGTGATAAGCAAATAATCTCACTGTATATGTTGTACGCGTTTTGAATTCCATCAGTAATTCAATGCAAAGTCTTGGCATTTTTTCAGGTGGTTCTCAATGTACTTAATCAAAAAAGACAACACAATGGCCAGGCCTAGCCCTTTCCTTTTATATTTTAGTATGAACTGACGCGAACTTTGGTAGTGACTTTTTATATACATATATAAATATATATATATACATACATATATATATACGTGTATCTATATATATCAAGCATCTTTCAGGTCTCTGTGTATGGCTTTCCAAAGCCCTGTTGTAAAATACTACATGGATGGGGGTCTCTCACATCACAGATGTGGAAAGTATAATTTTATATTTGTATTTTCAAATAAATAAGTTTGTGAAAGGTTTCCATCCTCTCCTGTGGTCCAGAAAATCAATGTGTTTGTCTCAGAAAAAAACAATAAAAATAAAAAAAATCTGTTTTGAAGAGCATTGTGTGACGTGTCGTTTGCATCCCGTCGCTTGACACCTAACTCCTACCACTTCATCACGATTACTAAATTCCACTGAGTGCTACACTTGTCATCACATTTATTTATTTATTTATTTTATTATTCGGGCTTCTATGCCGCCGACTCCCTGAGGCTCGCGGCGGCTTACAGGAGCCGAAGGGCACAGTAAAATACAGGCAATAAGCAGTTAAAAACAATTAAAAACAACAGCAGTACAGTAATTAATAACACAGTTAACACAATGAACAGCACATCATCCTCAGAAGAAGCATAGATGGCGGGGCATGGGCAGGACTTACTCACCAAAGGCCTGCTTAAACAGGTATGTTTTACAGGCCCGTCTAAACGGGAGCAAGTCCTTCATAGCCGAGTTCCGGCCAGGAGGGCGTTCCACAGCGTAGGTGCTATGACAGAGAACGCCCTCCGGCGGGTAGCAGTCAGCCTTGCGAGTTTAGCTGAAGGTATCTCCAGGAGATTGGAGTCCTCAGACCGAAGTGATCTCGGAGGGCAATATGGGGTGAGACGGTCCCTCAAATACGCTGGCCCCAGGCCGTGTAAGGCCTTAAAGGTGAGGACCAACACTTTGAAGGTGATCCGGTGCTCAATTGGCAGCCAGTGCAGATCCTGCAAAACAGGTGTTATGTGGGCGCCAGCTGGCGTGCCAGACAGGAGCCGGGCGGAGGTCACCGACAGAGGAAGGCCAACGCAGAGCACGTTGCAGTAATCCAGCCTTGAGATGACTGTGGCTTGGATCACCGTGGCCAGATCGTTCCGGGAGAGATAGGGGGCCAGCCTCCTTGCCTGTCGCAGATGAAAAAGCGATCTTGCTGACCGCAGAGACCTGGGCCTCCATGGTCAGCTGGGAGTCCAAATGAACCCCAGGCTCTTTACGGAAGGCGATGGGCATAACACCGCACCGTCCAGGCTCGGAAGCTGGACATTAACATCACCCGGGCGACCCAGCCACAAGATCTTTGTCTTCGCTGGATTCACCCTCAACCTACTGGCTCGCAGCCATCCAGTAACGGCTTCGAGGCAGTGTTGGAAACTATCGGGGACAGAACCCGGCCTGCCCTCCATCCTCAGAATGAGCTGGGTGTCGTCAGCGTACTGGTGACACTCCAGCCCATAACTCCGCACCAGCTGTGCAAGCGGCTGCATGTAGATGTTAAATAACAGAGGGGAGAGAATTGATACTGAATTGATACATTGATACATTGATACTGAACGATAGAAAGGGCCTTGCCCAGATGGGGCCAAGAACACCACCCAAACCCCCTAAAAACAGGGATTCCTAAATAGGATTTGGTGGATCCTTTAAAACGCTAGAAATCCCAAAATATCCCAAATCAATAGTCTCACCAAATCCTGGAAGCGTGCCCCACCGAGAAAAGATGTCTGTCCCAGCTGAGAAGGATGAAAGCCACAGTCGTGAGTTTTCGCAAGGCTAACATGTTTATTTGCAAAGTTACAGACATATTTATAGCAACTAGAAATATGGATATTCACATTCAAATTTGGGGCCTGCCTTGACTATATGTGCTCTCAGCTGATTGGATGGAGATGTGGCAAACAACTTGGGCATAAAAAAAGCCAGTTGGACATCCTCCCAGCCAGTTGCAAACTAGCGCATTTCGCAATCCAGCTAATAAGGAAAACCAGGGAGACAGGTCAAAAGGAAAACAATGGAACTGGCTGGTATGGTGAAATTCCTGTGAGATTTGAAATGTCCTTTAGGGCAGACGAGCTCAATTTGGGTGCTCAAGTCTACCTGGCTTATTGTTTACACTTGAAAATAAACGGCTTTTGTCCTAGACCGATACCCTTTGTGTTGTGGGTATTGGTCAAGCAGAAGCATGGTTTCTTTGTTCAAAATGATCAATAAAATGTATGTTATTTCAGCTGGACACGAGGTTCCGAGGCTCATGGGGACCAGCCATAAAAATGAGGAAATGTTTAAGGTATGCCAATACCTATGACTCATAGTCAAAGCCTCAGAAATTAATAAGCATAGGCAGGTAGATTTCAGTGTGGGTTTCGGGTATGATAGCCCTGAGAAGGAACGGGTATCCACCCAATATTGTTATGCAATCGAAGGTGGATGGCAGGTACAAAATGGGGACTGCTAGTCAGCATTGCGGCCTTCTCTGATTCCATGTGGGGTCCCAGGAGGTTTTTTTCTAACAATAATCAACATTTGGGGAAGATACAACAAGGGAAAACCTAAACAAGACATTTTGGATAAGCAGCCACCAATATAAATGTTCCCCATGCAATGCAGCCCATACAGAGAGGACAATCATGCAATGCGAACACTGTCACTGTTCCTGTAGGTCTGCCTTGTTCTGATTACCATGACTGTTGTGAGTAAAACTACAGTCACCAGACAACCAGGAGTCCTGGCAGCAGCCAAGAAGCGTTGCCTGATGCTTGACGGAGCTGCAGCGACAACCCCGACAGAGCACAGCAACGCCTAGACCACAGACAGTCTTCAATGCCCTAGGCAACCACCTGTAGCCTGCCCCCACCTACAGTCCTTACCCACCCGCCGCTTTGTCCCTAGCAATTCCCTTGCAATCTGTACTGCTCTGGCAATCCAATGTTCAAGAATGACCAGATAGCCTCCAGATGGTCCCCAATAAACTCAAGGATGAAAAGTATAAAAGTATAAAATGTATACAATGTGTAAATGGTTCTCTAAGCAGAACACTCTCACAGAGGTTCCAGGATAGTTAAAATAGCAGTTGCTCGGCGTCTTAAAAGAAAGGAGCACTTCCACCGTGCTATCTACCACGTGCTTCATTAATAACCTGTAAACACTAAGAGTGTAACAAAGAGTACCCAGAACACTTACTATTAATTGGCAATCAGTTCCTGTTTTAAATGATAAAGACAGTCATTCAACCGATAGCGAACTGTGACACTTGTTCTTATTAATCATAACCCAAATGCGATGTTATTAATTTCTTAAATGTTGTATTCTATTGTTCTATTTTCACCTGACTTAGCCGATGGTTTGTTGACCGAAAAAAAGGCTACTGACTGACTGACTGGCAATGCGACCAGACAATTGTTACATCTCTTCTCTGGCACCTTCAGCCCAAAGGACAAAGAGTCCTGGAGGAAGGACAGTGTTCTGGCCTACTGGAAAACGTCCTTGAGGAAACTATAAAGTCCAGGGAAAGGAAAAGGTCAGTTGGCGGGGGCAAAAGTCCATAGCCGTCTCTTTGAAGGGAGGACAGCATTGCAGGGAAGGTTAAAACAGCAAAAAGAGTCCAGGAAATGAAAAGGAGTCCATGTTGGCCCATCGTAGTACTACTCATCCCAAAGCCAGAGGGACTCTCAGCCATCTTAGGTCCCCAGACGTGGGCAGAGCTCCTAGGGAATCCACATAGCCTGTCTGCCAATGAGGGAACCCTCCAAGGCAGGGGTGCTCATTAGGTAGCTCGCGAGCTACTAGTAGATCTTTGACCCTCTTTCAGGTGATCTTCGGGCCTCACCAGCCGGATGGGGCGCTCCTGCCATGCGCGTGCACACCCTGCGCGCAAGCGCACTCCTGCTGCTGGCTTCCGCTCTCGCGGTGCTTCTTTCGCCTGCCGGGCATTGCAGGAAGAAGGAAGCACGAGGCGGGGCCTCTGGAGGGAGCGCCCTGCCTCTCTCTCGTCCAGAAGCAGCTGTGCAGCCTCCGTTGCCAGCGAGACAGGCAGGGCAGAGCGCTCCCTCTGGATGCCCCGCCTCGTCCTTTCTCCTTCCTGCAATGCCCCGCGGGCGGAAGGAGCGCTGCGTGGGCAGAAAACAGCAGCAGGAACACGCGCGGTGGCAAGAGCGCACGGCGGCGGGAGCGCGCGGCGGCGGGGGCAGGTAGATCTTTTGGACTTGGTTGCTTTAAGAGTAGCTCGCATACTGAAAAAGTGTGAGCACCCCTGCTCCAAGGCTTATAGATCCCAATGTAGAATATGGCTTCCAGCTGGAGCTGGCTGGGAAGAGTCAGTAAATGGACCATTGTTTTGTGGTGCTTTGTGTACTGGAAATCCCAAGCAATCCTTGGGGAACTATACATTCCTTCTGCCATGCTCCCTGAGCTGGTTCCGCCATAGCCCTGCCGGCTCTGGGTTCAGGTTTGCTGGAAATCCTTATAGAAGGAAGAGAAGGAGCTCTCCCTGAGAACTGGGCCAAAGGTCGCTCCTGGCCCCCGCCTTCGCGTCAGCTGGGCAGAGGTGAAATCTGGGGCGTGGGGGCCGCTTGTGAGAATAAAAAAATGCCATAAACAGACGGTTTCTCTCCAGGCAAAGAGAAGGTAGGAATGGAAATTTTGCAACAACAGAAGGGTATAGGAAGAGGGTAAGAAAAATATGGAACTAAAATGAAATCCCTTGGTGGAAGGTGTTGCATCAAGTGTGAGGGAGAGGGCTGCGTGTGTGCCCTTAGGGCAAGGGTGGGCAGTTATTTTTTCCAAGGGGCCACACAAGAGCCAATAAATATTATGGAGGGCCGCACCTAAAGGCTGAACTACATTCTAATCTACATTATTTATTTATTATTTATTTACTATATTTACTATATATTACACATAATTAATTTTAACATTCAATCCATCAAAGACTGAGATTCTATGGCCGGGACGCCCAGAGCCACCCATTCCGCTGCCTCTCTTTGAGGGAGAGCCGCTGATCCCGGCCCCGTCGGTGAAGAGTCTCGGTGTGATACTAGACTCGAGACTCTCACTGGAGGCCCAGGTTGCTGCGACAAGTAAGGGAGCTTTCTTCCACCTACGCCAGGCACGTCAACTGGCACCTTACCTTCCATCAGATGCGCTGGCTACAGTGGTCCATGCCACAGTGACATCGCGGCTTGACTACTGTAATGCCTTGTACGTGGGGTTGCCGCAGTCAACCACCCGTAAAATCCAGCTAGTGCAGAATGCAGCCGCCAGACTCCTCACCGGGACACCACTGAGATGCCATATCGCGCCATCTCTACAGCGCCTGCACTGGCTGCCAGTCGAGCTCAGAGCCATCCACAAGATTTTGTCGCTTACCTTTAAGGCCCTCCATGGCGCCGGCCCAGCTTATTTAAAAGACCGCTTGTCCGAACCAGTCCATTTAAGGTCGCCGCGTTCAGTGAACAGGGACCTTCTCCGCATTCCAGGTGTGAGTGAGGCCCGCCTCGACATCACAAGACAGAGAGCCTTTTCCATCGCGGCCCCTGTTCTTTGGAACCTGATGCCGGCGGAGCAGAGAGCTATCCTGGACATGCCCCAGTTCCTGACCGCATTGAAGACCTGGCTCTTCCGAAAGGCTTACGGCTAAGGTCACCTCCCAGACTTAGCCTGAATTACTGGAACTATTTTAACTAATTTCCTATTCTTTTAGCTTTAACTATTGAACTGTTTTATGTGTTTTATGTGTAAGTCGCCCGGAGCACTTACACATAAAATCAATCAATCAATCAATCAATATTAATATATCAAGAAATATTCGTATATTATTAGTATTAATATCATAATTATTATATTTTAGTTTATTATATATATACATAATATATTGAAATTATAATATAATATTATTTATTATATTATTATTTTAAATAATATTATAAAATAATAATAACCACTAAAATAAAATAAAATGAAATTCAAGAAGACAAGGTGTGAACCAAGATGGAATGGACCAATGGACCCAGCCCAGAGGATGGCAAAGCGGACCCAGCCATCACCGCAGCAGACGAGAGCAGAGCAGCAGGCGATCGGAGGCTGCAGGCCTCCGCCTGCTCTCGCCCCCAGCCATTCCCCAGCTGATCACCCTGCTATGGAGTGCCTGCCATCCCTGGAGGCGATCCCGGCCTGCAGGGGGAGCAGTCGGCGATCTGTGGCGGCTGATCGCCCAGGCGACCCGGAAGACGATCAAGGGTCGCCTGGGATGGCAGGCACTCCAAAGCCGCTGCTCCTCCAGCCTGTCTGCCGACACTGGCCCCACAGAGCCCGCGATGGGATGGCAGCACCCCTTCCTCTTGGCCCCACCCCCAACGCCCTTCTCCCTGGGCCGGACAGAATAGATTATTCCACAGACATGGCGCTGCCACAGAGAAAGCTCTCTGTCTGGTTGTCGACAGGTGGATGGTTCGCAGAGAGTGAATCTGCAAAAGATTGAGGTCTTCGGATCAAAGAGATCTCTGGGGAGTAGACGGTCCCTCAGGTACACCGGTCCCAGACCATGCAAGGCCTTGAAGGTCAGAACCAACAATTTGAAGATTATCCGGTGCTCAATTGGCAACCAGTGCCAATTAATATATGGGCCCTGGCCGGCACTCCAGTCAGGAGCCTCGCTGCAGCATTTTGCACCAGTTTGAGCTTCCAGATGACCGACAAAGGAAGACTGCCTAGCCTGCCGCAAATGGTAGAAGGCGGACCTGCTGACTGTGGAGACTTGAGCCTCCATCATCAGCAGTGGGTGTAACTGGACTCCCAGACAATTTACTAAAGATGATGGGCGTAAAGCTCCCCAGGCGGCCCAGGCAAAGGATCTCTGTCTTCAAGAGGTTCACTCTCAACCGACCTGCTCGTAGCCAACCAGTCATGGCTTTGAGGTCGGCCGTCCATCCTCAGCACCAGCTGGGTGTCATCAGCATATTGATCACACTCCAGACCAAAACTCCGCACCAACTTGGCTAGGGGTCACATGTAGATGTTGAACAATAAAGGGGAGAAAATGGCTCCCCACAACTTCAGGGGAGCCTCTCAGAAATCATACCTCCCCTCTCCACTCACTGGCCCCGATCAAGGAGAAAGGAGGACACCCATTAGTTTGGCTTCAAGTGTAGGATAGAGCATTTGTGTATTTTAAGCGTGAGGGCCAGCATTCTTTTAAAATATTTCATGAGGTGCTAGGGAATTGTACCTCTTGACTAGGGTTGCCACCTGTCCCGTATTATACGGGACATCCCATATTTTGGCTCCGAATTTTGTGTCCCGTATTTTCAGCTCCTATCCCGTATAATACAGGATATTCAGTTTCCAACAAAATATAGTAAATTTATTTATTTATTTATTTTATTTGGTCTTGTATGCCGCCACTCCCCAAAGGCTCAGAGCGGCTCACAGTCCATATAGAAACATAAAACAGAGTAAAACATCCAATTAAACTAAAACAAAATTACAATTTCAACAGTCGGTGAATGTAACTTAAGCAACGTGCCGTCATTGAATTATTGACAGCAGAAGGTGTTGCCCCAAAAGAGATCCATCAGATGGTGATTGTGTTGATGTGAGGACTGTGCGTCATTGGGCTAGTAAGTTGAAATATGTTGAGGTGACACCTTCTGCTGTCAAGAATTCAATGACGGCACGTTGCTTAAGTCGCATTGACCGACCGTCTGTGCAGGGTTCCATTCTTTGCACTTTAGCAACACAACCAACCGTTCAATGCTAAGGCTTCCCGCCAAGATGGGAACTGTAGAGGAGAGTCTACTGAACAAGCCAGTACCTGCCGCATACCAGTACGGCCATCTGTTGAGGAGTTACAAAGGTGGAGGCATTACTTTTCATTCAACCCTCGTAGGAATCATAAGGCTTCCCACCAAAATGGAACTGTAGAGGAGAGTCTATTGAAGAAGCCAGTACCTGCTGCATACCATTACTGCCATCTGTTGAGGAGTTACGAAGGTGGAGGCATTACTTTTCATTCAACTATCCTACCTACTGGGCTTGCCTAAATGGCATTCCTTATCAGTTAAACTCACAGGAGACTTATTCCCCCTCCTTCCCGTTTGACAAAGGCAGGCCAATGTAGAGAGTGTTACAGTAGTCAAGTCTTGAGATGACCATAGCTTGGCTCACCTATTAGTCTGGGGAACCTCAAGGCCCACTCGGATACAGTCTCAAGCAGCCTGGATAGACTTTCTGCTGGTGCGCTAGGCGCACAGTACACCAACAGAAAGGCTATACTCTTCTGCGGATCCTACACTAGGCCAGCATTGACCGACCATCTGCGCAGGGTTCCATTCTTCACACTTTAACAACACAACCATTCAATGCTTGTGGCGTTCCAGCCTGGTGGCCATAGACAGACATCGGGGGTTCCAGCTGATCAGGGTCAGATTGGGGATGGGGGGTGGCCGGATGGGTACGGGTCTGCAGATGAAGAATTAGCCTGGGATGATGGATGGTTACATGGGTATGGGCCTGAAGATGAGGATAATGATGGACGTCAGTTCTGAATTAGACAGTGAGAGGCCCAGCGACCTTGATTCCCACGAGAACTTCTCCACCACCTTGTCAGACGAGCATTCCGAGGATAGGGAGGATCGAGTTTCCCAGCATGATAACACTGCACCTGGGGCTGCTAATGAGTAGGAATTCGACAGGAGGGCTAGTATCAGATCCTCCCGGAAAGATTGGAGTTTGAGGAAGGGTCACATAGAAAGTAGTTCTCTTTATTAGATTGTGCTGGGGTTATTCTAGTCAGACCTGAAGCTACGTTTAGCATGCTCAAGACTCTAAGATCACGTTGACCGCAGGGGCGGTTTGCCTTGCCTACGGAGGTTTGCTTCCTTTGGGATTTAGTCCAGTTTATTTATTTATTTATTTATTTCTTCGGTTTTATATTCCGCTCCTCCCTGCAGGCTCGGGGCGGATCACAATTGCAAACATATAATAAAACATACAATAAAAACACATAGTAAAAACACGATACATAACCGAGATGGAACGGGTCAACAATTCTTTAACTGAAGCAGGGCGAGCCAATCACATTTGGGTTTAGCCAAACGCTAGCCTGAAAAAAGCCGTCTTACATTCCCTTCGAAAGGGAAGGAGTTCAGGGAGCGAGTTCCAGAGTACTGGAGCCGCAGCAGAGAAAGCTCTCTGTCTCGTGCTGGACAGGTGGCAGGAGCGGGACGATGGAACCACCAACATATTTTGCTCTTCTGAGCGCAGTGATCTCGGGGAACGTATGGGGTAAGGCGGTCCTCAGGTACACAGGCCCCAGACCATTCAAGGCCGTAAAGGTTAAAACCAACACCTTGAAGGCAATTCGGTACTCCATGGGAAGCCAGTGCAGTTGCCGGAGGATGGGAGTGATGTGCTCCCTCACTGGTGCTCCCACCAGCAAGCGAGCCGCGGCATTCTGCACCAGCTTGAGTTTCCGGATTGTCGACAAGGGAAGGCCAACGTAGAGGGCGTTACAGTAGTCCAGTCTCGAGATGACCGTCGGTTGGATCACCGTGGCCAGGTCATCCCTGGACAGGTAGGGGGCCAGTTGCCTAGCCTGTCGTAGGTGGAAAAACGACGTCTTGCTGACCATGGAGACCTGGGCCTCCATGGTCAGCAAGGAGTCCAGTTTAACACCTAAGCTCTTAACCAAGGGTGACGGGCTAAGTTGCTCGCCATCCAGGTAGGCAACCGGCACTCATCCAACCCAGGGCGACCGGGCCACAAGATCTCCGTCTTCGACGGATTCACCTTCAGCCGGCTGGCACGCAGCCATCCAGTCACGGCTTCGAGGCATTGATGGAAACAATCGGGTACGGTATCCGGCCTGCCGTCCATTCTCAGCAGAAGCTGGGTGTCATCAGTGTACTGATAACACTCCAGACCAAAGTCGCGGGCCAGCTGGGCCAGGGGGCGCATGTAGATGTTGAATAATAAGGGCGAGAGGATGGCCCCTGGGGGACCCCACAACTTAATGGAGCCTCCCGGAGACCTCCGCTTCCCTCTCCACACGCTGTCCCCGATCCTGAAGAAAGGAGGCCACCCATTGAAGGGCAGTTCCCCTGACTCCAGTCACGGCTAGGCGGTGGGCTAACAATGCATGATCTACGGTATCAAACGCTGCTGTCAGATCTAACAAGACAAGCAGGGCTGATCCGCCCTGGTCCAGCTGGCGGCGAAGTTGGTCTGTAATGGCGACAAGCACGGTCTCCGTCCCATGCCCAATACGGAAGCCGGACTGGAAGAGATCAAGTCCAGCTGTGTCTTCTAAGAACCGCTGCAGCTGATCCGCTGCTGCCCTCTCAATCACCTTGCCTAAGAAAGGCAAGTTTGACACAGGTCGGTAATTGGAGGGAGCCGAAAGGTCTAAATTCGGCTTCTTCAGTTTGAGGACCTTTTCCGGATTATCGTTTGGACTGGCTTTACTTTGCCAGTCCAAACGATCTTTCAACCTTTGGACTATTCTGTATTCTAAATAAAAGTACATTTATTGCATCTGTCTGGTGTGTGTGATCTAGGGGTGATCTGAGGTGCAACAATGCTAAGGCTTCCCGCCCAAATGGAACTGTACTGAAATAGCCAGTACCTGCTGCATCTGTTGAGGAGTTACAAAGATGGAGGCATTACTTTTCATTCAACCCTCGTAGTGAGGGAAAACGTTAGTTTTATTTTAAAGACTGAATAAGACCGAGCTCTTCCCTGCTCTCCTCTGCCACACACTTCCCTGCCTAATGTGATGAAGTGGCAACTGTCTATTTTTCCACTTCTCTTGTCTGCATGGATCTCCAAAAGGTGTCCATATGCTCTGGTTAGTCAATCATCATTTCTTAATTACTCTGTTAGAGCAGACAAGGTGTTTGACGTTTCCCCACATCTGCCGAGAAGGAGATGTAAACCGACCTGCCATGAAAATTCTCTCTTCTGACAACTCCCTGTTCCATTTTTAAAATTATTCATCTCTCCTGAGCCCCAGAACTTGGAGGAGGAAAGTTCAGGAAAGGCTTCCAAAGCTCAAAAGGACACCTGCGGCGTCACAGTTCTGTGGTTTCCGTGTTAGAAAAAGAAACCAAACAGCCTCAATTGACAAGGGCCCTTAGAGGGTTGCTATAATTGCTATGCAGACTCCAAAAGAAAAATCCGCAGATCATAATTACTGTACACAAGACGGTGAAGGGGAAAGTTACTTTAATGCCAAGAAGCAATTCCTCATGCATTTCTCACCCCAATATATTACACATTGTGGCCAGAAGGCTGTCAGTGGTATTTATTTATTTATTTTTATTTCTTATCAAACGCATTGCATACATTAATAAAAATAACTGATAAAAATGGAAGGAGCGCAGGCGGCTAAATTTTTTTTGAGCAAAAGCGGGCAACAGCAACGGCATTGTCTGTAGCCTCCAACAATTCCTCCTCCATACACGAGGCAGGGCACAGTGGACAAGCATACAGGTGCGGAGTTGTCTGTTCTGCTCCACAGTCACACAAGGTGTGGGATTCTTCTAGGTCGTGCCATAGCCTAGGTTGGCCTTATGGGTAATCTGGGCCTGGGTACCCCCTGGGCCCAAAGGAACAACTACAGCCTAGGAGCAGCCCGACGGAGGACGATAGAAGGCCCTTCCACACCCTTAAAGCCCCCTAAGCCACCACTGTGTTTGCAGCCACTGGAGGGCCCTCCACTGTCCGCCGCCGGAATGGTGCTGGGCTACAGCTGTTCCCGCGGGCCCAGAGGGGACCCCTCCCTTACACCCACCACTGCACAAGCAAGCCCGGGGGCAGTGGGGAGCTCCCTCCTGATCCCGCAGGAACAGCAGCCTGGAGGAGAATGATGGATAGCCCTCCCTCCACCGTCCCAAATTGGGGCGGTGATGGGCCGTCGCTAGGCCTCCGCTGATCTTGCGGGCCCACAGGAACAGCGGCAGCCCAGTGGCAGCCCACCACCACCCAAGCAGATGACGATCGATGGCCCTCCCTTGACTTGACAATGGATCTATACTCAATTACCAGTGTTGTCCGGACTAAGGGACCCATCTGCTGGGCTAGCTAATATAGGTCTCCCCTGGGAAACTGATCAGGACTAACTGGCTTCTTGACTTGAGAAGCTCTGTGATGGTGGAACGCAAATCTTCTATCTAACTGCCCACCTGGGCTATCATTTTCATCCTCTGAGCTCAGTTCGGTTTCTGAACTTGCTTCCCTAGTGAACCGCCTTTCTGGAATGTGGCCTTTAGACAGAGATCACTCATTTTGAGGGCTTAAAATCTCTTCTAGACTCAGAATTCCTAGTATAATCAGGCTGAGTGGAGCCCCCGGTAGTGCAATGGGTTAAATCCTTGTGCCGGTAGGACTGCTGACCGACAGGTCGAAGGTTCGAATCCGGGGAGAGTGGGTTGAGCTCCCTCTGTCAGCTCCAACTCCCTAGTGACATGAGAGAAGCCTCCCACAAGGATGATAAAAACATCAAAACATCTGGGAGTCCCCTGGGCAATGTCCTTGCAGACAGCCAATTCTCTCACACCAGAAGAGACTTGCAGTTTCTCAAGTCACTCCTGACATGAAAAACAATTGGGCCAAGTAACAGGCCCAGAATCCCCAGAGAGACTACAACAATTTAGTAGAAACAGAGTTGTACATGTAGTGCCATGGTGTGTGCAGCTGAATAGGGCTGTGTGTGCGCAGACACATTCAGCTATGCATTCAGTTGTGAAACGGTAACTGCTATTCAAAGCAAGGACTGTCCCACACAATCACTCCACAACCCTGATAGAGCCTTCTAGCCTGGAGGTCCTCCTAGAACCCAGTTAGTAATTACTTAGGCGATCCCTTGTTGACCGAATAAGATCGTCTTCCAGATTCGGTGTCCTGGCGGTGGGTCCGTAGGTGACTGAGGAGCACTATTCTTGACCTGCATGTTCTGCAGGGAGGGCATTGGTTTACATGTAGGCAGTTCTAATTGAGATTGGCTTGACGTGCCTTCCGCTTGGCAAGTTTCTTTCTTTCACCCTCCATTCATGCCTCTTCAAATTCTACAGCATTGCTGGTCACAGCTGACCTCCAGCTGGAGCCCTCAAGGGCCACGGCTTCCCAATTTTCTGTGCCTATGCCACAGTTTTTAACGTTGGCTTTGAATCTCTTTTGCTGTCCTCCAACATTCCATTTCCATTCTTGAGTTTGGAGTAGAGCAACTGCTTTGGGAGACGGTGGTCGGGCATCCGGACAACGTGGCCAGTCCAACGGAGTTGATGGCGGAGGACCATCGCTTCAATGCTGGTGGTCTTTGCTTCTCCCAGCATGCTGACATTTCCCCACTTGTCTTCCCAAAAGATTTGCAGGACTCTTCTTCTAGGAGTTGCATGTGACGTCTGTAGACAGTGCATGTCTCACAGGCGTAGAGCAGGGTTGGGAGGACAATGGCTTTATCAACAATTTATTTATTTATTTATTTATTATTTGCATTTGTATTCCGCCTCTTGATGTTCATACTCGGCAGGCAACACTCCTCACGAACAAAATAAAACAATGCTATAACCATAAAAATAACAAAAATGATACTAAAAAACATCATTAAAACATTGTTAAAATTACACTAAGTGACAAAAACGGTAACACAGAGTCATAAATCGATTGAAAGCAAGATTGATGTCCTGGTCCTCAAACACTCTCTGCTTCATTTGGGAAAATGCTGCACTCGCAGAGCTCAGGCGGTGTTGTATTTCGGTGTCAATGTTGACTTTTGTGGAGAGGTGGCTGCCAAGGGAGCGGAAGTGGTCCACATTTTCTAATGTTTGTTTATTTAGGGGCTTGGCCGACTTACCGGCCAAGCTGGTGGCGGGGCAGGGTTGCCCTCGCGCCATCTTGGTGATGGAGAAGGGGCTTCTTCTCCACGCCCTGCCCCGCCCCCTCCTTGCAGCTGGGCGGCCTGCACTTTCGCCCAGGCAGCTTACTTAAGGCTGCCTGGGACTGCTCAGGCCACACGCTGGGGCCAGTCTGGTTTTTCCTCCCACCCTCCCTACTTTTGCATTGTTTGTGGTTTCCTTTTTGTCTTTTACTTACTTCTTTGTTGCACTGTTAAAGGTTATACGTTATGTTCATTGTCACAACTCCGTGTTTGGCGTGTGGCATGGCCCCTGGATCAGGCTGGCTTATCGCCCCCTTGGTTGTAAGGGGGATAACGCCTAGGCCCCCTGGGGTGCTGAGTTTCCGTGGACAGGCATTGGGCCGCTCGCACCCCAAGCTTGCAAACGCCTTTGGACATTCGTGAGGGCTGTCCAGGACCCATGCGTGGCCGCCAACCCTTTGTTCCTGTTTTCAATAAATTGAGTTGTGGCCATTTTCATCCAACCACTTGTGTCTGTGTTATTTCTTGGCGCAAGGCGCGAGGTGTGTCACCCTTGCACACGCAATTTATTTATTATTTCGATTTGTATACTGTCCTTTCCAGTTGGCTCAGGACGGTTTAGGGTTAGGGTTTAGGGTTTAGGGTTATCGAACCACAAACAAAGAGCATAAGAACAATAAAATATAAAACAATTTCCACAATATTCCTACCATAACCAAGAGTAGTTAGAGACTGAATGCCTGCCGGAACAATGCTGTTTTACAAGCTATCCGGAAAGCCGGGAGCTCGCTGATTGCTCGCGCTTCAGGTGGTAGACTATTCCACAAGCAACCAAGAAGGCTCTCTGTCTAGTTGAAGACAAACGAATGGTTCGCAGAGGCGGAGGTTGAGGTCCTCTGATCGGAGAGATCTCTGGGGAACATATGGGCCCCAGACCATGCAAGGCCTTAAAGGTCAAGACCAGCACTTTGAAGATGATCCGGTGCTCGATTGGTAACCAGTGCAATTGTTGCAAGGTTGGAGTGATATGAGCCCTGGCTGGTACTCCAGCAAGGAGTCTCGCTGCTGTGTTCTGCACCAGTTTGAGCTTCCCGATGACTGACTGTAACGAAGTAACGTTTACCATTCAACTTTTTAAACCATGGCAGGGCAGGCTATCCTTCCAATCCCACCGCTGCCACCAAATTGTAAAAGGTTCGTTTTCAAACGCCGCCGAAGGCTAGCGTCGAAACGCCTCGTAGATTTAAACTGATCACTGACCACTTCGTGGAGATGCAGCCTAAAGCGTGCGTCCCACTGTGAGAGGATCTATTTACAATTACGCAATTATTCACTCTGGCTACCGATGTGAGGGCTTTGATAATAAACGACTTCCACAGATGTTGTGTCGAAAGTGTTTAACAATTTATTCCACAAACGGGTACAATGCTTAGGTGGTTTCAGACTACAAAGAGGTACAGACTTGAAGTTCCAAACAATTTAACACTGGGGTTTTAACTTCCCCTGATACAGTTACTAGCACAAGTACCAGCAGTTCTACTACTTAACTGCTTACTACTGGGTTACTCTCAACCCTAACTAGGACTAAACTTGTCCCACACTTGGGTTTCCCTAAACCCCACACACAGAGCTGAACTGCACACTTGCAGCTCTAACAGACAGCTGGCTATCCCACTAACCGCCAAATACCAACTAACTCTGGTCACATCTGCTGGCCAACTGACAAATTCAAACTCTCCAGCATTCTAAGCTAGCCTCCTGGCTGGCTCCGCCCACTGTCATTATGGCAACACATTCCCCTAGGAGGGAAATGCCTTTACTATCATAGTTAACCCTTTAGGGTCTATCTAATACTTAACCCCATATTCCAACAATAAAACAACACAGATTTTGACTTCATTACACTGACAAAGGAAGACCAATGTAAAGGGCGTTACAGTACTCTAGCCTCGAGATGACCGTCGCCTGGATTACCGTGGCTAGGTCATTTCCGGAGAGATAGGGCGCCAGCCGTCTCACCTGCCACAGGTGGAAAAAGGCAGATCTGCTGATGGTGGAAACCTGAGCCTCCATCGTCAGCAGCGGGTCCAACTGGACCACCAGACTCTTTACTAAGGGCGACGGGCGTAGTGCCTCACCATCCAGAGCAGGCAGCTGGAGCTCACATTCCCCCCCCCCCCCCGGATGACCCAGCCAAAGGATCTCTGTCTTCGACGGGTTCACTCTCAACCAACTGGCTCGTAGGCAACCAGTCACGGCTTCAAGGCATTGCAGGAAACAATCGGGTTCAGAGTCTGGTCGGCCGTCCATCCTCAGCACCAGTTGAGTATCATCAGCGTACTGATGACACTCCAGACCAAAACTCTGCACCAACTTTGCAAGGGGTTGCATGTAGATGTTAAATAACAAAGGGGAGAGAATGGCTCCCTGAGACACCCCATTACTTAAGGGAAGTCTCCCGGAAACCAAACCTCCCCCCTCCAATCGCTGACCCCGATCAAGGAGAAAAGAGGACACCCATTTCAGGGCAGTCCCTGTGACACCCCCTAGGGGCTGTTTATGTTTCTATTTGTACTTTGCTGCCCTTACCTGCAAAGTCTTTGTTCTATGGTCCCATTGTCTGCCATGCGGTCACTCTCTGCCATGCGGTCATTCAGGGGTGGAGTTGTGTCTTGGCTCCAAACTGCCCTCAACTCCACCTTTTTCCGGAGTTAACTTGAGGGGTTGGACGTCCCCTCCGCCTCCATTCCAAAGAACACACGGACGAAGCAAGGCTGGAACCTAATCTTGCTGGGACAATAGCATTCTTAGTTCACCTACTGAGTTTACCTGCGCTCTCAAACAAGCTGCAGTGCATAAGGGGACCTGTCCTCAACAGAGACTGCAGATTTTGGGGGGTTTTCAGGACTTTGTGGGCCTACAAAGACCAGAGAGGAACAGGATACTTGGGATCCAAAGAAAGGTACCTTCGCTTTGCATGAGGCAAGTGAACGCTTTCCCTTTGTTTAAAGGACTCTTTTGCAACCAACCAAGCATTTTGGGCCACCAGCATTTTCCACTTGTTGTTATCCAATAAATCCTGTTTTGGTTCACTATTTCTGAGTCTAGCACTCATTATTATAGATATCATGGGTCTCCCTGCATGTGGGAAGGTTCTATACTCTATCTTCAGGGTCATAGCTTGCAGCGTCCATCCTTTTAAAGCCCTTTTTTGACCCTGGAGGCAGAAGATTCCCCCTAACTCCTGTCATGGCCAGACAGTGGGTTAACAATGCGTGGTCGACTGTATCAAAAGCTGCCATGAGGTCCAATAACACGAGCAGCGCTGATCCTCCTTGATTCAGATTGGCAACTGAGCTGGTCAGTGATGGCGACCATCACAGTCTCTGGCCCATGCCCAATACGGAAGCCAGGCTGGTAGGGACCTAGTCCGGCTGTGTCATTTAGGAATGGCTGCAGTTGGCCCGCTACTGCCCTCTCACCTTGCCCAGGAATGGTAAGTTCAACACTGGGCTGGATTGGCTGGTGACTGCTGGAAGAGCTCTTTGGTTTTCTCGATGTTCAAGTACAGGGTGAGCTTCTTATATGCTTCTGCGAAGGTCCCAGTTAGATCAAGACAGTGAGATGCATAGGGCCCAAGGGAAAGGAAAGGGGAGATGGGAACCTTGCCGTGGGTCTCCTAAGGGTGTCCCATGGTGGAAAGAGAGACCTCGGCAGTGAGGCTGCTTCTCAAGGAGATAGACTCAGAGCTTCTTCCGCAGTTGAAGGTCAGCACCCTGCTGGCTGCGGGATGGCCTAGTCTCTGGAAGGCAGTCAAGCCATCAAAGCCTTAATGGGACTGATGATTAGTGAGGTGCCAAGGGAAAAATTAGATTAGAAAAACAAATGAAAATCATTTAGGAAGCGGGGCTCATTCGCCGATGGAAGGCTGCTGCAGTATCCAAGAAGGCGTCAATTTGACTTCCATCCAGGAGGAGAAGGAGAACGGGTCTGGAATACATTAGTGTGGTGGGAGGCCGGGAATAGCAGCCACTTAACCCTGTCATTCAGCAAACATTAGTGAATTATGAGTGTGGTGCATGCTGGGTTCTGCATTTGCAGAATGCCCAACGGCCTCCTATATCTCCACTAAAAATATGCTCACGAGCCTTTGGTGTCAACAAATAGAGCGGGGTTTTTTTTAAAAAAAAAATTATTATTACTATTATAACAGAAACCCTCAAAAGAAAGTCATATTAATAATAAAAAAATCTCCGCTCACCACTCCGCTTCTCAAAAATCGAATCAGAAGCCAAAGCCAGCATAGTAAAAGAAGCCAAAATTTATTTTCCCTGTCGGATTACTACCTTTGATAAAGAAAACAGGTTCTAGAAATGCAATTTACAAGCTTTACCTGATCCCTTAAACATTTCTGGCCGACTGCAATGGGTTTAACATGCACTATAAGCAGCTCTGGCTGCATAAGCTGAGGCACACCTGAGAGAGGTGAGATGTATTGAATGGGGCAGGTGGAGTGACTAAATAAAATAAAATGAAATTCAAGAAGACAAGGTGCGAACCAAGATAGAGGCTGACATCCTCAAGAGAGGAAGCATCCCAAGATGGAATGGCCCAATGGACCCAGCCCAGAGGATGACAAAGAGTAGCAGACAATTGGAGGCTGCAGGCCTCTGCCCGCTCTCGCCCCCAGCCGTTCCCCAGCTGATCCCCTGCCATGGAGTGCCTGCCATCCCAGCTTTGGAGTGCCTGCCATCCCGGCTTTGGAGTGCCTGCCATCCCAGGAGGTGATCTGGGCCTGCAGCAGAAGCAGTCGGCGACCTGAGGCGGCTGATCGCCCTGGCAACCCAGAAGACAATCAAGTCGCCAACTGCTCCCGCTGCAGTCCCAGATCGCCTCCCAGGATGACAGGCACTCCAAAGCCACCACTCCTCTGATCGTTCTCCGGAGCGGCGGGCTGTCTGCCAACACAGGCCCCACAGCCCGCTATGGTCTAGCGGCAGCGGCACCTCTTCCTCTTGGCCCCGCCCCTGGTGCCCTTCTCCCCAGGCCAGTTAGAATTGGCCAACGGGCCGCATCCAGCCCGTGGGCCGTAGGATGCCCAGGTCTGGTTTAGGGCTAATAGATTTGGGGGAAATTTCCTTTTAACAGAGCAAAGGCAAGATTTACAATTATTCCGAGGGTACCCAGTACAGAAACTGAACAACCACTAATAACCAGTGTATATTTCTTAAGGGCCAAATAGTAATAGCCCAGGACCATAAATAAAGTTTTTGTGTGTGTCAGGAAAGACTTGAAGAACTGCAAGTCACTTCTGGCTGTCTGCAAGGATTTTGCCCAGGGGACACCCGGATGTGTTATCATCCTGTGGGAGGCTTCTCTCATGTCCCCACATGAGAAGCTGGAGCTGGCAGATGGGAGCTCACCCCGCTCCCCGGATTTGAACCGCCAACCTTTTGGTCAGCAGTCCTGCCGGCACTGCTGGAGTTCAGTCTGTGATTGTGTTTCAAGATCAAGGTGCGGAATGATGTCAACGAGGTTCAAGATGGTGATGGACTGGTCAATTATATTGATGCAGAGAATGACATAGAGCAGGGGTGGGCAATTATTTTTTCCAAGGGGCCACACGAGAGCCAAAAAATATTATGGAGGGTCGCACCTAAAGGCTGAACTACATTCTAATCTATATTATTTATTTATTTATTTACTATATTTACTATATATTACACATCATTAGTATTAACATATTAATATATCAAGAAATATTCATATATTATTAGTATTAATATCATAATTATTATATTATAGTATATATATATATAGACATTATAATATCTTGAAATTATAATATAATATAACATATTATATTATTTAATATATTATTATAATAAAATTATTATAAAATAATAATAAAACCCACTAAAATAAAATAAAATTCAAGAAGACAAGATGCAAACCAAGATAGAGGCTGACATCCTCAAGAGAGGAAGGATCCCAAGATGGAAGGGCACAGGGAGATGGAGCGGCAGGCCGTATTGCCATGGTCCTGCTTCAAAGCAGAGGCTGACATGGGCTGCACCAGGGCAGCGGGGGTTCCTTCCTGCCTTCTCCGGCGGCTCCGGTGGTGATCCTGGGCCAGCTGACACTGGCGGCGGGAAACTCTCCCGCCACCCAGGGGGCTTCTGGATTGAAGCCCCCATCCTTAGGGCCAAGATGGTGGTGAGGTCACCCTGCACTGCAACGCGCTCGGCCCAGTGAGTCTGGTCGAGCCATTTCCTTATCACTTCTACTGCAAAGACATCCAGGACAGGACTAAGATAACATGACACCTTCCTCTCTCCCACGTATAGACGAAAGGTGCAACAATAGCTCTCACGCATCTAGCTGTAAAGCTCTCCTTTACAACATACCCAGAATGCAGGTGAATAGACTGAGTCTTCATCCAGATGAGACCGAAGTGCTCCTGGTCAGGAAAACAAACCTGCGATTGTTTTGGATGGTTTTGCTCTCAGCTTGAAAGATCAAATTCGTACCTTGGGAATGCTCTTGGAAAGCCAGGCTACTATGGTGGCCAGGAACACTTTGGCCCAGCTGCATCTTTTCTTGAGTGGCTCTTGCCTCTAGATTAGGCTACTGTAATGTGCGGGGCCATACTGGCTTCCAGCTGGATTCTGAGCTCAAGTTGTTAGTAGTGTTGGATAGGTTCGGTTCGGAAAAACTGAAAAGTTGTAAAAACCTACCGATTTTGGGCTTCCAAGACAATTTTGAACCATGCAGGAAAAGTGGGAGGTACAAATCTGAATCGTTTTTCATTCGTAACTATTCCATAATATTCAGATGTTTCTGAAGGTTATTTTAATTTTTACAACCATTAAGCAACTTTGGTAAAGGCAAGGGAACTTTTAAAATATAAATTTTTTGGCCGGCGAGACTAAAAATAAAATAAAATAAATAAAAGGGATGAGGTGGGCATGGCTAATCACAGCCACCTTAACGGTAGTTTGGGAAGGCCAGGCCCCCAATAGTAGAGATTGCAAAAGACCCTGCCGTTAAACTACATTTTCCACAAGGCAGGCCGGCTCTGTAACGAAAATGGCTGAAAGACCCCAAAATATTTAGCTGTTTTTGTCTAAATATAGCAGTCATCGTCGACATAATGTGGTGGGAATGTGGTGCAGCTGGCTAAGTGTCAGCTGCATAAGATCTCTTTGACCATTAGGCCATGAGTCTAGGACCAAAAGTCTAGGACCTTCAAGCCCAGGACATTCAAGAGGTTCCCTTCCAGGACCTTCTGGAACGCCAACTACAGGTGCTGAGAATACTCCTTAGTGAGCTCCCAGCCCAGGAAACTAGACACCCTGGCGATCAAGAGATCCGTGCCAGAATCTCTGGGCCCAGAGGCTAGCAACGACCATCTTCCCTCGGGGCTAAGGACTCTAAGGACTCTATTTGACTTGTTGGATCCCCCAAAACTTCCCCCTTTTGATGGTCGGGTTAATACCACCTTTAATTCGTCCCCTTGACAGCTTACTGACCTATGCGGCCACGAGCCATGGCTCCTTCCCTCCCCTCTGTCTTTAATCTGTGGATACCCCTACCCTTACCCCTTTTATTGTATTGTATTGTTCTGTATTTACTGTGTTTATTATATGTCAAACTATGTAAACCGCTCTGAGCCTTCAGGGAGTGGCGGTATAGAAGTTTGAAATAATAAATAAATAAATAAATAAATGAGTTCGAGGCCTGCCCGGGTCGAGGTGGGTGCTCGATCTTAAGTGCAGTCTGTTGGAAATAAAGAGTTAAGTGAACAGTTTATACCTGTTGTAGTATCTGAGTAGATTTCCACTGTGGAGTAGTCAATTAATCAGCTGTGTGCTGAGCTGTGTTTGGGGAGTGGTTTCCTGGTTGCTATAAAATCTCTCTGCTGTGCTAAATGTGTGGGGGGGAATTGAAGAAGAAGAAAGCTGGCTGAGCGTTTGGCTGATAAGGAGGAGAAAGAGTTTGTTTGAAAAGACACGCTGATATCTTTGCCAAGGCTAATGACAAAGAAAACTGAAGACTCTGTTTATCCTGTTACTGTTTTGTGGTAGTTTTGTTTTTCTCTGGAGAACCACTTCATGGATGCAAGCTACTGTAGCAGAAGGATCTGTGAGTCTCGGAGCGTGAGCAAACAAAACCTCCTGTATCTATGTTTGTGTTTTTGCACTGCCATGCAAGAGAATTTATCTTGTAGTGGATATATTTTGCTGACTGGACTATACTTTATGAATTTTACAACATTAAAGAACTGAAGTCAACCTTTGCAACAAGAAACTTCAAGTGTCCTAAGTTCTTCCGCTTGCCACTGTGTTTTTCCTTTTAAGGTGGAGTTGGGAATTTTATTTCCATCATTCCCAGCTTCCTACATATTTCAACACAGTCTGCTGTCAACCTTTGCAGCCCGAAAGACAGTTGCATCTGTCAAGTAGGAGATTAAGGTACCACATTAAGTGGGGAGGCAAATTTTGACTGAATTATGAGGCCATTAAAGAACTCCAGGAATGCTGAGGAATGTGGAAGGAACAACAAGGGACGCTGAGAGATGAAGGAGTGTGTCAGCTCCCCCTGGTGGCCAGAGTTTGCCTCTGTTCATCTATATGTGTGTATGTGGAAACGGCAGGGATTGTCTGCTAAGTACCTGTAATCCGCTCTCAGTCCCCTTCGGGGTGAGAAGAGTGGAATATAAATAAAGTAAATAAAATAAATAAATATAAAATAAGCTGATTGAATCTACAAAGAGATCAACAAGCAATACGCAACTTTTGCAAAGCCAAGAGAACATAAACTGCTTTAAAAAACAATTCTTTCACTTTGGCCTGATGGGCATGAACAAGGCACTGGGGGTCGCCAGCCAGCCACAGCCAGCCACACAGCCTTTTACAGTCAGTACGCAATGATAAAATAAAATTATTGCATCTGCAAAAAGGAATAAACGGATGGATGCATCTTGAGGGTCCCCTCCAACTCAGTAAAGGAAGCTAATGGATGCCAGGAGAGTTAGGATGGTGCCTTTCTGCCCAGAAGAAGGGAGTCAGACTAGATCAGTGTTTCCCAACCAGTGTGCCGTGAGCAATCATCAGGTGTGCCGTGGGAAATTGGAGATAGAAGAGAGAGAGAGATCCCTCCTGTCCTACGAGGAAGCCCTAGCCGGGGCTCGATCCATTGCCTGAGTCCCACAAACACAGCCTCTACTCATCGCTTGCCTTCTTGGGCTTCCTCCTCCCCTCTGCTCTTTTCTCGGCCTCGGAAGGTTTGAGCCGAAAGGCGGGGACTGCGTCAGGCAGAAAGAGCCGCGCTGAGAGAGAGAAGATCCTGGGATGGGACTTCCGTGAATTCCCCGGCTGCCTGGGGGCGGATCTACACCGTAGCATTCATGCAGTGAGGCACCCCTTGGTCTTCCAGGGCTCAAGGCTGGGGAATCCCGGTATTTCTAGTTTGGGGAGGCTCAGGATGGTGTCAAACTACCACTCCTGTGATTCCCTCGCACTCTGCCAAGGCCAGTCAAGGGGCGTTTGGGACACAGGGTTGATGCACCTTTAAGCAGTGGCCGAAAACTAACAGGGTTTGCTCACTTAAGACAGGCGTGGGGCAACTTGGGCCCTCCCTCCAGGTGTTTTGGCCTACAAATCCCACCATTCATATTAGCTGTATAAATTTATTAGCTGTACCCGCCACACGTTGCTGTGGCCAACCTTCCCTCCCTCTTTCTCTCCTTCCCTCCCTCTTTCCTTCCTTCCCTCTTTTTCTTTTCTTTCTTCTTTCCCTTTTTCTTTCTTCCTTCTTTCCTCCCTTTCTTTCCTCCCTTTCTTTGCTCTTTGGTTCCATTCTTCCTTCTCTCTTCCCTTCCTTCCTTCCATATTGATGCATAAGAACACACAGAGAGACTGACAGCTGTTGAGCAAGACCTTCGTGTGTGTCTTTCTGCCATTCCTACCAGGATATCTATGTTGTGTTCATCGAAACAGGCCCAGGTTTCACACTGAGTGTATAAATACATTTAAAAACGTATTAACTATATGTATTACTATGTTAGAGTGTCATTTTGTGTCATTTTGGTTGATGGTGTGCCCCAGGATTTTGTAAATGTAAAAAATGTGCCGCGGCTCAAAAAAGGTTGAAAAACACTGGACTAGGTGTCCCTTGATGGGGTCTGTCTGAACTATGATTTCTGCTCACCAATTTAACACAGTTTGTGCCTCACAAACAAAATTTCTGGAGTAGATCAGCTACTTTCAAAGTAAAGACCACCCAATGAAACAGGAAATAAAGCTTTCAAACCAGGAACAGATTTTCTTTATTTTTTTTTTAAAAAGGTTTTTTTAAATAAAACTTTGAAAATTCACCAAAAATCCATAGATGTAGCAAGTTTCATCTGGATTGGTCTGAACACGAGGGAGGGAGAAGCCCCTGGAGTTTCCCCAGTGGCAGTGCTGTTTTTCTCTACTGCGCGTGCATATCCGCCATTAACAAATTGATTCGGAAGTTTCAGAAAGTTTCGGAAAGTTCCGATTTGGCGGGGGTAAAATCGGAACTTTCTGAAACTTTCTGAAACTTTCTGAAACTTCCGAATCAATTTATTGATGACCCAAGTCCAAAATGAAGCTGAACCAAGCCAGACCGACTCCATTCAGACACAGTAACAATGTAAAAAATAAAATGTTAAAAACCCATCGTGAGATAGGAGTGGAGCAGCACATGTGTAGGGGAGAGACTCATAGAACGGAGTCATAGAGCCAGGCCTTCTAATAGCGGGGGAGAATTATTCTATAGGGATAAGCATTGAAGGAGCAGCTAAAAAGGCAGGGAATGTAAGGTTAATCTCTAAATGCGCAATGGAAAAGCCAGGTTTTAAGATCCCAAAGGTTGCTAGTGGTAACTTTTCTAATTTCAGCCGGTAATGAGTTCCAGAGTGGGGGAGCCACAGAGGATAAGGTTCTCTCCCTTGTTCCCACAAGGTGAACCGGTAGAGGTGAAAGAAGGGTGGGTGGCGGTTTCATGTAGATCCGTGTTTTTCAACCTTTTTTGAACCGCGGCACATTTTTCACATTTATTTATTTATTATTCGTTCTTATATACCGCTCCTTCCGGCCGGCTCGGAACATATAGCATGATCACAATTTAATACAGCAACAATAAAATCTAAAGACTAAAAGCATAACTACACCTAAACAAGCATCAACATAGCAATTGCAAATACATTCCAGGGAGCGCTAACTCAAGGGCCAGCGAGGTTAAAGGCTTGCCTAAATAGAGCTGTCTTGCAAGCTCTCCGAAATGGGCCCAACTCCTTAATAGCGTGGGCTATTGTTTACCAAATCCTGGGGCACACCACCAACTAATATGACACAAAATGACACTCTAACACAGTAATATATAGTTAATATGCTTTTAAATACACTCAGTGTGAAACCTGGGCCTGTTTCGATGAACACAATATAGATATCCCAGCAGGAATGGCAGAAAGACACACACGTAGGTCTTGCTCAACAGCTGGGAGTTATAGTTCACCCGCAATCAAAGAGCATTCTGAACTCCACCAATGATGGAATGGAATCAAACTTCCCACACAGAACTACCATACCCAAGAGAAAATACTATAAGAGTTTGGTGGGCATTGACCTTGAGTTTTGGAGTTGTAGTTCACATATATCCAGAGAGCACTGTGGAGGGGAGGGAGGAAGGCGTGGGGCGAGTCTGCGCAGTAGCGCCCGCACGGGTCACGTCTTCCTCCCTCCCCCCCTCCCGCAGAAGCGGCAGTGTGAGCAAAGTGAGGCAAAGCAAGCAGAGCGAGGCTGGGAAGAAGGGAGCCCAAGTGGAGAAGAAAACGTGTTCAGCAGGAGGGGGAAGAAAAGCTATCGGAAGTTCCAATTTCCCACGGCACACCTGATGATCGCTCACGGCACGCTAGTGTGCCACAACACTATGTTGAATAGCATGGGGGACAAAATGGATCCAAGGGGTCCAAGCAGGTGTCCTCCAGCTTCACCGATTGGGAACATCCCTCCAGGAAAGACCGGAGCCACAGAAGAACCGTGCCCCCAAGTCCCATCCCAGCAAGTCTTCCCAGAAGGATACCATGGTCGATGGTATAGAAAGCCACTGAGATGTCCAAGAGAACCAGTTCCCTGCGGAGTTCGTCCACCAAGGCGACCAAAGCTGTCTTGGTACTGTGTCCAGGCCTGGAACCAGACTGCGAACGATCTAGAAAATCGGTGTCATTGAGGAATCCCTGGAGCTGCGAGGCAACCACCCGCTCCAGAACCTTGCCCAAGAAAGGGAGGTTGGAAATTGGTCTGTAATTGTTGCAGACCTACCAATTTTACTTGTTAATTCTTTCATTTGTGAAGTGGGGCACAATCTGAGGCACCCCAAATGACGCAACTCCAATGTAGGTGGCCTTATAGCTGACACTGTTGCTGAGTTTCTCATCTTTCCTCATGTTTCCTAAGTGGAAAATGGTACCATGCGCGTTAAAAACGTCCTGCTACACTTGATTATTAATCCACAGCGCATGCTCTCGCTCACACACCCCTCATGCTGTCGAGATGAGCTGTCCCCTATCAAGCTCACTTGTGGAAGGCACGTGGCAGTGAAAACTGATACCAGCATTTCTCAATTATGAACTCGAGTGTCTCCTTTCATGGATATTTTCAAGGGCCTCCTTATTATTAATAAGAATAATAAAACAGAGCGCGCTTATTAAAGCTCATTCGTTATACTGTGTATTGATTACAGAGAAAAGGAGGGGGAGAGCACGGATTTATAAAATGCAGACATTACACTTCCCACCTCGGCACAGCCTTAATTGTAGGAGCTGTAACTCGGATTTATTATTCCCTAAAGGATATTTCATTTCATTACAAAGGCAGATTTTACATTCTTCTTTGCCATTCACAGGGAGGAAGAGCGGAGGCCTGCTGTAACGACTCTCCAACACTCGGTAAGAATCACGCGTAGATTGAAGCACGGTCCAACACGATTTTATTGTAGGTACGACACATGTGAAGCAAAAGCACCGTCCCACCACCCAAACACACCTTATATACCCTGAGCCCTCCCTATTGCCCATGCAATGTCCAAGCAGGGTTGCACCATATCCGGGTGATTCAGCATATCCCATAGTCCAAAGGGATGTGACCTCATGGGTCCATGAGCCAGCATTATGAGTCCAATTGTCCAATGTCCAGGCTCGGAGGAGTTACCTCACTTCCCTCCGGAGCCTCACACACATCTGGAAGTTACGTCACTCCCACTTAACTCAGCACAATCTCTGTGCAGCTGGAGGCAAGGTCACCAAAGAACTGGGGCAAAGGTCGGTGCAATCTCATGGCAGGTTGGGAGCCTGAACTTCTCCTAAGCTCAGGTCTCCCAGTCCTGACATAACGGTCTCCTCCACCACGTCCTCCCCCTAGAAAACAAAATATCATTCAATCCCGGAGGAGGAAAGGGCCCCACATACTTCTTTAAAAGACTACAGTGAAACGTGGGATGAACCTTCCCTAAACTCTTGGGCAACAGAAGAGTATATGAGACCTTATTCACTGCATTTTTAATCCTAAAAGGCCCAATGTACTTCGGACTTAATTTCTTCGATGGGTACCCTAATTTCAGATTCT
>JARBWK010000023.1:1168231-1199537 GCA_030556195.1 Anolis apletophallus
CCTTGTTGTAATGGTGGCGTAGAAAGAACGCAGAAATCGTTGGGGGCTTATCTGCGCATTTTTAGTAATAAAGAGCAAACTAATTGGTCTGATCTGTTGCCCTATGCTGAAGTGGCATACAATAGCTCGGTGCATTCATCTACTGGAAAGTCTCCTTTTGAGATAGTCTATGGTCAGGAGGTGGCTCCTTTGCCCCAGCTGTTGGAGTTGGGAGGGGAGGAGAAAGTGGAGTGGAAGATACGAGCCCGGGAGGAATGGAAGGAAGTAGCGGAAGCTTTAGGGAAGGCACAGCGTTCGTATAAGATGTTTGGTGACCGGAAAGGCGAGAAGGGGCCCACGTTTCATTGTGGTCTTCTAAAGAAATATGTGGGCCCCTTTCATCCACGGATTGAATGATGTTTTGTTTACAGGGGGAGGACGTGGTGGAGGGAGGCCGTTATGTCAGGACTGGGAGACTTGAGCTTGAGTGAAGTTCAAGCTCCCAGCCTGGCATGAGATTGCATCGACCTTTGCCCTAGTTCTTGGGTGACCTTGGGCTCCAGTTATATAAGACTGTGCTGAGTCATGTGGAAGTGAGGTAACTTCCACATGTGTGCAAGGCTGCAGGGGGAAGTGATGTAACTCCTCTGAGCCTGGACATTGGACAATTGGACTCCTATTGCTGACTCATGGGGCCATGAGGTCACATCCCTTTGGACTATGGGATCTCGGGTAGGGGTAACAGGGACGGTAGCCGTAGGCCCTATGAAAGAGGGCAGAGGAGCCGTAGGAAGGCTCGTCCTCCCTCTGACCTACGTGCTATCCCGAAGTACGCAGATGGTGAGTTCCCAATTTCCTCTCCTCCAACGCTGATACTGGCCAACGTTAGATCCGTACGAAATAAGTCAGGGACCATTAGGGACCTCCTCCTAGAAAGGGGGGCCGACCTGGCCTGTCTCACTGAGACATGGCTCCAGGAAGGGATGATGTCATCTTACACGAAATTACATCTCCAGGGTTCGTGGCCAGTTATCAGTCGAGGACAGAGAGGCGGGGGAGGGGTGGCCATTCTCAGTCGAGACACTATTAATTCCAGGACAATTCCGACAGCGAACATCCCTGGGATGGAGTGTGCGGGCCTGGTGTGGGATTTGGGCGAGAGTGTAGCCTTCCTGCTGGTGTACCGTGCACCCGGCCGCACCGGCAGGAAGTCTGCCTAAGCTGCTGGAGGTGGTGGCGGAGTGGGCATTGAGGTTCCCTAGACTCATTGTGCTGGGGACTTCAATGTCACGCTTGACACCACCTCCCAAATCAACTGCAGCCGTGGACCTGGTGTCTACCATGGAGGCACTAGGACTCTCGCTCTGTAGGACCGGCCCCACCCACCATGCAGGACATACATTAGATCTGATCTTCGCTGCCGGAATTCAGGTGATCCTAACCTCCACTATGGAGGTTCCATGGTCGGATCACAGTGTCCTGGAAGCCCGGCTGGGATTGCCCCCCTCCGGTAAGGGTGCAGAACCTATTTTGGTTCGCCCAAGGAGACTTATGGAACCCACTAGGTTCCTGAATGCTCTAAGGGCTTGGGAACCCCCAGCGACTCGATCGACGGACTTGTGGAGTACTGGAATACCAGTCTCTCCACAGCCCTAGACAGATCGCCCCCAGGCGTTCTCTCCTTCCCCGTAGAAATCGTTCGCCATGGTATACCGAGGAGTTGCGGGCGATGAAACGGAGAAGGAGACAACTAGAGGACAAGTGGCGGAATCTCCGTGACGGAGCGTCGAAATCGGCTTATAAACAATTTAAGGAGGTTTATGAGCAAGCTATCAAGGAAGCAAAAAAGGTCCATTATTCTTCCTTGATAGAGTCAGCTAGTTCACGCCCAGCCCAATTGTTTAAGGTAATTCGGTCTTTGACAACAATCCCAACTGTCCCAAAAGATAGGGGTTTGGCTCCTTCGGCTGAGGCTTTCCAGAACTTTTTACTGACAAGATTTCGACCCTCCGCCGGGACATCCCGGCCACCTTGGATACAGTTAGTGAACTCGAGACTCCGCCGCCACTCGATGGGCCCACCTTCACCCGTTTCCAACTGCTGGGCGCAGCAGCTGTCGATAGGTTGCTGACTGCAGCTAGACCAACTACTTGCTCCCTCGACCCATGCCCCTCCTGGCTTGTTAGATCTTGCCAGGAGGGTCTATGTGCCCCCTGGGCACGATCTTAAATAGCTCCCTTGAGCAAGGAGTCTTCCCAGGGGGATTAAAAGAGGCTATGGTGAAACCGCTGCTGAAAAAGCCGAATCTAGATCTTTCGGCTCCCTCCAATTACAGGCCTGTTTCCAACTTGCCTTTCTTAGGCAAGGTAATTGAGAGGGCAGCAGCGAGCAGCTGCAGCGGTTCCTAGATGACACAGCTGGACTTGATCCCTTCCAGTCCGGCTTCGTATTGGGCATGGGACGGAGACCGTGCTCGTCGCCATTACAGACCAACTTCGCCGCCAGCTGGACCAGGGTGGATCAGCACTGCTTGTCCTGTTAGATCTGACAGCAGCGTTTGATACAGTAGATCATGCATTGTTGACCCACCGTTTAGCCGCTGCCGGGGTTGGGGGGACTGCCCTTAGGTGGGTGGCCTCCTTCCTCCGGGATCGGGGACAACGAGTGGAGGGGGGGGGAGGTCTCCGGAGAGCCCCACTTGATTGTGGGGTTCCCCAGGGGGCCATCCTCTCCCCCTTGTTATTCAATGTTTACATGCGCCCCCTGGCCCAGCTGGCCCGTGACTTTGGTCTGGAGTGTCATCAGTACGCTGATGACACCCAGCTTCTGCTGAGAATGGATGGCAAGCCGGACTCCGTACCCGATTGTTTCCATCTATGCCTTGAAGCCGTGACTGGCTGGCTGCGTGCTAGCCGGCTGAAGGTGAATCCATCGAAGACGGAGATACTGTGGCCGGTCGGCCTGGGCTGGGTGGGTGCCGGTTGCCTACCCTGGACGGCGAGCGACTTAATCCATCGCCGTCAGTTAAGAGCTTGGGGTTGTGCTGGACTCCTCGCTGACCATGGAGGCCCAGGTCTCCGTGGTCAGCAGGACGTCATTTTTCACCTCCGTCAGGCTAGGCGACTGGCACCCTACCTGTCCAGGAAGGACCTGGCCACGGTGATCCAAGCGACGGTCATCTCGAGATTGGACTACTGTAATGCCCTCTACGTTGGCCTTCCCTGTCGACACTCCGGAAACTCAAGCTAGTGCAGAATGCGCGGCCCGCTTGCTGGCAGGAGTGCCAGCGAGGAGCACATTACACCTATACTCCGGCAACTGCACTGGCTCCCTATTGAGTACCGGATTGCCTTCAAGGTGTTGGTTTTGACCTTTAAGGCCTTGCACGGCCTAGGGCCTGCGTACCTGAAGGACCGCCTTACCCCGTACGTTTCCCCGAGATCACTGCGTTCAGATGAGCAAAATCTGTTGTTAATTCCATCAGTCCGCTCCTGCCACCTATCAACGACGAGACAAAGGGCCTTTTCAGCGGCAGCACCAGTGCTCTGGAACGCCCTTCCGGACAGTGCCCGTGCCATTACGGAACTGGGCCCGTTCCGGAGGGCGTGTAAGACGGCCCTCTTTGGACTGGCCTTCAATTAGGCGCACCGACAATTACCATGCTGCATACCTCCTCACCGATGTATGACTATGTAACTGGTTTTAAATGTGGCTTTTATGTTTTTTATGTTTTACCGACTGTAGGGCCGCTTGTTGATATGTTTTTCAACCGCCGCCCATGTATTTGTGTTGTGATCCGCCCCGAGCCTGCTGGGAGGAGCGGAATATAAGAGCGAACATAAAATAAATAAATATGCTGAATCACCGGATATGGTGCAACCCTACCTGGACATTGCATGGGCGATGGGAGGGGGGGTTGGGGTATATAAGTTGTGTTTTGGTGGCGGGCAGGTGCTTTTGCTTCACATGTGTCGTACCTGCAATAAAATCGTGTTGGACCGTGCTTTCAATCTACGCGTGATCCTTACCGAGTGTTGGAGAGTCGTTACAAGCATGGTGTTATGATCAAGGCTGGCGCATCCTGCCGCCATGTCCCTTGCTCCACGGAGCAGATGTTTGAGTCAATAATTCTGTGACATGCAGCTCCCATTGCAATGTTGGGAATGCCCATTCAACTGTCAATACTGATTGTCAATGACATCTATAAACGCAGCACCAACAGAACGCCCTGTGCCAAACCTCCATGGAACGAAATGCAACCCATTGGGTCTCTGGAACATCATCACATGACACAGGTCTATTAGCACAAGTGGGTCAAAGTAAAAGTGAGGTCAGCAATCGCAACACACGGATGAAGCACGACAAAAGCACGGCCGTTCAATTGCAAAACCCATCTTGCATATTCTCGTCTGCAATGGATTGTATCAATCAAAATAAAACTCCGATGCAGTCAGGTTAATTCTTCAAAAAGAAAAAAAGTCAGAAGATTGTCTCCTTAGCACCTTCATAACACATCACTTTTAACAATACATGGCCATTAGCAATCAGGGCGCCATTCTGGTCCATTTCATAGAAAATCAAGAGGCAAAATAATTGAGTCAATAAGAATACAAAAAGGATTGCTTTTCCAGGCCTGTTCGGCGACAGGGTTGGAAACATAAAAGCGCCAGAAATCAAAAAGAAGAAAGGGAGAATTGATTTGATTCACTGCTGCAGGAGAGACTGGATTTAGCACTAGTTTATTTTATTTTTACTTTATTTTTTGCATACTTGCTTGTAAGGGTTGGATTTTTACAAAAAAAATGCAATAGCAAAGAGAACGTTGCGCAGAGATACAAAAGAAAGTACTTTGGATCAGGCTGAAGGTTTGAGATATGAAGAGAACTAACATTATTACTTCTAAATCTTTATTGGGGGAGCCCCCGCTGGCTCAGTGGGTTAAACCTATGAGCTGCTGAACTTGCTGAGCAAAAGGTAGGCAGTTCAGATCCGGGAGCAGGGTGAGCTCCTGCTGTCAGCCCAGCTTCTGTCAACCTAGCAGTTGGAAAATATGCAAATGTGAGTAGATCAATAAGTAACGCTCCAGTGAGAAAGTGACAGCGCTCCTTGCAGTCATGCTGGCCATATTGATAGGAAGGTATTGGAAATAGAGATATTTATACATATATTGTATATACATTATAAGCAGAGGCGGACCTAGGTAGGCAATTTTAAATGGTAGGCGAAAATTATTTTGGCATCCCCCGTACTCTGCCTCCATGCTGGCTTGTGGGTCCACCTTTGCTCCTGCTCCAGCAGGCATGGAGGCAGAGCCGCAGGCCGGTGCGGCGCGGAGGTGGGGTTTCTGGCATGTGCGGAGGTGGGGTTTCTGTACTGCGCCGGCCCGCAACTCTCCCTCTGCACCTGCTTCAGCAGGCGTGGAGGTAGAGCCACAAGCCAGTGCGGCACAGAGGCGGAGCCCTCCATGCATGCCAGAAACCCCTTCTCCGTGGCTTGCAGGCGCTCTGCCTCTGCGCCTGCTCCAACAGGCCGGTGTGGCGTAGAGGTGCGGAGGGCCTCAGGATGTGCGGAGGGCCTCCACGCACACCAGAGGCCCCGCCTTTGTGCCATGCCGGCCCATGGGTCCATGTAAGGACTTTTCCAGTTGGCTAGGCCGAAGCCTGTGAGGTCGGCCTATGTAAACCGTTTGGCATCCATGTTAAGATGGGGTTTGGCTCCAACAGCTTAGGCTTTCCAGAACTACTTTGCCAACAAGATTTCGACTCTCCGCCAGGATATTCCAGCCACCCTTGCTACAGTTAGCGAACTCGAGACCCCACCGCCACTCGACGGGCCCACCTTCACCTGTTTCCAACTGCTGGACGTAGCAGCTGTCGATAAGTTACTCGCTGCAGCTAGACCAACCACCTGCTCCCTCGACCCGTGCCCCTCCTGGCTAATTAGAGCTTGCCGGGAGGGGCTACGAGGCCCCCTGGGAAAGATCATAAATAGCTCCCTTGAGCAAGGAGTCTTCCCAGGGGATTGAAAGAGGCAATGGTAAGACCGCTGCTGAAGAAGCCAAATTTAGATCTTTCGGCTCCTCCAATTACCGGCCTTTTTCCAACTTGCCTTTTTTTTTAGGCAAGGTAATTGAGAGGGCAGCAGCGGATCAGCTGCAGCAGTTCTTAGAAGACACAGCTGGACTTGATCCCTTCCAGTCTGGCTTCTGTATTGGGCATGGGACGGAGACCGTGCTTGTCGCCATTACAGACCAACTTCGCCGCCAGCTGGACCAGGGTGGGTCAGCCCTGCTTGTTTTGTTAGATCTAACAGAAGCGTTTGATACCGTAGACCATGCACTGTTGACCCACCGTTTAGCCGGTTCCGGGGTTGGGGGACCGCCCTGAGTGGGTGGCCTCCTTCCTCCGGGACCGGGGACAACGTGTGGAGGGGGGTGGGGAGGTCTCTGGGAGACTTCCACTTGACTGTGGGGTCCCCCAGGGGGCCATCCTCTCCTCCTTATTATTCAACGTTTATATGCGCCCCCTGGCCCAGCTGGCTCGCGACTTTGGTCTGGAGTGTTATCAGTACGCGGATGACACCCAGCTTCTGCTGAGAATGGACGGCAGGCCAGACACCGTACCCGATTGTTTCCATCTATGCCTTGAAGCCGTGACTGGATGGCTACGTGCTAGCCGGCTGAAGGTGAATCCGTCGAAGACGGTGATCTTGTGGCCTGGTCGGCCTGGACTGGATGAGTGCCGGTTGCCTACCCTGGATGGCGAGCGATTAAGCCCGTCACCCGTTGTTAAAAGCCTGGGTGTCCAACTGGACCTCCTGCTGACCATAGAGACTCAGGTCTCCATGGCCAGCAGGTCGGCATTTTTCCACCTACGACAGGCTAGGCGACTGGCACCCTACCTTTCCAGGGGCGACCTGGCCACGGTGATCCAAGCGACGGTCATCTCGAGGCTGGACTACTGTAACGCCCTCTACGTTGGTCTTCCCTTGGTGACAATCCGGAAACTCAAGCTTGTGCAAAATGCCGCTGCTCGCTTGCTGGCGGGAGCGCCAGTGAGGGAGCACATTACGCCCATCCTTCGGCAATTGCACTGGCTTCCCATCGAGTACCGGATTGCCTTCAAGGTGTTGGTGTTAACCTTTAAGGCCTTACACGGCCTAGGGCCTGCGTACCTGAGGGACCGCCTTGCCCCGTATATTCCCCCAAGATCACTACGTTCGGAGGAATTGAATTTGCTCCTGGTGCCATCAATCCGCTCCTGCCACCTATCGACTACCAGGCAAAGAGCTTTTTCTGTGGTGGCCCCGGTGTTGTGGAACTCCCTCCCTGACGACACCCGGGCCATCCCAGAGCTCATCCGTTCCGCAGGGCCTGCAAGACCGCCCTTTTCGGATTAGCTTTCACCTAGGCAATCCAGCCTGGTGAAATTCTCGTCTGCAAGCGATACCTTCTGGTCCAAGGAAATCCTATTGTGTTTTATCTTGTGCCTCGGGATGTGACGCGTGATTTTATGTTTTCTGATTTTATGTTTCCTGTTTTATTGTATGGCCACATAGTTGATACATGTTGGCCTGTTTTATATGTTGTGATCCGCCCCGAGCCTGCAGGGAGGAGCGGAATATAAGACCGAACAATAAATAAAATAAATAAATAAATAAATAAGAAGGGATAGTCAGGAAAGGGGGAGTGGCTTGGAACCTCAGAGAGAGAGAGGGAGCTGCCTGGGAGTGGCTCAGAGTGAAGGGGAGGAGCAAGCTATCTTCAGAGGGAAAAAGTGTAGCTTTTTGAGGCAGTTGAGTGAGCAGTCAGTAAAGACAGAAGGGTCTTGGAAAGCTGACAGGAGAGTTCTGTGAGGAGCTGACAGGCAGTCAGACCACAGGCTTTTGATCTCTTGGGGTTTAGAGATTGGCTCACATTCTGGGCAGCCAGCTACAGGAAACTCTAGAAGAGAGTTAGGTAGTTAGGGTGTTCCTGAAGGCCTGAGTGAATTCTCAGGGAACTAACTAGATTCAGTTAGGTGAACAATTCACTGCTAGTTTGTGAATTGACTAGAGTGAGGAAGTTTTAGGTAGACAAGTTGTGAACAATACACCAACTGTCTAGTTTTGTAACTAAGTTTTCTGAATACCATCGTAACTAAGCTTTAAGGAAACAATCTTAAGAAACAAGCAAGCTGTAATAACATCTTTTCTCACAAGTTACGCATCTGTGCCTTTCAAACTCTGCACGTTACTTCAATAAATATTCTAATTGTTAACTTCCAAAGAAAAGCTTCCAGTGTGCCTCATTACATCAAACAGATTGTACCAGTTCCAGCATTTCAACAGTCCCAGCCTAAGAGAAGATATTTTACCTCAAAAATCCTCACAGTTCATGTTAGAATAGGAGCCAGGGCTGGTGTAGAGTATTTCGACAGTGCTTAAGCCTAGCTTACCTACAACTTTAAAAATCCTAAAGACCTTTTTAGGTTGGTGGCAGCGTTACCCTAATTACTAGTGGCCAAAGGGCCAGGTTGTTACAATCCGCCTCTGTGCCTGCTCCAGCCTCCAGGCGGCAGCGGTGCCTCCCTGCGGATCTGGCACTCGCGGCGGCCACCTACTCCACCGAGTGCATTCATCCACCCCTGATTATAAGCACTGAAATATAGAAAAATCAGGTTCTCTCTGTATTAGAAAGCCAAGCTGACAGGTCAGAAAGAATGCTGAAGGAGATCTGTGTCCAAGGCCCAGGCAAGAGGGGGTTGAACATTCCAGGAAGGGGGAGATAAGCATGGCCTAGCACCAACAGAGATAAGTAAAGAGTAAGGATTCTCTCCTTCCCTCCAGACAGCTCAAAAGTAGGCCCCTGATGGATGCAAGCTGCTTTAGAAAAAATATAGAGACATGCCTCTTGCATGTTGGAAGATATAATTTGATATTTCTATGACGACGTAGTGACTACGTATGCTTCTACATATATAGTGACGTATGTAGAAGCATGTTTCTTTGTTTGCCTGCATTTGAAGGTGTATAAAAGGTAAAAGTCAATGGCTTCATCCTCACTCTGGTTTGCTTTGGGACGCTGATAATAAAACCATACTTTTCTGCCTCCAGAAGTGACGGCTCTTGGTATTAGCTCTCCTATCTGCTGCTACAACATGACCTTGGAGGTGTCTCCGGACAATGCCGGCTCTTCGGCTTAGAAATGGAGGTGAACACCACCCCCTAGAGTCGGACATGACTAGACTTAATGTCTAGTTACCTTTACTGAAGCCTAACCCTGTGTGTGCGTTCCACCTATGCAATCGTGTAGCCAAAAGGGAAATTGAAAGTCACCTGGGAAGGTCAAGAGCTTGAACATTGTTTCCATCCTAAATATCTCGTTGATATTTAAATCGAACACTAGCATATCGGAAACACTGCTTGAACACCAAGCACGAGGAAGCTGCACGCAATAACATCCTGCAAAAACATACCTTTACCTTAGTAAATGTGTGTGTGTGTATTCTGTTCATTTGTGGGATGCGCATAACTCAAAAACCACTGGACGAAATGACACCTAATTTGCCCACAAGGCACCCAAAGAGTGACCATCACTAAAAAAAAACAACCCCGGAACAGTGAAAAAACTGTAATATCCAAAGAAGGTATGTGGGGGAGCCTCATCCACCGCCAGGGAAGGAAGGAGGGATGGATCAAGAGAAAGAAAGGAGAGAAAGAGAGAGGGAAGCAAAGAAGGAAAGAGGGAAGGAAGAATGGAAGCAATAAGGAAGGAAGGAAAGAGGCAGAGAAGGAAGGAAGGAAGGAAGGAAGGAAGGAAGGAAGGAAGGAAGGAAGGAAGGAAGGAAGGAAGGAAGGAAGGAAGGAGAGAAAGAAGCCGAGAAGGAAGGAAGGGGAGAGCCGAGAAGGAGAATAGGAGAGAGAGAGGTTGAGAAGGAGGAGAGAGAGAGAGGTCAAGAAGGAGGAGAGGAGAGAGGTCGGGAAGGAAGGGAGGGAGGGAAGGAGGAAGGGAGGAGAGAGAGAGAGGTCGAGAAGGGAGGGAGGGAAGATAGAGAGGTCGAGAAGGGAGGAGAGAGAGAGGTTGAGAAGGAAGGGAGGAGGAAGGAAGGAAGGAAGGAAGGAGAGAAAGAGGTTGAGAAGGTAGGAAGGAGAGAAAGTGGTTAAGAAGGAAGAAAAGAGAGAAAGTAGAAAGAAAGGGAAAGAGGGAGGATGAAGGGAAGGAAAGAGAAGGAAAGAAAAAAGGGGAAGGAAGAAAAGAGGGAGGGAGGGAAGGAAGGAGAGAAAGAAAAAAGGAGAGAAAGAGGGAAGGAAGGTTGGCCACAGCAACGCATAGCGGGTACAGCTAGTATACATATATAAAAATATAGTGAAGGCTTTTAAAGTTGCTATTTCCAACAATGCAATGAATACATAGCTCATGTATGTGCAATTGATCTATGGAATGTGTCGCTACAAGGAGCAGACAAGATCAAAGAGGGTTGGAGGAGGAGGAGAAAACAAAGGTCACTGTCAATATAATTATACTAGCCGTCCCCTGCCACGTGTTGCTGTGGCCCACTCTGTGCATATGTGTTTTGTGTATATATATATGTGTCTTTGGGTATATTTATGTGGTTTTGACCATGCATTTTAATATTTGGGGGGTGGGTTGGCTTTTGAAGTCTTCTGTGTTTTTCAGTGTTTTTATGAGTGACTAACTGTCCCCTGCCGCACATTGCTGTGGCCCAATATGTGTATATGTGTCTTGTGTGTTGATATACAGTATTTGTGTATATGTGTGTGCGTGCGTATATGTATGTGGTTTTGTGCACGCATTGTAATGTTTTTTTATTTTATTTTTTGGCTTTTGAAGTCCCTTCCACTGTGTTTTTCAGAGTTTATGAGTGATGGTCCCTCGTTGGCCTGATACGTGTATTGTGTCCAAATTTGGTGTCAATTCGTCCCATGGTTTTTGAGTTATGTTAATCCCACAAACAAATGTTATGTTTTTATTTATATAGATGGTAATTTTATTTCATGAGACACTATCTGACCGAGGCCTAGCTGCTGGGAGAACAAGAGTGAGAGGAAAGCTAGCACCTTGACCTTGTGGGCTTGGTTTCAAGGCATTGATGGAAACAATTGGGTACGGTGTCCGGCCTGACATCCATTCTCAGCACCAGCTGGGTGTCATCAGCATACTGATGACGATCCAGACCACAATCGCAAACCAGTCGGGCAAGGGGAAAGGATAGCTCCCACAACTTAATGGGAGTATCCCAGAGGCAGCCCCTCCCCTCCCCACTCGTTGTCCCCGGTCTTGGAGAAAGGAGGCCACCCATTTAAGGGCAGTCCCCCTAACTCCTGTCGCGGCTAAACGGGGGGTCAGTAATGCGTGATCTACCGTGTCAAAGGCTGCCATGAGATCTAACAACACCAGCAGAGCTGACCCACCATGGTCCAACTGGCAGCGAAGTTGGTCTGTAATGGAAACAACCACGCTCACCGCCCCATGCCCAATAAGGAAGCCGGACTGGAATCGAGTCTAGCTGGATCGAGTCCAGCTGTGTCATTTAAGAACTGTTGCAGCTAACCCGCCTCTGCCCTCTCAATCACCTTTCCTAGAAATGGCAGGTTAGAGAGGGCAGTAACTAGAGGGAACCAAAGGATCTAAACTCGGTTTCTTCAGTAGCAGTCTTACCATGGCCTCCTTCAAACCCCCTGGGAACACTCCTTGCTCAAGGGAGCTGTTAATTATCCTGCACAGGGGGTCTCGTAACCCCTCCTGACAAGATCTAACTAGCCAGGAGGGGCACGGATCGAGGGAGCATGTAGTTGGCCTAGCTGCAACCAGAATCTCATCATCAGCCGCTGCGTCCAGCAGTTGGAAACAGCTGAAAGTGGGCCCAGCTTGAAGGATGCAAGGAGCCGTTGGCTTGATCTAACCGATGTCCTCTTATGGGCTCTTTTGAAGGAAATGTAGCAGGAAGACATGACCTGCACCAGACCCGGATTACCCATAAGGCCAATGAGGCCATGGCCTAGGGGCGTAAGCGAGGGGGGCACATGAGAGGCCTCTCTCTCCCTCCCCCTTTCTTCCCCCTCCAGCGAGGGGGTCTCAGGCCCGCCCCCGTTGGATGCCCAAGGGTCTCTTCCTCCTCCCTCTTCCTTGTCTCTCCTTCCTTCCTTCCTTCCTTCTTTCCTTCCCTCTCTCTCTCTCTCTCTCTCTCTCTCTCTCTCTGCCAAAGCGGCGCCTCAGCCAGGCCTGACTTTCCGTGGTGTATTCCCTGGCGTCCCCCTCTCCTTTCAGCCTCTCTCTCTCTCTTTCCATGTGAAGAGAAAGGGAAGGAAGGAGGAGGAGACGCATCAGCAGGGAAGTGGGGCGCTTCCTGGCCCACGGCCCAACCAAGCGCCCCACGGGCATCGCACCCTCTGCCTCCTCCTCCGGCAGAAGAAGGAAGGAAGGCAAGCAGGCAGGGAGGAGGAAAGAGGATGCCGCCCGGAACAGCGCCCCGAGACACCCAGGCAGGGAGGGAAGGAGGGTGTGTGTCCCTCTGATGCTCTCTTCTGTCTCAGAAGGGATATCCCCCTCCCCCTCTGCAGTGCAGCCTCTTTCCCTGGAGGTGCTTTAGAGTCAAAACATCATGGAGGAGGTGCTCTTTCCCCCCGTCCCTTCTCTTCCACCTCCCTCCCTGGGCTACCTCTGTTTCCTTCGTTAGCTGAGTTCAGTGCTCTTTGGATGCAGGTGACCCCAACTATTATTCTTACGCTTTGAATTTGCATTTCCTCATGGCAGAAGGAGGTTGGACTGGTTGACTCTTGGAAGTCTCTTCCCACTTTAGAATTCTATTATTATCATCATTATTCTTATTATTACTATTATTATGGCAGACTGACCATCTGTCAGGAGTAATTTGATTGTGCATTTCCCTTATGGCAGAAGGAGGTTGGACTGGACGGCCCTTGGAAGTCTCTTCCCACTTTAGGATTCTATTATTCTTATTACAATAGATTGCTGGAGGATGGAAAGACAAAACGAAATGGACATTAAGTAATTGGAATGATTATATGTATGATCAAGTGTTATTAGATATTATGGGAATTATGACTAATCAAGCAACAAGGACAGACAAACAAAAGGACATCACAGATAGATGGATGATCTATTTCAACTGGGTGAAAAATGGAGGAGCCAACGTTCACATCATGCAAAAAACACAAAGACTTTACCAGTGGCTGGATCTGCAAGATTCGTAGAAATATACTGTGGTTGAGGAGGGAGGGAGGGAGGGAGGGAGGGAGGGAGAGGGAGGGAGGTAAAAATGTAATCTATACCAATGTAATGTACTATAATGTTTTTATTATTTGTTGAATAAAAGATTTTTAAAAACCAACCTTCTGGGACCAGGTGATGGGGAGAAAACAGAAAAAAATTAGTATGCTATATAGAAGAATTCTGGAATGGCAAACCCAAGAAGAACAAATAAAAGAATGTATGTTGAAATGGGCGAGAAACATAGGGCACCAGATACCCTTAGAAAATTGGGAAAGAATTTGGAACGTTCATCTTAAGTATACGTATGCGTACGAACTTAAGGAGAACATATTAAAAATGGTACATAGATGGTACTTAACACCAAGGAAGATAGCCAGGTACAACAAAAACTACTCCAACAAATGTTGGAAATGTAAGGCCGAGGAGGGAAATTTCTATCATCAATGGTGGGGGTGCGAGAAAGTAGGTAGCTTTTGGAAGTTGGTACATAAAGAACTCCAGGTGGCCCTGAAGCTGAAATTAAGGTGTAGGCCTGAAGCTTTTCTTTTAGGAATGGCTGGGCGGGAGGTAGATATGGACTATAATAAAGAAAAGTTGTTTGTATACTGTTCCACAGCGGCAAGACTATGCCTGGCAAAACGTTGGAAGTGTGAGGAACTACCTTCGTTGGAAGACTGGAAAACAAAAATTCATGAGATAATGAAAATGGACTGCCTAACACAGGCTATGGACCAGGAAAACAAGATTAAGAGGACGGATTGGTCCCTAATCATAGACTATTTGAAAGACTGTAAAAAAGAATGGACCATGGTGTAAGACCCAACCAGAGCCACCCAAGGCTATTATATTCTCTTCAAGTGCCAGGTCGGATGTTCAAAAACCATCACGGTGATGGGTCCAAACAAAACGGATGAGGCCGCTCATCCTAGGGAAGGTGAAAAGGGGTCCACCGCTCTGGACCAGGGGGCCAAGGGGCTGTTTGTTTTATAGGGGGAGGGGCGCTATGGGGAGGAGGGGGGGCAAGTCTTTTGTCTATGCATGTCTATCCAATTGTCTTTTATGTTTCTTGTTTTTAAATTGCAAACCCAAATAAAGAATATTTCAAAAAAAAGATTTAAAAAAATTGTAAGAGGGCTTTAATTGAGTTCATTGATGGCAGAAGGGGGTTAGACTGAATGCGACTCTAGGATATTCAATGTTGTGTATTATCTGCCATGATATTCTGAGTCCCCTTCCACACAGCTGAATACAATCCCACCCACATTATATGCTTTGAACTGGATTATATGGCAGTGCAGTAGAGGTTGGCTTAAAGGGGGTGTAATTCCAAAGTGTGGCCTAGGGTGCAAAAAGGTGCTAATCCGGGCCTGACCTGCATTGCCTTGGGCAAGGAGAAGGCAACGACCACTCTCTTTTTCTGCTTCCACCCTACGAAGAAGATGAAATGGTGAGATGAGCCAGGCTTGCATGTCCTGGAAAGCAATGTCCCTGTGGGTCTCTGCCACTTCACTTCATGCCCACCCTATTGGGGGCCTGCTTCCCTCTTCGGTATATTTAGTGGCAGCACCAGAAATGGGGAAAGCTTCCTTGGCAAGAGTGCCCTTCTAAGATAGGAACTGAAGGGCTGTCTAGCTCCCTTTAAGAGCATTAAGCCATACATTGCATGGCACACAATACTGCTTAAATTTAAGTTATAGTGGAGAAGGGGGGCTTTTAAGGCTCCCGTTAACGCTCTTAATGAAGTCCGTATGCTCTCTGCTGACGCAGCGGGGACATTCAGTTCCACTGCTGTGGCAGCTGATTTGATGTGTTGACGAACCAGCCACATCGCTATAATAAGAAGTGTTTATTTGAATAATAAGGTCAGAGAGTTAAGTCGTTGGTATTCCAGTCATAGGAAACGGTTTGCGCAGGGCCGCTAATAATTTCCTCCCCCTCAAAGGGGTTGGGGAAATATTCATCTGGATGCCTTCCCCACAAAGACTCCCATGCCTTGAAAAAACCCGTCGAGGCAGCCAAGTGATCTTCGAAGTTCATTAACGTCTTCCAAATTTGTTCAAATCAGCATGACATATTCTTACAATACAGGTTTAGTCTCTGCTTTAGACTGGTAATTTATTTAGGGCAGCGTTTCTCAACCTGGGATGCCAGAGGGGTCACCATACACCAGTGTTTCCCAACCTTTTTTGAGCCGCGGCACACTTTTTACATTGACAAAATCCTATTGGTCCTATTCAGCTGTTTATTTGGCTTGCAGTGGTCTCGGGAAGTGAGTGAAGGTGTCGGGCCCGGTAGGTCTGTAAATAATGGCACACTCACTCAAGTAGTTAACAAGAGGAATTGAGCTTTATTCAGCCTTACTCCAGGCAGAGCAAAGAGGAATCTGAGCTTTCCCGCCAAAACGCTGAGAGAAAACCCTTCTGGTAAACTCCCTCCCTCCTCCCAGACTTAGGCCCACCCCCTCTGCTGGCTCCTTGTCGCTATGGCAGCCCAAAGCCAAGCTGTTTATTGAACTGCTCTGGCTGGGCCTGACATTACGCCCCCGAACACCTGCCCAACAGTGAGAGAAGAAACGAATGGGAGAGGAGAGAGAGACAAAACCCACACAATCCTACAGGCAACTTATACAAATAGGTAATGCAATGGCATGTTATATAATTCCAATAATCTATAACATCAACTTAAACTACAGTCAGCAATTCTAGCATTAAGCATTGTATAATTTATCTTAAACAAACTTAAGCTTATGCAATAAACCCCCCTGAACTTGGTTACACATAATACACACTTGCAACCAGATCAACTCATCTGTCAACCATACAGGAAAACCCAATTCAAAGCAGTAAACGCTGATCCAGTCCTAGTTCCAATAACCCTCTTAGACCATCCCATATGAACCCATGGGTTCCTCATGATATGCCAACCACATGTAGAGGTTTATTAGAGGGCCACCCACAAAGCGGCCTTGCCCCATCCAACGGAGTGTGCACCCACAGGCCAAACCTCCCCAACCTTTCAGAACTATAATATCTCAGCACTATTACAGGTTCTATCCCGCTCAATGGAATTAACATGCATTGCCCAAAGGCATCGTTCGACAAGCAGGCAAGAGAGCCTCTGCGGAATGTTCTCTGTAGGTGCAGCACCTCACTCGAAGCCTTTGATAGTCCAAACTTCGCTGCTGGCAGATCCCCAACGACCAGCTCTCTCCCAGGATTCACACAGAGTTCAGTGACTGTGGTTCTCGGCGGAGAGGCCCCCGAACATGGGAGGATCCCCATCGCTCAACTGAGCTGTTCGTTGCAGTGGGACCCCCTCCCCAACTGCAGTTGTTGGTCAAAGGAAGCCTCCCAGGCGGCTCCAAGCCAAAACACAGCATCGGTCAGCCAAAGCTGCAACTGGAACTCGAACTCACTCGAACTCATGACTCGGGCTGGTGCTGCGACATCTCTCTGCTGCGCACCAGGACCTTCTGCAACCTCCCCAACCGCAACAGGCTCTACCTTGGGACGACCTGGGCTGGCGCTGCAACATCTCTCTGCTCCACACCAGGACCTCCTGCAACCTCCCCAATCGCAACAGGTTCTTCCTTGAGACATCAGGCAGTTGGCTTTCCTTCGTTTCACCGGCCAACTCAACTGACCTCTCATCTGGCAAGGGTCTGGCCACACTCTCATGCTCTCCCTCCTCAGCGCCAGGCAACACGTGGGCAGACTCCTTTTGCTTGGGCAAAACCTTCTCCGCCTCAGTTGCTTCCGTTTGGATGGCCACCTCGTCGCAGGGGGGCTCAGGCTCGGCTTTGCTCACCCCAGCCATCTCGCTGGGGATTCTCACTCACAGCTACACTGCTTGGCAGGGCACCCTCACCGCTTCCTTCGCTGTGAAGCTCCACAAAAGGTTCCCCCTCTCTGCCAGCTGGGAAGGCCTCAGGCAGCTGGGATTCTTCGGCGCACGCCTCACCGCTGCTGCAGGAACCTCCGTCACCTTTGTGCTGCTGTGGCACCTTACTCTCAGCCTCTAGCCCCCGTTTCTGCTCACCGGTAGCCAGCTCATCCGATTCATCCCCAGGCAAGGATTCAGCTGCACTCCCTTGCTCCGCAGCACAGCTGGGACTCCAGGACCAAAGAATGACACTCCAGACAATCACCCTTCCCAAATCCCCCAAAACACAGGCAGCCGAGGCTTGGATCTCTCCTGTGTCCCCAAGAGGGAAGCAGGGTGAAAGTGGGGTGGCCAGTTCACTCTGCGCTATTGCTCCAAACGGCTGGGGCTCCTTCTCACGACTGCATACAGAGCCTGGGTCTTTGTCCTCCGCAGCTTCGGCGCAAACAGGAATATCCCTCGCTTCCCTCTTGTACTCTCAGCAGCCGCAGGCAGGCCTAAACATTCTTCACCTTCCTTTGCGTCATCCCCAGCCAGGGGTTGCGACTGGCTCGACCCCTTTGCTGCTGGAATTTCCATTTCCACGGAAACCTGTTTCTCAGGGGAAAGTTGCACTCTCCTTCCAATGCTGTTTGAATTCCTTCCTCCAGCTCTTTGCCCTTCAAGAGCTCCATCACTGGATCTGGCCTTGAGTCAGCACAGTTGAGGCGCTTTCACTCTCCACTCCATCTTCTGTCTCAGCCGTTCCAGGGTCCATCTTCGCCTCTCCTCCCCGGGAGCCGGGCGTCCTCTCTCACACCCGGGGCCATGCTCCAGGTGGCCCGCGAACATCACAACCCATGGATGCACCGTCCCCAACCTACACACATCGCAGCCGTAGGTGGCTGGGATTGCTTCGAGGGGGTCTCCTTGCACGGGGTCCTCATCCTCTTCCTCGTCGTCACTCGAGGGGTACCACAGATCTCCTTCATCCTCCTCCTCGCTCAGGTCGCCACACAGGATGGGGTCAGGCAAACTGCCCTTCAGCACCTCTGAAGGCTGCATTCGCTTTTTCCTTCCCCTCCTGCCCCGCCGGCGCTTGAGCTTACGTGAAGGCTCCGGGGAAGGGCCGGAACTTTCACTCCTCCTCAGGGCTGCTGGCTCCAACCAAGCTGCGGATTCCTCACAGGGGATAGGGGGATGAAGGGCTCTTCTCCTTCATCCTCAGGGAATGAGTCAGTATCCCATTCTTCCGCCTGCATCCGCCGCACCAAATCCGGGAACCGCCTCTGGAGGTTTTCAAAAGCTTGCCGCATAGCCTCGGCTACATCCACCTTATCGGGGGTCTCCCATCCAGTATGGCATGGACTCCGATCTTCCTCTGGTTCCAACCAGACACCCACAGTTTCCATCCTGAGGCCATGGGGAATGCCGACTCCATTCTCCCGGGGGGGGGCCTGTTGCTTCGCAGGCCTCTGTCGCCGCTTGCTTCTACGCGGCCAACACCCCACCCCTCTGAGAGGGAGGTCGTGCCACTCTGCCTTGGAAGCACAGACCTTCTCCATAGTCGGGTTGGGTTCTCACCAGCACTGAGACTGGGATAAACCCAATGTTGTTGAGATTCCTCTTTATGTCGGGCCCGGTAGGTCTGTAAATAATGGCACACTCACTCAAGTAGTTAACAAGAGGAATTGAGCTTTATTCAGCCTTACTCCAGGCAGAGCAAAGAGGAATCTGAGCTTTCCGCCAAAACGCTGAGAGAAAAACCCTTCTGGTAAACTCCCTCCCTCCTCCCAGACTTAGGCCCACCCCCCTCTGCTGGCTCCTTGTCGCTATGGCAGCCCAAAGCCAAGCTGTTTATTGAACTGCTCTGGCTGGGCCTGACAGAAGGTACTTGAAGTCCCATAATCCATGGTCCATCCTCCCCCAAATTGCACCAGGATGTAAAGTAGGTCATGGGGTCTCTGTGTGCCAAGTTTGGTCTTGATCAGTCATTGGATGAGGGTCGCAGCAGTCTCGGGAAATGAGTGAAGGTACCTCAAGTCCCATCATCCATGGTTCACCCTCCTCCGAACTGCACCAGGAAAGTGGGTCATGAGGGCTTTGTGTGCAAACTGTGGTCTTTCTCAATCACTGGATGAGGGTCACAGGGCGCTCAAGAAGTGAGTGGAGGTACTTGTAATCCCATCATCCATGGTCCACCCTCCTCCAAACTTCAGTAGAATGTAGTATGGGTCATAGGGGCTCTGTGTGCCAAGGTAGATTACTGTCAATTTAGGCCATACACAGGTCCACCCTCCTCCAAACTTCAGTAGAATGTAGTATGGGTCATAGGGGCTCTGTGTGCCAAGGTAGATTACTGTCAATTTAGGCCATACACAATGTCCCATGAGCTAATGCCTAGCCGGGAAAATCAAGTGAATGAAGCCTTACTGTCAATTCAGGCCTTAAACAGTATCCCATTAAGTGAGGCCTAGTCAGGAAAATCAAGTTAATGAAGCCTTACTGTCAACTTTGGGCCTGGTCTCTGATTTGTAGGGGCTACAATGTTCTGTGGGAAGTGAATCGGGTGAAGGTACTGCAAATCCTATCATTCGTGGCCCATCCTGCCCTAAACCACACCAGGTTGTGAAGTGGGCCATTGGGCCTCTATGTGCCGAGTGTGGTCCTGATCCGTCATTGCTGTGGGCCGCAGTGACTGACTGCTTGAGGCCTTTCCTTTTCCTTCTGCGTCACCTTAGAATGTTGGAATGTAGATGGCCAATCAGTAACTTTTGAAAAATCTCCCTCAGTGGCAACCAATCATGTTGTTTGAATGTAGAGGCTTGGATTCTTGGATGCCGGCCAATCAGAGTCCTTTATGCAAATACTCCCTCAGTGGCAACCAATCCCCTCTGTCTGCTGCCTTAGAATGTTGGAGTTCTGAGGCTGGCCAATCAGAGTCCTTTATGCAAATAATCCCACAGTGGCAACCAATCGAAACGCTGCCACATATTCCCCTGCACCTCTGCACCTCCCGCCGCAAACACTTACTTTTATTAGATAGATAGATAGATAGATAGATAGATGATAGATTGATAGATAGATAGATAGATAGATAGATTGTCCTCCCAACCCTGTTGTACGCCTGCAAAACGTGGACCGTCTACAGACGTCACATTCAACTCCTAGAACGATTCCATCAGCGCTGCCTTCGAAAAAATCTTGCAAATCTCTTATTAGATAAGCGGACAAATGTAGGCGTGCTGGAAGAAGCAAAGAGCACCAGCATTGAAGCAATGTTCCTCCACCATCAACTCCACTGGACCAGCAACCCAAAGCAGTTGCTCTACTCTGAACGAAAAAAGAGGAAACGTAATGTTGGTGGTCAGGAAAAGAAATTTAAAGGTGGGCTAAAAGCCAACCTTAAAAACTGGAAAAAACTGAGAAGTGGGAAGCCCTGGCCCTTGAGCGCTCCAGCTGGAGGTCAGCTGTGACCAGCAGTGCTGCGAAATTTGAAGAGGCACGAATGGAGGGTGAAAGAGAGAACCATGCCAAAAGGAAGTCGAGTCAAGCCAACCCCGACCAAGACCACCTTAAACCTGGAAACCGCACTGCGAGAGACCATGCAGGTGGATCACCTACGGACCCACCAGGATACTGATCTTGGAAGACTATCCTACACCAGTGTTTCCCAACCTTTTTTGAGCCGAGGCACATTTTTTACATTTACAAAATCCTGGAGAACACCACCAACCAAAATGACACAAAATGACACTCTAGCACAGTAATACATATAGTTAATATGTTTTTAAATGTATTTATACACTCAGTGTGAAACCTGGGCCTGTTTCGATGAACACAACATAGATATCCTGGCAGGAATGGCAGAAAGCCCACACACGAGGTGGGCTATGGACAACCAACCATGGATACCAATTACTAGTCAAGGGTGTCAATCAGAAAAAGTAAACACGAAAAGCATCAACCAAAGATGTTCTCGTGGGACTGCCCCCAGACCCAGAAAAGTAATAAAAACTTACGTGGTCTCCATTACAAGCCTCAGCCAGCTCTCCCAGTGCGTAGAAATGATGCGCCAGGAGAGCGGGGGGGGGGGCAATTTTCCTCCCTCCCGCCCCTTCTAAAGGGTCTGGGGCCTTGTGGGGCAAGCGAGCGACACGAGGGTGGGAGGGAAGGAGGGGAAGCTGGGGGGGGAAGCACACGTGCGAGCGAGCAACACGAGGGTGGGAAGGAAGGAGTGGAAGCCAGAGAAAGAGGAGGGAAGCGCGAGAGCGAGCGACACGAGGGTGGGAGGGAAGGAGGGAAGCCAGGGGGAAGCGAGCGAGCAAATGACATGAGGGTGGGAGGGAAGGAGGGGACAGGGGGGGAAGCCAGGGTGGGGGGGGAAGCCAGGGGGGGAGCGGCGGCGAATGACATGAGGGTGGGAGGGAAGGAGGGGAAGACAGGGGGGAACTGTGCGAGCGAGCGACACGAAGGTAGGAGGGAAGGAGGGGAAGACAGAGTGAGAGAGGGGGAAGCGTATGAGCGAGCGAGCGAGACGAGGGAGGGAGGCAAGGAGGGGAAGCTAGAGTGAGAAAGGGGGAAGCGTACGAGCGAGCGAGTGAGACGAGGGAGGGAAGGAGGGAAGGAGGGGGAGAGAGAGAGAGAGAGGGAAGCGCGGGAGGCAAAGCAGGGAGCGTGCGACCGAGCGAGCGCAGCAATGGCGACCGCGGCCAGATGCGCCCTTGGCCTTGTGGTGCCCTTAAATCCCAAGGCACACCTGATGATCTTTCACGGCACACTACTGTGCGGTTGGGAAACAATGTCCTACACTGACAACGAGGGATCACCTAAGTAAGTCAGCCCTTTTCATTTTCATTTAAGCCTCAGCCTGGAATTGCCACAGGTTTGTAAATGCAGAAAGAATCCCAAAGTATGGCTCTTTTCAAGGATCTTCTAATATTACGTTGTCTTCATTGCGGTCATCCAAAGTTCCCAAACTCTGAAGTAATCCCCAAAAGGACTTTTGTATCCGCAAAAGCATTGTGCGGGTAAAATAAGCATGGCTTATTGAATGTTGTCGCTCTAAACTATTCCTTGGGAGACACATCAAAAAGGGAAGCGCTGAATTGTTTTGTACCTTCCAGGACAATTCATGCTCCTGAGATATCGCGGTTTCAAGAGCCCATCACCGATGCATCTACAAGCCTCACATATTCCACAGAGACACTTGACCTTCAATTAAAGCAAAATACTGCTTATTTGCAACACCTTGCAGATAGTGGCACTGAAAGATTAACAAGTGAACCCCTATTACAGAAACCAAGCGCTCTGACGCAGGAGAATGAGAGGGAGATGCCATCAGATAAGGGTTTCCTCCGTCCTATGGTCTTGTTTCCTGTCATCTGCGGGAACTTTATTCTCTTCCTCAGTACAGAAATTTCCCCCTTATTTTGGGTGGCACAATGGGTTACACCAGGGGTGCAAACTAGTCAAAATCAGAAGTAATGTTGCCAACTTCTATTCAACACCAAACTCAAAGATACAAGGGACTATAAGTATATCCAACTTGTTTTATCACTTGCAAATAAGCAATATAGTATAATAGTATTTCCATCAATTTCATGTAATAATATGTAAAGACGCAACTACACAGAGTGAATATTTCCGCTAGACATAAACAATCAAAACAACGATACTCACGTAACCCCACCCCACGGATGGAAAATATACACAGTGGATACAATCTGAATGTAATCTCTAGTTCACTTCAAAGTCAAAACGACAGAGTTCCAACTGGAAATGCGAAGAGATGGCAAACGAGCAGGGTATAAATAAAGTATTTGTAATCCAGGGCCCGATGGCCTCTAAACAAAATAATTGTAATCCACAGCCCGTTGGCCGAAACTCCAGGCTTCCTCACTCCGGAGATGTAGACTGTAATGGCAGGGTCTCAGGGAATCGCTGTATCAGATCCAATGATCCATCGTACTCAGTGTAGTAGAAATCTATGGGTTAATACTTAGCTTCTCAGTTTGTTTCTATACCGTATTGTCGGTCGTAATGCCATTTGGGTGGTCTATATTATAGCTGAGCTTTGCTATTAAGCGAGTTTATTATTTGGAAAATGGTAAGTAAGATGTTGATCTCCTACCCTTTGTTGCTATCTCTCTATATTTTGGGATACTATTTTAGTGTGTTTATATTACAGATTTATCTTTGTGTGCATTTCAATTTATTTGGGGCCACCCTGAAGAAGAAGGACTCAAAACGGGTCGGCAGCCGTATATTGATATACCCGTAGGTGGACAACCCATAGATTTCTACTACACTGAGTATGATGGATCATTGGATCTGATACAGCGATTCTACATCTCTGAGTGAGGAAGCAGTCTACATCTCCTGAGTGAGGAAGCATGGAGTTTCGGCTTGCAGTTTCTCAAGTCGCTCCTGACATGAATAAAAAATGTTGATATTTTGACTGCGCAGCGCCTCTTGAACCATGGCAGTGTATTTCATCTTTGTCTCTAATATGCTTCCCTCCAATGAGCAGTTGGGCTTTATTTCCTGAAGTATGGACTGATTGGATCTTCTCACAGTCCAAGGCTCCAACACCATTCAAAAGCGTCTATCTTCCTTCACTCAATCTTCCCTATGGTCTCACATCCATAGGTTACTATGGGGAATACCATTGCTTTAACTATTCGGATCTTTGTTTCCAGTGTGATGTCTCTTCACTATTTTATCGAGATTGGTCCTTGCTCTCCTCCCAAGAAGGAAATGCCTTCTGGTTTCCTGGCTGCAGGTTACAGTATCATATGTTGCTGACCAGTCTATGAAGACATTTCCTGTAATCTGGATGGCTGCGAGCCAGTAGGTTGAAGGTGAATCCAGCTAAGACGGAGATCCTGTGGCTGGGTGTCCGGGTGGGGTGGAGATCCGACTTCCTTCCCTGGATGGCGCGACACTATGTCCGTCATCAACAGTTAAAAGTCTTGGCGTCACTCTGGACTCTCAACTGACAATGGAGACGCAAATCTCCGTCAGGCGAGGAAGTTGGCTCCCTAGGCTCCCTACCTTTCCCGTCGCGATCTAGCCACAGTGGTCTAAGCCACGGTCATCTCAAGACTGGACTACTGTAATGCTCTCTACGTTGGCCTTCCTTTGCTGGTGATCCGGAAATTGAAACTGGTCCAGAATGTGGCAGCTCGGCTGTTGGCTGGCGTCCCTATGAGCAGCCATATTACACCTGTGCTGCGCAAGCTGCACTGGTTACCAGTGGAATGCCGGATCACTTTCAAAGTGTTGGTATTGACCTTTAAGGCCTTGAACGGTCTGGGGCCAGTGTACCTCAGGGACCGCCTCATCCCATACTGTCCCACTAGGCCATTACGTTCGGAGACGAGCCAACTCTTGGAGGTTCCCAATTCCAAAATGTACCACCTAATGGCCACAAGACAGAGGGCCTTCTCAATAATCGCCCCCACTCTGTGGAATGCACTGCCTTCCGGGCTTCGTGCCCTTACAGATCTGCTGGCATTCCAGAAGGCGTGTAAAACCCTCCTGTTTCTGCAGGCTTTTGGGGATTAATCCTGATGAATTGTATTTTCATCTGTATCATGCTTCCTGTGTATTGGACTGTGTTTTTATTGTATTGTGTTTTTATTGTGTTTTATACTCTGAGTCCATTGTTGTAAGTCGCACCGAGCCACACGACTGACAAATATGATAAATAAATAAATAAATAAATAAATAAAATCGGCTGCCTTTCAAAATCATCTTCTATGTGCTGAGTCAGGTTCCACACTCATGCCCGGATTACCCATAAGAACAACCTAGGGTATGGCCTAGGGGCGCAAGCCAGGGGGGGGGTCCAGATCACGGACCAAAAAAACCTGGTCCGCGCCCCTATTTCCCCCTTTCTCATGCTCCTCCTCGCTTCCCTCCTCGATGTCCTTTCATCATGGAATATTAACTTATCTAGTGAAGTTAGCCTTTTGATGAATTCCATGATGAAAGGACATCGGTATGTACAAATTTGAAGCCTTGATAAAGCTCCATCTGGGAGTGAAACGGATCTAAGGTGGCCAGATTATTTGTGATTATCTTCACCCCGTTGGCTTCCTGCTATTCCGCTTTATATCAAGGAATATACATATTACTCCTCATTGTCCGATCTTCCGTTGCAATGTTTATGCCTACTTCACCCTTACTGTGGATATTATCTTGCTGAACCCGCACCTTTATGGATTTTGTTGTATTTGGAACTGTCTTACGCTTTTGTGGATATAACCCAGTTTATTTGAAACCGCATGAAACTCTTTTTATACACGAACTCCACTTTACCTTTGGACTTTGGATTCTATAGTTCGGGACTATGTATATCACCCAATAGGGTAAAGTATGTGTATTCGGTTCACGTTATTGTGCTATCTTATTGTTATTGTGTTTGTTCAGCACCTTGATACTTGTTAATACATTTTGCATTTTTTATATACGCTGGCTTTTTGCCTTGTTGTGCTTTGTTGTCTACGTAACCCTTGCTCATTAGTCCGCTTTCGTCCAAATGAACACATCCTCTGGATTGGAAATTCTGGATTTAATTTGCATTACACTTTTTCCCAAAAGAAGAGCCTGTGTTTTTGTTTGCTCTTTTATACTAAAGCAAACAGAAACACAGGCCCTTCCTTTTTGAAACAATGTAATGCAAACGAACTCCAGAATGCACCATTTATTCCTCTCCTTCCTCATTAGTCACTGCCAGGCCAAGCTTCCGGATTCAGCTCTTTGCCGCCGCAACCGCTGAGGCAGCAACACACCACCTCATCCTTCTTTGCCACTTTGAAAGTTTAGGGACGTTGCAAAGCCATTCCAAAGTATATAGTGGGTCATGCCAAGGAGTCGGCATCCATCTTTGCCAGCCATCTGCTGCCCAAATTCCTCTACTGATTTTGCTGAGGTTTCATTCCCTCTTTCCACCTTTGTCCTTGGCCCTTTCTCCTACTCTTTGCACCAACAGCTCTGAGAGTGCAGTTAAATATCTCTAGAACAGTGTTTCCCAACTGGTGTACCATGGCACACTAGCGTGTCGTGAGAGATCATCAGGTGTGTCATGGGAAATTACAGTGTAAAGAGAGAGAGCCTAGCAGGAAACTTCAGGCAGCAGAAATGAGGCTATCCTGGCCGAAGCAGCAATGCCAGCCCTCAGCATCCAGAACTTTCCTCCCTCCCTCTCCCCCTCTCTCCTTCCCTTCCTTCCTTCCTTCCCTCCCTCCCTCTGTGCGCCAAGGGCTACCTGGCTCCTCCTGCTTCCTGGCTCCTGGGCGCTCTTCTGCCCTCCTCCCCTCTGGCAGCAAGGAGGAGGAGAGGGAGGAGGAGTTCGCAGGAGCTGCCCCCATCCGACCCCGCTCCCGGAGGCTCGAGGTGAGGCTTTCTGCCCTCTAGCCCCTCCACACTGGGGAAAGGGAGCAACCCCTCATCTCCTGGCCTCTCCTGGCTGGGCTCCGGGTTTGCTGCAGAGCAGAGCAGAAGCCAGGATGCTCAGCTCCACAGCCCAGCTTGGTTTCTTCCGGATCTGGCCCCAAGGCGACAGCTGGAAAAAGGGATGAGGGGGGGAGGCCCTCCTGGAGGGGCTGAACCCCTTCGGGAAGGAGAGCTGGGGGTTTGCCGCAGTTTGTTCCAAAGCTCGGAACCACCCTCGTGTGCTCAATTCCTATTTGTCCTGCTCAGCCGACCCTGCGGGACGGTGATAGGCCTCCTGCGTGTGGGCCTCCTGGGGAGGAGGGGGGGTTGGCGGAAGCAGCAGCGTCATGAGGGGGGGAGGGTGACAGTTAGTAAAATGACAGTTAGAGTGTCATTTTGTGTCATTTAGGTTGGTGGTGTGACCCAGGACTTTATAAATGTAAAAAATGTACCGCGGCTCAAAGAAGGTTGAAAATCACTGCTTTAGAACATGCTCTCAGCACATGAATGCAATGCAGATCATTCCAAAATGAAGCTTATATAGCTTTAGCACTAGTGTGCACTCACATAGGAAATCCAAATCAGAACCCATGGTCAGACAGAGAAACCACCGTATGGCGGTCATACCCATTACTGATGTTACTTGATTACTACACATAGATTTTTGAGATTTATTTGAAGCCACCGTTAAGTCTGTGTGGACCTTCGCCCTGAAGAAGGACCCTTGAGGTCCGAAACGGGTGCAGCGCAGCGGTATTACCTGTAGGCATATGCTTCTCAGCTGAGCCTTTTCCCGATTTCCACCTACCCGCAATTTGGGGGCCTAGGCAGTTCGAACTAGCCTGCTACTGATGTTCAGCTTTATTTTCTAGTTTTGCCACGTTACAGACTATATAGCCATATATCTGGCTATATAATAATAATAATAATAACTTTATTTCTTGTGAGTCGCCCTCCACCATTGGTGCTCCGGGCGACTTACATCATTTAAGAAAAACAAAACAAAACAAAACACAGGTACATCAATTAAAAACACAGGTACAGAGAACCATAGAGGGCCCAGCCTCCAGGTTATCTAGTCAATCCCCAAACGCCTGGCGGAAGAGCCAAGTTTTCAAGTCGGACAGGAATCTGGCTGGGGCCGATGTGGCCCTGAGAGCAGGCGGAAGTGTATTCCAGATCACAGGGGCCACCACAGAGAAGGCTCTCCGTCGGGTCTTTGTCAGCCGGGCCTCTCTCACCCCTGGGATGGCTATACGGTCACCATTTATTGCACGCGCTGGTCTTTCACTGCGTTGCATTTGCTGGATGGAGCATTTGCTGGATGGTGCTACGGCACTTTGGCGCTTTTTGCGGCTTTTTTTCGTCTCCCCCACTGGCCCCCCAAGTGGGTTCTAACGGTTCCAGCGGCTCTGTTGTGACCACGGAGGTCCAGCCTTTGCTGATACCATTTGCTCTTGGGGCATGCTCACCCTTGACTTTTTGTGATATTATTTTGGGGCTTCTCCCTGCAAAAGTTTACATTTAAGTTGAGCGCTGTTCACGCTACGTCATCGACGAGCGACGCTCCCTTCCACTGACGTGGCTTCGAGGCGGAGACTACATTACGTCATTCACTAGCGACGCTGCACCAGTCAAGCGGACACGCCTCCTGGTTTCTCCATCTGGGGCGCCTAGCCTGACGTGGCTACTCGATACACTCCTCGTTACTTCCTCCGTTGGCCATCATTTACCTGGTTTTCTGGGTATTTACCTATATTATTGTTCATTTAGTTAGAGCTTATTTGATATGCGCCTTGAGCCTGGATTTACTTTGGGATTTACCGCTTATACACTGTATGAGATGTATTCTGCTGGGGCTTCTTTTTGTATATATCTGTATTTTGCATTATGAGGATTTTATCTTGCATATATCGATTGCTATACTGTGCATTTATGTCTTCCACTTGGAGTATACTGTATATGATGATTTGTAACTGAATGATGCATTTTCCTATGTTTGGAATTGGTCTGCTCTTTTAACAATTTGATACATTGTATACATTATATTGATACATTGCTACACTATCTTCGTAGTGTCTGTTTACTCAGAGAGATTTATTTTTCAGTGTGTTATTGCCTTACTGTATGCCAGTCTTCTATTGTTCTTTGTGTTATTAGTATCAGACAGAGAGATCGTCAGCCTTCTCTGCTATATGTGTTTCTGATGGTCGTTGGTGACCCCACTGAAACCCTCTCACAACCCTCTAGGGTTCCCGACCCTCAAGTTGAGAAACGATATTTTAAACAGAGGCTGGATGGCCATCTGCCAGGGCTGCTTTGGTTGTGCTTTTCCTGCATGGGAAATTATTTATTTATTTATTATTTCAACTTATATACCACCCTTCCCAATAGGCTCAGGGTGCTTCACAGCACAGGCATAAAACATATTCCCAAAACAGCATTAAAACACAATAAAAGCAATTTATACTAAAACAGAGAATATGGATTAAGCGGCCTCTAAAGGTTGAACGCCTGCTGGAAGAGGTTAGTCTTGCAAGCCCTCTGGAAGGACGACAAGTCTCTTATTGCTCAGACCTCCTTCGGCAAGGCATTCCATAGGTTAGGAGATGCTACTGAGAAGGCACACTGTCTCGAAGATGACAAGTGACAGGTTCTGACCAACGGGACTTCCAAAAGATAAAGCAGTAATATCAATGAAGTGTAATATATCAAAACATTAAAAGAACATCCCAAAGAGCAGCAATAACAGTGAAGCTGTCAGCATATGCAATACATATAACAAGTGAGATATTCAGTACATATAATGCAGATACAATATCATAAGATTCAAGTAGAAGATACAGAGATATTCATCATAGAGTATAACATCAAAAGATCCCTATGTGAAATGAAACAACAGTATTATACAGGCACAATGCCCCAGCAGGAGCTTAAAAGGTAAGTATCACAATCACACAATGTGTATAGTTTACAAACATAGCAAAACACATCACAATAACCCAAATAATCACCATTGATTATTATACACATTGTGTGATTGTGATACTTACCTTTTAGATACCCTGAATCCCTGATAGGTGATGGCCAGCGGAGGAGATGAGAAGGAATGTCCCCTGTTCTGATGAGGCTCAACTCAATGAAAAGATATGCAGAAGGCGTCCCAGCTCTATGGGCTGTGACGTCACAAACTAAGTGCAATAAAGTTTGTATGATGGGTAGAGGTTCCACTGTCTATGAAACTGTTGTGTTTTCAGTGCCAGGAAATCAGAATGAACTAAGTGCAAGAAGTTTGTATGATTGGTAGAGGTTCCACTGTCTATGAAACTGTTTGTGTTTTCAGTGCCAGGAAATCAGAATGAACTAAGTGCAAGAAGTTTGTATGATGAGGATCAGAATGAACTAAGTGCAAGACGTTTGTATGATTGGTAGAGGTTCCACTGTTTATGAAACTGTTTGTGTTTTCAGTGCCAGGAAATCAGAATGAACTAAGTGCAAGAAGTTTGTATGATGGGTAGAGGTTCCACTGTTTATGAAACTGTTTGTGTTTTCAGTGCCAGGAAATCAGAATGAACTAAGTGCAAGACGTTTGTATGATTGGTAGAGGTTCCACTGTTTATGAAACTGTTTTTGTGTTTTCAGTGCCAGGAATTCAGAACGGACTAACTGCAACTAGTTTGTATGATGGGTAGAGGTTCCACTGTCTATGAAACTGTTTGTGTTTTCAGTTCCAGGAATTCAGAATGAACTAACTGCAAGAAGTTTGTATGATGGGTAGAGGTTCCACTGTTTATGAAACTTATTGTTTTCAGTGCCAGGAATTCAGAATGAACTAACTGCAAGAAGTTTGTATGATGGGTAGAGGTTCCACTGTCTATGAAACTGTTTGTGTTTTCAGTGCCAGGAAATCAGAATGAACTAAGTGCAAGAAGTTTGTATGATGGGTAGAGGTTCCACTGTTTATGAAACTGTTTGTGTTTTCAGTGCCAGGAAATCAGAATGAACTAAGTGCAAGAAGTTTGTATGATGGGTAGAGGTTCCACTGTCTATGAAACTGTGTTTTCAGTTCCAGGAATTCAGAATGAACTAACTGCAAGAAGTTTGTATGATGGGTAGAGGTTCCACTGTTTATGAAACTGTTATTGTTTTCAGTGCCAGGAATTCAGGACGGACTAACTGCGACTAGTTTGTATGATGGGTAGAGGTTCCACTGTTTATTCAGAATGAACTAAGTGCAAGACGTTTGTATGATTAGTAGAGGTTCCACTATCTATGAAACTGTTTGTGTTTTCAGTTCCCAGTTTGTATGATGGGTAGAGGTTCCACTGTCTATGAAACTGTGTTTTCAGTGCCAGGAAATCAGAATGAACTAAGTGCAAGACGTTTGTATGATTGGTAGAGGTTCCACTGTTTATGAAACTGTTATTGTTTTCAGTGCCAGGAATTCAGAACGGACTAACTGCAACTAGTTTGTATGATGGGTAGAGGTTCCACTGTTTATGAAACTGTTTGTGTTTTCAGTGCCAGGAATTCAGAATGAACTAAGTGCAAGACGTTTGTATGATTGGTAGAGGTTCCACTGTCTATGAAACTGTTTGTGTTTTCAGTGCCAGGAAATCAGAATGAACTAAGTGCAAGACGTTTGTATGATTGGTAGAGGTTCCACTGTCTATGAAACTGTGTTTTCAGTTCCAGGAATTCAGAATGAACTAACTGCAAGAAGTTTGTATGATGGGTAGAGGTTCCACTGTCTATGAAACTGTTTGTGTTTTCAGTGCCAGGAATTCAGGA